>OX402564.1:1701777-2306634 GCA_948098915.1 Lampropteryx suffumata | reverse complement strand
ATGAACCGATTTGAATAAAGATATTTTCATGTGGTAGGATATTATTAGTAGTTTTTAGTAATTTTGAAATCAAATAAATAATAGTTTAAAAAAACAAAAAAACACGCTTTTTTTAAATAAAATTTTTTTTTCTTACTTACATTTATTAAAATTTATTTAAAATTTTTTAGTTTGGTTTTCTATATAAAGCGTGTTTTTTAGTTTTTTTAAACTATTATATATTTTCTACTTTTTGGTTTTAGGATAATCGAATATATATTTTTTTCTAATTATTATATTGTCATCGGTCTTTGACAGGTGTGCAAAATTTGAATGAAATCTGGCCATTTAAAGTGGGTCAAAATCGCGTCCTAAGGAGTTGGTTACAAACATACAAACATACATACAAGTGAAGCTAATATAAAGCGTATAAAAAGCTGGATAAAATATGTCATCCAAGTAATCGAAATACCGATATTATACTTTCTTGTGACATTCCAGTGGTGTTAACCGTCTTCAAAAAGAGGAGGTTCTCAAATAGGTTGTATTTCTGGGCTCAAATTTCATTCAATGAAGTCGGTTTTCTTTTTAGTTTTGAAAACGTAATTATTAATGAGTTTTTTATGCAAGTTACACACCATGGATACGTTCTTCTTTTATTTCCATATTAATATCGCCACTTCCCACTAGCTCCATGGACAGAGTCGCGGACAAGTAGAAGTAGATACGGCCTTTTTGAAATGGAAAGTTGTGTATCTGTTTAAGTGGAACGTCGTAAATAAGTCTATTGTTCCCTAAAATGATAATATATATTAGATTATGTGTAAGTACGACCAAGACCATCAGTAGAACTTATATCCAGATGACCATTAATTGCATCGCCTTGAAATTTCTTCGATGAAGCGTTCCAAGTGTAATAACGTGGCATCTCCGAGTAAAGCAACTTCCGTGCAAACGGATCGCTTTGACAAATTGCAAAGATACTGGTCAATGTTGTCGCTGGAGGTTTTTCAGCACGTTGAGCAGCATTCGACGCTGTGAAATATACTCTCTGACCGTTCTCTAGATGTACCCCCAAATGTACAACAATGGGATGACGTTCGTGAATAGGGAATGAGAATATACGCCAACATGCTTCATTGCTGTTTACATATCTACCAACTTGATAGCGCGTAATTTCATCGTTGGTATTGGATGTTTGATACCAAAAACCGCCATACCGCTGTCTTTTGTGACATATTTGCAAATTTATTTAATTGACTTGACCGAATTGCAATACTCAACGTTACAGTGTGCCTTGAATTTTTAGGAAAGAAGTGGCGAATATGAAACAATCCAACTGTTGTCGACCACGAAAATCGTTTCCTTTTACTTTAGTTGTGATAGTTCTACCGTTATCATCGGGCGATCGACGCCGATACAGTGGATTCCCATCGTTGCCTGTGATGGCCTCCACCGTACATTTTCGTGGATATCGTTTGGAACACTTGCCGTCGTCCATGCACGGTGATTGGCGGTTGATGGTGCCACACGGACCATGAATCATATTCGTAATTACAACATCATGTAGGTCTGGATCTGTTTCAGGATCAGGAATCTCCGCACATATGATATCATCTATTTGATCTGGCTGAATTCTTTCGACTAACCAAATAAGAATGTGTGCATACGGCAAGCCTCGTTTTTGCCATTCTATTGCATGCATATGACGCTACCTGTGTATGTCACCGGTAAAATAGTCAATCTATCTATATTTTCTGCATCTCCTTTGGTACTACCTAATTGCATCGCGTAAATGGATTTACTCTTCCGAACGCAATTTGGCTTAGTTCAACCGAATGAAAGTTAAGCGCTCCGTTTCGATCTTAACATACATGTCAACGCAATATTGTTGAAACAGTCGACGAAATCGCAACAAATAGTAGTCAGAATTTTGACGAATCATCAAACGATATGCGTAATAATTAATCGAACTAACCTTCTTGGTAGTTTCCTCACCTGAAATAAATACAGTAAAATTAATATTTATATAATTACAGAAATAATTACAGAAATGTACAGAATAATATACAATAATATAAAATACATGTGAAACAGTTGAGCTATCTAAGGACCGTTTAAAACGATCTATAGATAGCTCAACTGATCCAGATCACTGCCAGAGGGCAGCGTTCCCAAGATACTGGCGGCATTGCCACGTTGAATGGCAATGCTAATACGCTGGGCCAGACAGGAGCCAGCCCTTGGGTCACGCAATGTATCTACCAGACGCCCTGAAATATTTTTGAAAACGCGGGGGGCCCCTGTTCCCCACGGGCCCAGGGTCTTGACTCCAAAAGGCTCAAATATGTAGGTCTTATCAAGACCTGCATAAAAATTTGCTTTTTAGAAGTAAAACCCATGTCCGTATTCCTTGAAGGGGTAAATAGAATGTGATCACTAATCTTTGTTCAATATTTTCCAAACGAACAACCCCTAATACGGTTAACGACTTTTACTACCCTGTGCTAATAAGGGGTGGCTCTACCTTTTTTAACCAACTTTATCAAAAAGGAGGAGGTTCTCAATTCGTCGGAATCTTTTTTTTTTTATGTATGTCGGAAACGGCTGAACCGATTTGGAAAATTCTTTTTTTGTTTGAAAGGATATACTTCACAGGTGATCCCATATATTTGATGAGCTAGTATCAGCTAGTAGTGAAAATGGCCCTGATGCATGTTGCTCGGCACCAACTGTAACTTTAAACTTGACAAATGATGACTCAGAGGGAGTTGCAGCATGCATCAGAAATACTGTAAGCAAAAATAAACAGAAAAAATATGTAAAAATAAACAAAACCATAACAAAAACTAAAAGAAAATTAAATAGTCTAAAATGTATACCAAATATAATAGCCAGTAAGAGAAAAGTAATTGAAATGTCAAACTACTTAAAAATGTGCACTTTACAGCTAGAATATAATAAGACTAAGTATGAATCTGACATGCAGAAGCTTCAGTGTGAACTTGCCAGCGTTGAGGAGTCCTTGAGATCCATAACTAACCGTTATGAGAAGTCTCAGGAGGCGATACGGGAGTACTCATTGACTGTGGATGAACTACTCAAAGTCTCAAACAATGATCAAGTCTGCTTTGATTCATTTGTGACTAAACCCACCTCTGATAGTCAGTGTTCTGAGAATCCTAGGCCAGTGTGTGCTTCTATATCGTCATTCCAAGCGTGTTCGGACTCACACAAAAATGTAACTTTAGAAGAAACCATAATGTTCTGTGATGAAATTGGAAAAAAATATGGGCCAATTATTATTAAACACTAGCATGGGACATACAGTACTAAATAATTGCTTACCAAACTGTGACCTGCATGACATAATGCAATTAATAACTAAGTATAATTTTAAGCACAACTCTAATTTAGTAATTTGGCTTGGATATAGGGGTAATGTAAAATGTTTTGAAACACTTTGTTCATTGCAAGTAAACAAAATTGTAATGTTTACATTTCCCTACAGCAACAGCTTGCCACAAGCAGACAATGACCATAGGTATAAATTAAATCAGGCTTTGCATACAATGTCATGCAATAATAATAATGTAATCCATATGATTGACACTAACAACATTGTTAGTAAAAAATATTATTTGACTAAAGGTAGATACTACCTTCCTAATTATTACAAACGACAGGTAGCTGTGTCGCTATCTTATTATTTTAGTGTAACAGCCAAGAACTTGGCTACACATAATGCTTCTATTGAGCATAATCTTGACATTCCAAATCAGACTGTGGAATTTTTTCCTAGTAATTTAAATTAGATAAAAAGACAATAGAGGAAGTCTCTATCATTGACTAGTCAAATAATATATGTTATAAAAATAGTCAATCAAACAAAAAGACTAAAAACTGTAAATAAGTTTAAGTTTACTAACTTGGTGCATCAAAATATTCAAGGAATTTGTTACAAAGAATTAGAATTATACTTGTAGATGAACTCAAACAATATTGACATAATCTGCTTAACAGAACATTGGCTGAAAAGTGATGAGCTCATGTTCAACTTCAAGAATCACCAAGTTGGTAGTTCTTTCTGCAGAGTACATTCTATAAGAGTTGGATCATTAATATTAATAAATAAACAAATAAAATTCAAAGAACGCAAAGACATTGTCGCCCACTCTGTAGAAAGACACATTGAGATAGCCTGCATAGAGTTGGAGCGGTTCCTTGTTATAAGCACTTATAGCCCACCAACCGCCTCATTTGATATTTTTGAGAAAATTATGGAGGACATTTTGCATAAGTCCATTACAAAATCAAATAAAGAAATTGTTGTATGCGGTGATTTTAACATAAATTTGCTTGAAAAATATTCATTAAGTACCAGAATAACTAATTTATTTAATTCATTTGGTCTTGAACCTACATTTATGGAGCCAACTAGAATAACTGCCACTTCGGCCAAATGCATAGATATGTAGTGACACAGTTTAAGTTCGCTTGAAAAGCGCGATTGGCGATTCTGCATTTTAAATCATATTATTTTCAATCACTAGTCATGCTCCAGACCTCTCCTCGGGAACACATGCCTAGAAGGCATCCGCGATAGGTACATACGCCGTCGTATATATAAATGTAATGTGTACCTTTACTCAATACAAGTAATTCAAGTGATCGGTTTTATTATTTCATTATCGCACCCTACCTAGCTAGCACCTAAACAGATCAACATTCTATAACATACCATGTCACGTACTAAATTGGTGACCCCGACGTGATCTCTTTAGCAGTGTTGCGAATAAGGTGCGATATAACTATAAGGAGGTGACTCAATATAACGTTCCGAGGAAGGCGATCACTACTGCGTCGTTTACTGATCTTTTGATCAAAATGGAAGGAACGGCGAAAGCTCCAAAACTAAATCTCGTTATAGACGAAGAATCAATCGATGCGATTTCGGTGACCTCTAGGATTCCTGAATTTTGGCAAGACCAACCTAGATTATGGTTCATACAAGTGGAATCAATACTGAAGCCACAGAAAACTTCCGAGGACTCCAAATATCACATGGTGATATCAAAACTCGGCAAAGAAGTTATTACTCAGGTAACCGACATATTATTAAACCCACCAGAAAATGGGAAATACGAAGCCTTAAAGGCGCGATTGATGCATATTTTCGAAGAATCCCAAGGCAGGCAAATACAAAAGCTTATCGGTGAAATGCAATTGGGAGACCAAAAACCCTCTCAACTATTAAGAAAAATGCGTGAGTTAGCTCGAGATAAAGTATCGGACGAAACACTCATGATTTTATGGCAAAACCACTTGCCTATTACCGTGAGAAGTGTCTTAGCAGTATCCGACTCCAAAGAATTAAATATTCTTGCTTTAATTGCCGATAAAGTTATAGAATCTGCACATTCAATAAGCTCCATATCCCAAGTCGACCAGCAAACACATAGTAGCTCAAAGTCGACGGGAGACATCAGCCAAATTGTTGCTGAAATACGAACTCTAGGCGAGAGAATGTCTAGACTGGAAACAAATCGTGGAAGACCAGGATCGAGAAACCAGTTTTTCCAAGACAGAAGCAGATCTTCTTCGCGAGGACGTTCAAGTTCCAGAGGTAAATCAAATCAATCCAATTCCAAATGGATTTGTAGTTATCATTTCCGCTATAAGCACAAGGCACTTCGGTGCGTGGAGCCGTGCAACTGGAAAAAGCGAAGTGATAACCAACAACGAAACAATGCACAAGGACAGCATAGCCAGCAGGAAAACTAGGCTCGGTGCAGTCGATGGCGGGCGAGTGCACCACCAGCGTTAATTAACGCCTCAGTGTGATGGACTATAAAACAGGTTTAAATTTTTTAATAGACAGTGGAGCAAACGTTTCGGTTTTCCCGCGCAGACTCAATCGTAAAGGTAGTATAAGTGAAAGTGAACAATATAGACTGTATGCAGCCAATGGAACTGAGATAAAGACTTATGGCGTACATGTTTTAGATTTAGATCTTAAATTAAGACGATGTTTTAGATGGATGTTTATTGTAGCTGACGTCAAACAACCTATTATTGGCGCAGATTTTTTAGTAAAATACAAATTATTAATTGATTTAAGTGAACGGAAATTAGTAGATCAGATAACAAATTTAAACGTAATTGCTAGTGTAACTAATATAAATAAGGCAATTTTAAAAACAGTAGACAGTTTGCATCCATATTATGATTTATTACAAAAATATCCTGACATAACAAAACCATTCTTTTTCAAGGAAAATACTAATCATAAAGTTTTTCATACTATTGAGACCACAGGACCACCAGTTCATGCCCGTGTACGACCTCTACCACCAGACAGGTATGCAAAAGCTAAAAAAGAATTTCAGGTAATGCAAGAATTAGGTATTTGTAGGCCTAGTAAAAGCGCATGGGCCAGCCCTTTGCACGTAGTGCCAAAGAAGGATAGAAATATAAGGCCATGCGGTGATTATAGAATGTTAAATGCAGTTACCAAACCGGATAGATATCTTGTTCCCAGACTACAGAATTTTACTTATGTACTGACCGGCAAAAAAGTCTTTTCCAAATTAGATATAAATAGATCTTTTAATTGTATTCCAGTAGCGGAAACAGATATAGAAAAGACAGCAGTACTTACTCCTTTTGGTTTATGGGAATTTTTGAAAATGCCCTTTGGACTGCGCAATAGAGCACAAACTTTCCAACGATTTATGGATAATGATGTTTTACAGGGCCTAGATTATATTTTTGCCTATATTGATGACGTCATAGTGGCAAGCGATGACAGCATAAGCCACCGCTGTCACTTAGAAGAAGTTTTTAAAAGGTTTCATGAATGCGGTATTACCATTAATATTAATAAATGTTGTTTTGGACAGGAAACACTAGAGTTTTTAGGATACGAGGTATCGACCAACGGCATCAGACCGTTAGACCACAAGGTGAAGGCTATCGTGGATTTTCCGAGACCCACCACCGTGGAAGAACTGAAAAGATACCTAGGTATGTTGAATTTTTATAGGTCTCACATACCAAACGCTGCAAATGAGCAGGCTGAAATGAACAAATATCTCCATAATGCAAAACGCAAGGATAAAACTCGAATTGAGTGGACGGTGAAGGGCGATCAAGATTTTAAGTAGACCAAAGTAAGTCTGCAAAATGCAGTTTTGTTATCGCACCCGTCCACAGATAGTCCAATGATATTGACGAGCGATGCGAGCAATACCAGCATCGGCGCATCACTCCAACAACAAGAAGGTAAATCATGGAAACCATTAGGTTTTTTCTCCAAACGGTTAACTGACGCTCAGAAGAAGTATAGTACCTACGATAGGGAACTTTTAGCGATTTATTTAGCGATAGTTCACTTTAGATATTCAATTGAAGGTAGAGAATTAGTAATTATGACTGATCACAAACCATTGACACACTTATTTAGTAAAATTGGGACTAATAAAGAGATACAGCGTAGAACAAGACAGATTATGTTCATTAGTGAGTTTACTACGCAGATTCGTTTCATTGAAGGTAAAGAAAATACCGTAGCCGAATCGAATTTTTTGCATTGCAAAACTATTCAAAGAAACAAAGAGCAGCTTTATTTTAAAACGTATCACATTACCGAGTTCGTTGAAGTCCATTGTTTGTGAAATGTCAGCGGAGCGAGCGAGACCGTACTTGACAAAGCAATTTAGACGCATAGCATTTGACATAGTGCATAATTTAAGCCATCCAGGCATTCGAACTACTAGGAATTTAATAACTGATAGATATTTTTGGATAGGTATGAACAAAGACATAAATACATGGACAAAATCATGTATACGATGCCAAAGATCAAAAGTTTTGAAACACACAGTATCAGATTTAGGAGAGTTTCAAAACGCAGATCGATTTCAGCACGTTCATATTGACATTATAGGACCCTTACCAACTACTCCAGATGGTTATATATATTGTGTTACCATGATTGATAGATTTACAAAATGGCCGGAAGCAGTTCCGACTAAAGATATAACAGCGGAAACTGTAGCTAAAGTTTTTTATGAAAGTTGGATAACTCGTTTTGGATGTCCTGAAAAGTTAACTAGTGATCAAGGTAGACAGTTTGAAAGTAATTTATTTAAACAATTAATGTCATTATTAGGTATTCATAGAATCAGAAGTAGTCCGTATCATCCACAAAGTAATGGTGCTGTAGAGCGATGGCATCGCACGCTAAAATCAGCTTTAATGGCTCGTCTTTATAATAAGTCTTGGATAGAAGAATTATCAACCGTCATATTAGGATTACGAGCGGCATATCGCGTTGACACAAAAGTGAGCGCGGCAGAATTAGTATACGGAACCACCGTTAGATTACCAGGTGATTTTTATGATGTTACGAAGAAATCAGTTCAATTAAGAAGAAGGTTATGTTTACAGGTTGAGACAGATAATAGATAGCTATAAACCAGTCAATCGTGTGAATAAAGGTTCAAGGAAAGTATTTATTCATAAGGACTTAAAAGATTGTCAATTTGTTTTCGTTAGAAACGATATGGTACGTATATCTTTACAACCTCCTTATGATGGACCTTATAATGTTATCAGTAGAAAAGATAAAGTGTTTACCATTCAAGTAAAAGATAGACGAGTAACAATTTCTATAGATCGTCTAAAGCCAGCATACATATTAGCAGAAAACGAAAATGATTTTAAAAAACTATCATATAGTGACAACAAATGTGGAAATCAAATATTAATCATTTATATTTTATATTTTATTAATATATATTTTTTTATACAACAGATAGAATAGTTTATACAAAAGTACTTAGTAGGATGATTTATATTACTATTGTAACTAGGTTAATGTACTTTGCTGTGTTGAATTTTTATTATGATGACGCATGTAATTGTAATGTTGAAATTTTATTATATAACAATTACCTATTTTGTTAAGCTTCATTTGTGAGCGAAAATCAGTAACGATCATTACCATGGGAAAGAATCAAAGAGCTGAAAGACCAAATTATTATTGCACAATCTGGTGCCAATGCTTCTGGTGTCGAAGCCCAGTTAAGCCAGTATAGTATAACTATTTCAGTTATTTTATTCATATTAGCAGTGTTTATATTATATTTCTGCTATAAAAAGTGTCATAAACGTACCAAGAGTTTGGTACATCGCCAAGTGATGACTGTTACGCCACAGCAAGGTGAACAAGTAGCTATGCCATCAGTAGCATCAGCTCAAACTCTTCCTAGAGTTAAGATAATAAGTGGCTAAAGAAAATGTAAAACAGTTTAATATATTATTTTAATATCAATTTTCTGTATTTACCAGTGTTTTATATTTAATATTTTAATAATAATTTTGTGTATTTACCAGTGTCTTATCTAATATTTTTTAAACACATGTTTTATTTTTCGTCAATCTTTTTAATAATATTTTTTTTATGACTTATAGCTAACTGTACTTTAATTTTCGTAAATTACATTCAAATTAACTTATATTCAATGAAACATTGTAAGCAGGTATAATCGCTCCGTGCACGAGTCATATCAACAAGCGATCAAATTACTTCTTGGTAAGCGAGACTGAGTCGTGTATGAAGTGGTTATTCTGTAACGTTTTGAATGTTTAACTTTTATGTACTTAACTAGATTTAGAATTTTATTAATTTTTTTTTGTTAAAATTTTGAAAAAGGGGAGGATTGATGTAGTGACACAGTTTAAGTAAGCGTTCGCTTGCAAAGCGCGTTTGGCGATTCTGCATTTTAAATCATATTATTTTCAATCACTAGTCACGATCCAGACCTCTTTTCGGGAACACATGCCTAGAAGGCATCCGCGATAGGTACATACGCCGTCGTATATATAAATGTAATGTGTACCTTTACTCAATACAAGTAATTCAAGTGATCGGTTTTATTATTTCATTATCGCACCCTACCTAGCTAGCACCTAAACAGATCAACATTCTATAACATCATAGACACATACTAAAGATAATATCTTTACCAATGTAAACATAATAAGCAAAAATATAATTAGTAATATTCACTCTGACCATCTCGGTCAACTAGTTCAAATAGAAACTAAAATGAATAATAAAGATGTTCAAAAAAAATTACTTATATACCAGTTACCACTGATCGTTTAGAGAAAGTAAGATTGAACCTAGATACCAACTTGCCTTTTTTGTTGTATAATGATGATAATCCAAATGATTTATACAATACATTTTTCACTGAATTTAATAAAGTATTCAGTTCCATTTTCACATCAAAAACTATTGTGGTCTCTGGCAGTTCAACATTTTGTGAGTGGGCAACAGCAGGTATTCATAAGAGTAGGCGTACCATGTATGAATTGTACAGTGAAAAACGGTATAACTTTAGTGAAGAGTTTAAAGAAAGAGTAAAAAATTACTCAAAAATCTTTAAAAATGTTTGTCGCTTTGCTAAATCTCAGTATTTAAGTTCAAAAATTAAAAACAGTCAAGATAAAATAAAAGTAGCTTGGAAAATAATTAATAGTGAGACCGGAAAATCCAAAACTCATAATAGTGTAATAAATTTATATATCAACAATAATATCATTAAGCAAGATATCGATGTAGCAAAGGCATTTGAAACTTTTTTTACTGATATTCCAGTCTCCACTACAAAGTCTTTAAACTCTTCTCATGTAATAGCAAAATCATTATTAAAAGATAGTTTACCTGAATGTGTCACACAATTTTACTTTGAACATGTGGACAAAAACGATATTATCAAGGCATTCAAAATGATTATTGTAAAAAAGACCACTGATCTCTGCAGCATTTCTGTCAGTGTTATAAAACCATTAATTGACATTATTGCACCAGATCTAGCTTTCATATTTAATCAATGTATTGACAGTGGAGTATTTTCTGATTTAATGAAACATAGCAAGATCATACTTCTATTCAAATCAGGTAGTCATTCCGATCCTAGTAACTTTAGACCTATATCAGTTCTTCCTACATTTAGTAAAATATTTGAAAAACTTATACTAAACCAATTACAACGGCATTTTAATACCAACAACTTATTAGACAGTAAACAATTCGGATTTACAAAGGGACGCTCAACGACTGATGCCGGTGTTGAGTTAATATCACATATTTTTGATATCTGGGAGGAATCACGCGATGCCTTAGGTATTTTTTGTGATCTTTCGAAAGCTTTTGATTGCGTTCACCATGAAACTCTAATCAGCAAACTACATCACTATGGTGTTAAGGGAGTTTCACTTAAGCTTCTCACATCCTACTTAAGTGACCGAACACAACGAGTAGATGTAAATGGAAAGCGTTCTCCGGGGTCTATGGTAAAAATGGCTGTACCACAAGGATCAATACTCGGGCCATTCTTGTTTTTAATTTATATAAATGATCTACCTAAACTTGTAAAGGATGATCACGAGATTGTACTGTTTGCTGATGACACTTCACTTTTATTTAAATTAAAGCGACGACTTACTAATCTTGACGATGTAAACAATGCAATCTCTAAAGTTGTAACATAGTTTAATGTAAACAACTTATTACTTAACGAGAAAAAAACGAAATGCATTCGTTTTATACTGCCCAACGTTAAACAGGTGAAAGCTAATGTAAAAATTAAAAACGAAAAGACAGATCTCGTCGACACCACAGTGTTTTTAGGCATTACTTTAGATAATATGCTGCAATGGGGCCCGCACATAGATAAATTGTCGAAGAGACTCAGCTCTGCCGCATACGCTGTTAAAAAGATCCGTCATTTTACCGACGTAGATACCGCTAGACTCGTTTACTTCAGCTACTTTCATAGCATTATGTCGTATGGCATTCTGTTGTGGGGGAGTGCTGCTGATATTAACACCATATTTGTGTTGCAGAAGAGGGCTGTTTGTGCAATTTATAACATGGGCCCCAGAGAATCACTTAGAGATAAGTTTAAAGAAATTAATATTATGACAGTGCCTTGTCAATATATATACGAAAATTTAATGTATGTGCACAAAAATGTTCATTTATTAAAAAAAAATTGCGACAATCATAGTATTAACACTAGAAATAAAGATAAACTCGCTGTTCCCACTGTTAGGCTCGCTAAAGTTAATAAGTCTTTTATAGGGCAATGTGTACGCTTTTATAACAAGGTTCCAAGCGACGTGTTAAATTTGTCGATTGGCAAATTTAAAAACGTAATCAAATGAAACTGTCTATTAAAGCATATTATAAAATATCTGATTATTTAGATGACAAAAAAGCTTGGGATGAATCTGCTCCAACTCGACTCGGCATCCGTGACAAAATTGTCAAGGGCCATACAAAAAAATGTTAAGACCAGACAAGTTTCTTGCCGGATTCTTCTTGAACTGGGGTTAGGAAGAACCGGCACCTAGATTCACTAGCATGTAAGAAGACGATTCAAAGTGGTCCTTGTGATTGTATTGAATAAAGTGATATTGAATTTTTGAATTTTATAAATTTTATAAAAATCGGTCGAGCTGAAAAATCAACGAATATCTTAAAATGTTGTACATCGATGATGTTTTCATGTACTTCGATACCTTGCTGTCTCATTGGAGTGGTGCGTTTATTTGGCCTACCCATATTATATATATATATAAAATACATCTACTCAAATTTCATTCAATGAAGTCGGTTTCTTTTTAGTTTTTAAAACTCATTTAATAATCTATTATCATCTAATAATCATTTTGATATTGATCACGGTATGGATGATTTCGTAATAAACTCAGTGGTTACCAAATCCTTTTTGCCGGAATGCTCATATTCTCAATATTCTGTTCTCTTCTTCCATTTTATCAAAAAGGACAGATTGATTTTCTCCATCTCTCTAACGCTCGACCCTTACGCTCCTGAGATCAACTCAAATTTTCCGTTCACTCCTCTAACTTCTATGGAAAGTCGTTTACAGGGCTGTCCACTTTTGTAACGCGTTGACTGTAGATATCAGCTCAATATCAGTATTTGAGAAATACTTATATGTAGAGATTAATAATTATTTTGAAATTAATAATATATTTTGTTCGGAGCAAAATGACTTACGTGGAAAAAAAACAATAAATATCGCTAATTATGACTTCCTTTTTCGTGTAATAACAAATATTGATAAAAAATTGTGCGCAACAGGATCTAGGGCAAATATGGCATATACTCAGCATTGTCAGCTGATGCACACTTGAGTGCCCACCCAGCGCTGGTTTTCAGTAAATGCCAGAGGAGCTACGTCACGACCTGTATTATAAATATTATCAATAAATCATCATCATAATAAATCAAATGATAAAAAATAAATCGAACAAATATATATTTATATATATATATATAATACAAATTATATAACAATGCATTACACAATTATATAAAACCAGGAAACAGTCTAACCTAATCTTATCTGATTACTTTACTCTATGCATTAAATGTAAGTATGTAATTATATATATACACCACACCAACATGATCTTTCCCTGTTCATTTCTAGTCCATACAAAAGTTGCTGCGTAGAGATTGCTTAGCGATAAAGCCTCCCATTGTATTGCCTTTAATAGTAAAGATATTATTATTGTAATAGTCTATTTGTAATTTGTAATATTATAAAAGTAATCTATCTATCTATCTATGATTACTCATTTGTGTTTTTCCAAGGTCAATAGCTGTTTTTGCGGATGTACTAACATACTTACATCCGTTGTTAATTTGGGCTGTCTGAAATACATTGTGTTAGTAGCTACTGTTACGATGTTATTTCCCACGAAATGCAAAATATTAAGAATGCCAAGTGTAAGCAAGCATCTTTGATACTTGCTAACAATTGTTTTTGTGGGAACTAGATTTTCGGTTTAAAAACCTGTTCGGTTTTGGTCTTAGTAACTAATATTTTAGATAGTAATATTTTAATGAATTATATATCGACCAGAAAAAATATATTTTTGTTAGAAAGACTTCTTCGACCCACGACATAACAGTGATGTCAGGAGTGGGATATTTGGTAAAACGTCAAGCTAACCATTTTATACAGATCAAACGAAGTTTCGATGCCACCAATACAAGTGTTTTGTCTTGACCCCGACGCAGTGCTGGCCATGGTGACGTAGCCCTTGACGACCAGACTCCCCACTTCTGCATCTTGTAAAAAGAGCTAGTCTATGTACTAGTACGTTGCACCTTCACTGCTCCAGTTCCGTTGTACAGTCAACATCTACTTCCCATATCAACCTCGAGCGACACAGAGACAGCCTCAGCAGTCACGACAATGTAACCAATTCAATGTGAGACACGACATTAGCCAGTGCATTAAACGACATGTAAATAATTACCGTATGCACTCGCATTACACAGCACCGCAAGTCTGATTCTAAAGACATCCATGTCCATCCATCCATCATGCAAGTTGTATACAGACGTCATAAAAAGTAGTCCTAGTATTAAATCCTATGCTTCACAGTGGCTTAATACATGGAAACAAAAGATACTGATACTTCGCATTTTTTGGTTCCTCGGCAAAAAATAATAATTGAATCAAATCCACTGTTTTTTAAACCTCTAAAGAAAACTTTGAAGCACCGCAGTTTCTCGAGTTTCCTAGTCCTCTGAGTCCCATTGGCCCGTCGTCCTACTTCGCACTACTTTTTGGTTCCTCGGATCCTTGTTGTTTACCATACGTAGTGGTTTTAACGTCACACTCCGAATGTCTACTTCTACTACTTCGCCCTTTGGTGGACTGGTAGTTCTATTTGCTTAATATGAGAATCAAGTCTCTTGTCAAAACTTAAACTAGAAAATCATATAATTAAATTCAAAGTATACAAATTAATGATGGTGGCTCATACGTTCAAATACAAGTTATTTTTATTCAATCGCTCTATTTAAATAGAGCTATTGAATAAACTTACCTTACGGTAAGGCGTCGGAAACGACAAAAACTTCTTCAGAAACGACATTAATCTTCTTTATGTTGGTGTTATTGGTACTAGTTTCCTGAAAGCATACAAGGTCAATGTAATTTATTCCAAATCCAGATTAGAATTACTGATAATTTTAGAATTTAGATATAAATTTAGATTGCGTTCGTCGCGGGCGCTGCTGGTGCGAGACGCGCGGGTGGGGATGCAAAATCGGAATTGTAAGGGTCTGGCACAAGTAATTTTTTTTTAGATAACTTTTATAGTTATCTGTGATCGTTCAATTTTTGCTGAGAAACCTTGTAGACTTAGAAAATTTAGATGTTTGCCGCGTATCCGAGACACATTTCACGTTGCACATCAAATTCAAAGGCTACAAAATGATAGGTTTTGTATTTGCCTTTGGCCTTTGAATTTGATGTGCAACGTGAAATGTTTCTCGGATACGAGGCAAACACTACACCCGGCCAACAAAGGAAGAGGTGGAAGTGAAATGAATATGTTCACAATAGCTTCACAATATATATTGTCGGGAATTTGATCAGGATTTAATTATTAATAGAAAATACAAACCATAAAAGCCAAAACAAAACTATCTATTCAAATTAACAAAAATCAATCCTCTCTCAATGACAATTCCCAAAAACAAATTCCCATGCGCGATCTTTTCTTCACGATGACAGGCAGCCAAGTCCCAGCAAAAAGTATGGTGATATGCTGGCTTTCATCCTCTTCGCAGTACCGAAGAGTATGAAAGGTAGGTGGCTCCATGTCCCTTACACGGCCTCTCCTGACAGGAGTCCGTGCTCGGGCTCCTCTAACTCTCCCAATCAGTTTTCCAGCAACCGCAGAGAAACTGGCTAGTCTTCTTGTAGACCAGCATAATCCTGCGCTGCTGATGTACTTGACATGCTGTTCACAGGCAGGCTCGAGGCTCTGGACGACGGCTCATTGGCTTGTAACACAGCGACGGCGGTTGTAGACTCCTCATCAGTGTCGGTATCAGCGTCTACGCAGCACACAGAAAACAAATACACATTGTCGCATACCAGTATACAAAAATATGTGATTAGACAGGTCAACGTGCCATAGATTTGAAGTTGCAAAGAGAATATGAAGTTGGAAATTAATTTAAGCTAGTTTGCAAGAAATGACTAAAAAAACAATTATCGAGGTGAAATACATATGAAGCCATGCTGCAGTCATGACTAGACATGTATTTGACCATCAAAGGGGTAATGCAAAGGCACAATATTTTAACACACTCATAAATGCTTGTGGACAAGGCAATTATGCGAATGGACCACATACAAGGTATCGGATACATGGACGCCACTTCCGATAAACTGTACAGGGAAACGCTGTGAAAGGATCACTCGTAGACCTAATCTCGACCCCACCGTGTATCCACCACAATGCAAGACCACGATGTCGAAATACTGCTGTGGAGGTCACCTCCTCAACCTCACTACGATACCCCGTTCGGCAGTATCGCAATGTCGAGACGTGTACACGCCAACCCACTAAGACTCACCATCAAAGTAAGCGGCACAAACTTCAGGAGTCCACTCTCCACGCCATGGGATGATGAACTCTGTCGCCGCTTGAGTTGACTTCCCATAAGAGCCAGCCAGGAGTTGCAGCTCGTATCGGCCATGTGGTAACGTCTTTACTATGCGATACGGGCCACGCATGCCGGAATCCAGCTTGCCAGTCGACTGTGCTTGCTTGACTGTGCCTCGGACTTTTGAATTAAATTCTTTGGTGACAAAAACCAAAGAATTTTATTCAAAAGTCCGAGGAGGCTTCCTCCCTTTGTTTACATTGGTATCTTGTTTTAGTTGGTTTTGTTGGAGCCTTTCTGAAGCCCTTTGCAGACTCATTTCACGCCATGCCTCTCTGTTGGGACTAGAACCAGTAGCTGCCACATCGCGCACCAAGCTTCGAATCAGTGGGGTTGCCGCATCTATGCCAACTAGAAGATTGAGAGCGGAGTGCTGTGTTGTTCTTTATTTCGTTATGTTGAGAATCAGCTGAATCTTCCACATAACCTGTGGCTGTGGCCGTTGTCGGTAATTACATTCAACGCGAATCATATTCAAAATTGTGCGACAATATCGTTCGACCTGCCCACTAGATTGATGCATCTCTGGTGTTATTAAATATACATCACAACCCATACCTTTTACCCAATTTAAGAATTCAGTGCTTTAAAACATGCGGCCTCTGTCACCGACAATCAGTTTAGGAGTCCCAAATAAAGAAATAGCCACCGTGACATGACGTTTCAATTCATTCGCTTCTTGGCGAAACATAGGAACGAGGAGGCAAAACTTAGTGAATCAAATCAACAATAATGAGGATATGACGGTAACCATCCGCTTCAGGTAAGGGTCCTAAGGTGTCCATGTGGACTGTCTCAAAGGGTGCATCGGGTTTTTCCCAGGAATGGATGGGTTGAAAAGGTGCACGTGCAACTTTTTTGTGGGAAAGGCGTACCAAACAGTGCGTTATATATTTTTGAGAAAATGAACGGAGACCAGGGAACCAAAAGTGCTTAGTAATTAGGTCAACTGTTTTTTTTATACCGAGATGATCGCTTGTTTTTAATATTTCATGATGAACATCATCATGAAATATTCGTAACAGACTCAGTCTATGACCTTTTGGTATGTAGCATAACAACCTGGAGGATTCGCCAGTAGGCGTATGTTTTACATAAAGGAGATCGTTTTAACGACATAGCGAGTTGCATCTAGTTGTCCATCAGATAATTTTTGGACAAGCGACTGAGTCTCTTCATCGGAGGCCTGAGCAACCTGCGCCCAATTCAACGGTTTTTGAATCGTGCACACGTTAACAGGGTTCAGACTGAAATAGTCTGCATGCGCCAACAAGGTACCTTTACGGTAATCCAGTCTGAAATCAAAATCATGAAGATATACCCACCACGAGGCCACCCTGGGTAACAAACCTTGCTTTCGTTGCGTAAGTTTTAACGCGTTGCAGTCCGTGACCACGGTGAAACGTATACCAACAAGGTAGTGCCTAAAGTGCTGTAGAGCTTTAACCACAGGGTTTCAAGTTCGTACGAGTGGTACATACTTTCTGCACCTTGTGTAAGCTTAGAAAAATAAGCGACTACGCGTTTCCGGCCCTCTTCATGTACCTGCAATAAGACCGCTCCATAACCGATTGAACTTGCATCTGTGTGAACCTCGATCGGCAGTGCAGGGTCGTCTATTGCAAGTACAGGTTCGCTTGTTAGACATTCGATAACGTATTTTCGAGCGGCTTGCTGTTCTAATCCCCAGTGAAATTCTATACCCTTTCTAGTCAGAGCAGCAATGCAAGCGGTCTTCTGAGCAAAGTTAGCTATGTAACGGCGAAAGTAGCTAGCTAAACCCATAAGTTTTCGTACTTGTTTCACGTTTTTAGGTTCGGAAGACTCTGTCAACGCTCTGATTTTATCATGACTCGGCCGTACCTGACTTTGACTTATACTTCGGCCAAGTTACTCAATTTCTGTTACGAGAAAAAAACATTTACGCAAATTAATGGAAAAGCCTGCCTTTGTCAAAACCAAAAGTACATCACGTAAAAGTTCAAAACCCCGCTCTATAGTCATGCTCAGGATCAAAAGGTCATCGATATAAACGAGGATTTCACCAGATTCAATAAATTTGCGAAGAGTTTTAGCTATAATACGTTGGTATACAACAGGAGCATTGGCAACTCCATACAGCATCTTTAAATATTCAAACTGGCCCTCGGGCGTGACAAAAGCAGTAAGGGGAACTGACTCCTCCTGGACCAGAATTTGATGAAATCCAGTCCCTATATCTAAGCTCATAAAATATTTGCTATGTCCTAACTGGTCTATATGATCATCGATTCTCGGAAGCGACAATCGATCTTTAACAGTGATTTCATTCAGCTTCCAATAATCCACGCACATCCTATCAGATCCATCCTTCTTTTTTACAAGGAGGATGGGACTGGCATAGTCAGGTTCTGACTCTCTGATTATCTTTTTATCTAATAAGTCCTTAACAATATCACGAACACGAAGTGTTTCCGCCTGTGAAAGGCGATATGGGCGATAGTTGACAGGTACATCACTGTTCAGTTTAATACATATGCTAACCGTATTTACTGAAGATGTGGCAGTACCTGAAATCAAATACTCATCTCATCGATTATCAGTAAGAGTTTACTCAAGTTTGCGGCGTCAAGCGATGTGTTAACTGAAACTTCAGACTGAACAGCCATCACACTCAGACTCAACGATAAATAAATCGACTTCCAGCTTACCTCATCAAACTCAATTGGCACAGTTATATAGCACGAGCTTTCAACTTCTCGACCGCCTAAGCCCTTCAAGACACGGAAAGCTGGGTTCTGTTCGCTATCATAGTGTTTCAGTAGTGATGTTGAGATTAAGGATATGGTCGAGCCGCTATCAATTAAGACATCTACCGGAACACCTCGAATCACAGCCGCGACAACATCCCTATGAGTATTTATAACATTTTCGTGACAGAAGTTGACATTGCTTACATTTCGGGACTCAGATTTAAGTCTTGCAAAGCATGATTCATTTTGTGGCCCGGCTTCTTGCAGAAAGAACAGGGTTCAGCTTTCGTAGGAACAAAGATAGGCTTTATTTTAAAATCAGAACTGACCGACGTGCCATCTCCCGAATCAACTTTGCCCTCTTTGCAATAAGCCTGCCTATGACCTGCAAGACCACATTTATAACATTTACCATCCTGAAATTTACGTTTTGTACCGAGATTCATCGAGTCAAGTTCGTGCTTACGTTTTGAATTTTGCACAGTCGTTTGCACTATATTACTATATACTGTGGCTTTGACTTTACAAATGACGAAAAATATTCAACTAAATCACGAGGCGAAAGGTTCGCGTTCATGGCGGATGAACGAATTTGAGCATCTGTGATAGCTCGTACTACTATTGCCGATATTAACTCATCACTAAGTCCCCGCACCACAAGTAAACGAAGAAGTGATCGATGAGCATAATCTGCATATGTAGTATAGTTGTCAGAATTTGTGTTCATGACATTAAACAAAATATTCGCAATGTCTGGTGTTTTCGGACACAGAGGCTTAAATTCTTTTTTAAAAATACCCCACGTGCGATCACTTGTCACCCACTCGCTAAGCCATGTCTTCGCGTCACCTTTCAAGCAATTGCCTATACGCGACAAACTTTCGTAGTCGTTCCAATTGTTCATAGTTTTAGCACGATCGACCTCATTACACCAGTCATCGATATTGTGTAGATTGGGATCAAAGTTTGAAACATAATAGTGTTGGTTGGATCTCACCAGACTTCCGATTGAGCGAATCGCGTTCACAATGCGGTCTGTGTCCATCGCCTGCACACAACCGCTGACCTCCCGCTCAGGTGCTGTCGCCGCATGATGATGCTTGACCATTGCGCCCGAAGATCGATGTAGTGTAGTAAATTCAGGCTGCGGATGAGGATCTGCAGGTGCATGCCACGTCGGCGGGGCGTGGATGCCGGCAAAGATGCCCGCCGCAAGCTGCGATGCACTCGTCTTTCCGTGGAACGGGTAGGCCGTACCGCAGATCGCTCCTCCAGAGCGGAAATCCGAGACAAGATCGCCTCCATTGTGCTCCGCAATGCACCATCAGGGGTACGATCTCGTCGTCTATAATTAGTTCGCTGACCGCGACTGCCGTGGCGGCTACGGTGGTGTTCGCGATCTGACATTTTTATTTTATTTTAAATCCAATCAAATAAACAAAACTGTGGGCAAATGAGATAGAACCCAGAAGGTCCTATCCCACTTCTGATGTTGGGAATTTGATCAGGATTTAATTATTAATAGAAAATACAAACCATACAAGCCAAAACAAAACTACTAATTCAAATTAACAAAAATCAATCCTCCCTCAATGACAATTCCCAAAAACAAATCCCCATGCGCGATCTTTTCTTCACGATGACAGGCAGCCACCTACCAACCTACCGAAGAGTATGAAAGGTAGGTGGCTCCATGTCCCTTACAATATGTATTTGTTATACACACATAAAAATAGACATGGGTTTCAGCAAAATAATGACCTTTATAGAATTTTTACCAGGAATAGACACAAATTATACATCCCTAGGTATCAACTAGAAAATGTAAAAAGTCATTTATGGGGAACACGGTGCGCTTCTATAATAAGCTTCCTGAAAATGCTATTATTGAATATTGATAAGAATGCATCGCCTCATGTCGCTCTGCCGTCAGACAGTTAACCGACACACTTAAATTTATAAACTCTCTTGTATTAGTATTTCGTAGTTAAGATAGTTATAAGATGGATTATGTAAAAAAGCGCTAGGACCAAGACGAGTTTCCTGCCAGTTTTTCTCGGGCTTGGGTTAGGATGAGTGGGCACCTTAATACACCTAGTATGTAAGACGTTTCAAAGTGATCCTTGTGATCGTATTGAATAAAGTATCTTTTGACTTTGACTTTGACTTTTGCTGTAATAGTTAAGAAAAATATAAAACATCATAAAGAATGTAAATTTGAATAATCTGACATTTAGCCCGTCGCGATCTATATTGAAACCAAGCGTACGGACAAGTTTCTCGGTTCGTGTCTCAACCTCAACCACAAACTATAGGATGCTAACGCATCAGACGGGGCACTCCCATAGACGAAATCCTGTCCAATACCTGTTCACTCTTATCCCATATGACAGATAACTTTTTTAGTTTGAAGAACCTTTTGCAATCAGCAAGGTATTCATTCTGCCGAGTACATTTTTTTTGCTGGCTTGCATACAATTGCTTACTATTTTAAAATATTTTATTGATCTACAAAGGAAAGACCATGATTATCATAATAAACACATTGATTATACAATAAGACATTTATTTACAGAAATATACAGAATAATACACAATAATATAAAATACAAGTCAAACAGTTAGCTATCTAAATTGTGTAAAACAATCTATAGATAGCGAAACTGGTCCAGTACATTTGATTATTTCACGGAAGCGGCCTTGAATTCAAGAAAGAAAGGCATATTTGCATCTTATCAGGTCTTCAGCACCTCCCCACATGCAGCTGTCCTCATCAGCTCTAAGAAAAATCCCAGACTGTAATGGGATGCGAAAAGGGTGTCTACACAAGTAGCATCTCATATCAATGGCCCACCCATGGCCGACAATCATTGAACTTTAAATCCTGGCCGATTTATAGTCTATAGAGAACGACAGTACTAACATAGTTAACAGATCCTCTCCCCCTTCTTTCATACTTCTTTCCTGCCCGATCAAGGCATGTTTGTTTCCTATTTTGCTATCGACATCAAATCAATCCAAACAAACCAACCAAACTAACAGCTGCATGTGGGGAGGTGCTGAGGACCTGATAAGATGCAAATATGCCTTTCTTTCTTGAATTCAAGGCCGCTTCCGTGAAATAATCAAATGTTCTGGACCAGTTTGGCTATATATAGATTGTTTTACGCAATTTAGGTAGCTCAACTGTTTGACTTGTATTTTGTATTATTGTGTATTATTCTGTATATTTCTGTAAATAAATGTCTAATTGTATAATCAATGTGTTTATTATGATTATCAGGGTCTTTCCTCTGTAGATCAATAAAATATTTTAAAATAGTAAGCAATTGTATGCAAGCCAGCAAAAAAAATATACTCGATAGAATGAATACCTTGCTGATGCTAAAAGGTTCTTCAAACTAAAAAAGTTATCTGTCTTATGGGATAAGACTGAACAGGTATTGGACTGGATTTCGTCTATGGGAGTGCCCCGTCTGATGCGTTAGCGTCCTATAGTTTGTGGGCCCACCCATCTCTTAAGGGACAAGAGTCATCAGGCTTCTTACCATCATCACTTATCAGACTGTACAAGCCGAGAACAGCTGGTATGTTGATGTTGACATTTGGATTAGGTGTAATCTGCTTTGGAGTAGGTGTGAGCCAAATGTTGTAGTTTCATGGTTTGTAATCACATGATTTTCACAGTAATATCTGGAAAAAAAATTGAAATTTAAGCAAACATAACCAAATGCAATAATGTTGAGTGTTTAACATTCTGTTGTTTCTATTGGTGTTTCTATGTATAATATGCATTTATTTACAAATAAAGGTATAAATAAAAAATATTGCTGGACAATGCACACAACATCATCTATTTATGGTGACAAGATGACTGATAGAATACTTATATATTTTTAAATACATACATTTATGATACATTATAACACCCAGATACAGAACAAACACCTATGCTTTTCACACAATTGTTTATCTTGGGAGGGAATCAAACCCTCGACTTAGAGCGCAGAAGGCTACTACCAACTGAGCTGACAGGCCAGTCGATTATGTAGTGTATCAGTCACTTGGTTCCCATAACACAAGCTCTGCTTACATTATCATGATTATTATTATAATTATTATTGAATGATTTTGATAAGATAAGTAGGTACAATAAGTACTTACTGGTGAATAAAGCAGAAGAACACCAATAGACAGACATTTCGGTAGCAGCAGATTACGTTGGATAGGAATGTGCTCTCGAGTTGAAGCGAGAAATCTCTTCTAAAAATGCTTTCGACACACAATCATACTGCTTGCGAAGATCTTGAAAACTTCAGGTCTAGAAATCTTTTAATCAAATCGAAGTCCAGTCCAAGAGTCCAATCTCTCTTTTCGGAAGCATAAAAAAACTGACGTCCTTTCGTTTACTAGCACAGCTCACAACACAGCACTTGTACATTACTGCGAGATTAAATTACAGGTTCAGGAATTGAGAGGATAAATATAAATTACTTACAGAATTTAAAAATCAACGTTATTTAACTTTGAAACTACAACAGCTGTTGCTTGTTAGTTTGGTTGGTTTGTTTGGATTGATTTGATGTCGATAGTAAAATAGGAAACAAACATGCCTTGATCGGGCAGGAAAGAAGTATGAAAGAAGGGGGAGAGGAACTGTTAATTATGTTAGTACTGTCGTTCTCTATAGACTATAAATCGGCCAGGATTTAAAGTTCAATGATTGTCGGCCATGACCTCAACTGCCCGATCGTCCAATCCCCACTCTCCATCACGACTCTGTCCACGTGCCGCCATTGCAAAACAACTGTCGTCACCGCGTTTGTCCCACTACTACGTTAACAATCAACAATCAATTGCGAAACTTAGGTAATAAAATGATATCGTTATCCACACACGTCATAGCCTGACGAACTACACATCCTCGTGTGTATCTGTAACAAAATAACCAACTTTGAGGCACACTTTCATGTTCGGCCAGCCTGACCGTAACGTTCCGCAATCGTATCTTAACAATCAAGTTAACAGAGATCAAGTTAGCTTACAAATCATTTCAAGAACTTTAACACGAAAGGTTCCTCTAAGCCCATAATCTTAATACTGATACTATAAAACAATAAGTTCACATACACAACCCATGGCCCAGCTGTCTCAGCAGCTAGTGACAATTCACATGCCACCCATATCGTCATCGCTTCAAGCGATACGACCAACACTTTAACTAGAGTCCACGACTCCCAGGCCACACAGGCCATACAAATAGTCTCTTTCGAGACCCGGGTCCCCGCCACACCACTGCCCATCGCGCTCTGTACAACTCCCACAGTTGCAGTTACGACTACAGACTAGTGTGTGTAGTGCGACCTAGCCATGGTATGTGTTCTTATTTACTGGTGGAGGCACCTTCCTCACGATCTTCATCAGACAAATTTAACTCCACGGGCACACTGCTTAGAGGAATCCTTCTTATACGGTCGTGAGCGTACTTATAAGTTCTATTACCAGTCAAAGATTTTTACTAATCGTCAATTATTTTGAAAGACTCCTTGGTAGCCCACTTTCAGAACTCAACTTCGCTTAGTTTCCAGACTGTTGAAAATTTGCCTACGAGATGCATTTGAACTAAGTTTTGCCTCAAATATCAAATATCAGTAAAAAGATTTGGCCCAAATCAACCATTGTGCATTGTTATAAAAACTCTCCATTATTAAAACGACTCATTGAATGAATTATTTGTTATCGCCATAAATGGTGACTATGACGACTACCACTAAAGCTTGTCGGGTTATTGCTAGAATCAGTCAGCAGCTGCAGCTGGCAGCATATACGTAGCAAACACGCAGCAAACTCCGATACATGAAAGAAAATAAACAGTGTATAGTGGTTGTTTTTATCACACCTATAAGAATCTACAAAAAGAGCTTTGTCTGGAGTACGGGCTACTATCGTTTCACGCTAGCTGTTCTTAAAAAAAAACTTGTGCCAATGTTGAAACTAATCTATTGTAACTCTTGCCTTGAGAGTAGCTTGCAAACGAAATTTACGTCTTACGACTAGTTAGCGTGTACATCCATAATCCTCCTCTATTATTAGGTACAACGAACGGTGATAAAACTAACACTTACTAAAGTATATCATGGCATTCCGATGTAACCAAAGGCCTTGTGAGTCTCAGAGGCCAGTTTATTATTCAGCCGAAAGAATGCGCACTGCAAATCTTTTAAAATATTCAGAATAGCGTAAACAAGTTAACACTATCATGTAGAAGCATACCCACAAAAAAAATATTCAAAGCTTCAATTATCCTACGCCTGCTCATCTATGGACAGACAGTAAATGATGGCCTTGCGTATTTTCTAATCTAGAGTGATATGACTCATAGCTGCCTGTCCTAAAATTATTTGCAAATAATTTCGGCAACGAACCGAAAACCAACCTAAAAAACATTCACATCACATCAGCTAAACACAATGAGATTCCGAGTTCAATTTCTAAGCAATTTACTTCGTGGCGTAAATTGTATCCAGGATATTATTTGACTGCATAGAAAGATTGACTATCTCTTTCAAAAATATCTCTTTACAAATTACCCAACTAAAAGTCGTACGTTCGATACTATCAGGATCACGGATAGGAATCTGATTAAAGCCACTAGCGCAATCCAGACATGTGTAGAAGTTCGCGCCGGACAACTTGGCCACTTGATCTGCTATGAGGGGCAAAGGAAACATATCGGGGACAGTGTTGGAATTTAATTCTCGATAGTCCACCATGATACGATCAGAACCGTCACGCTTCTTCACTAATAAAATAGGACTAGCAAATGGGGACTGATTAGGACGAATTCAAAATTCAAAAAAAAATATATTTATTTATTCAATAAAATCACAAGGACCACTTTGAATCGTCTTCTTACATGCTAGTGAATCTAGGTGCCGGTTCCTCCTAACCACAGTTCAAGAAGAATCCAGCAAGAAACATGTCTGGTCTTAACACTTTTATGTATGATCCTTGACAATTTTGTTACGGATGCCGAGTCGAGTTTGAGCTGATTCATCCCAAGCTTTTTTGTCATCTAAATAATCAGATATTTTATAATATGCTTTAATAGACAGTTTCATTTGATTACGTTTTTAAATTTGCCAATCGACAAATCTAACACGTCGCTTGGGACCTTGTTATAGAAGCGTACACATTGCCCTATAAAATACTTATTAACATTAGCGAGCCTAACAGTGGGAACAGCGAGTTTATCTTTATTTCTAGTGCTAATACTATGATTATCGCAATTTTTTTTAAATAAATGAATATTTTTGTGCACATACATTAAATTTTCGTATATATACTGACAAGGCACTGTCATAATATTAATTTCTTTAAACATATTTCTAAGTGATTCTCTAGGGCCCATGTTATAAATGATATTAGTTTCCATTAGTTCACTAACCTTAGAACGCTCTAATAGCATTTCGTCTGGGCTAAGCCTATAGGGCCTACGATAAACAGTGCGGTATGGGTCCTGAAGTCTTATCTTCAGTACACCAGTTTTGACGCGTGTGCGAGGTAAACCATCAATAAAAGTGTGGGAAAAATCCTCACGCAAAGTCAACAAAGCCAAAAACAAAAAGTTTTGAAAATCTGTATCCACATCGTTTAGATTAAACACAGGTACGGACTCGTAATTACAGGACGCTATAGACGTTTGTTTTGCTATAATTAGAGACGAATCAGACATGTTTATTGCTTTAAGATTTCTCGGCCAATCATTACATAGTATTTCAAACAGTAATCGGGTAAAACATGAAACAAAATCAGTAAATTATTACCGTCAATTAACACATCGCAGAGAATTTGTTCAGTACACGTTACGTTAGCGTAACTTATGCCCTGTATACGAACCATCGCAAATGATAACGACGAATAACGACTGAGAGATTGCTTAACAAGAGAGCATTCGGCACCAGTATAAAAATAAAAATAATACGACTCACCAGATTGTTCCAATCAGCCACAAACACCCGCCACTTGACAGTTATCGACGCGTCGCTCGCGTTCGGCGTCGCCTCCGCTTGCACGACCTGCAGAAGACGCTTCGCCAGCGCCCGGGTATCAACGATGACAGTTTGATGCAACATGTCCTCTTTCTTTACAACGGAAACATGTTACTTGTTTACTAGTTCCAGGCGTAGCCGTCGATGTCGATTGTCCACTGTTGGCGGTAGACAAAAGCTTCTGAATTCAGTGGTAAACGCCAGACGGTACAACCTTGTGTCAAACTGAGCCATATGAGCTAACACGTATGATGAAGCAATATTTTCGTGGGAATAATACGATGTTTATTACTTAACCTTTTAATCACAGTATTATAATTACAATGTTAAGTTAACACACTTAGATAGGCAAACCGACAGTTTCGCAACGGACAAGTGTCTCGGTTCGTGTCTCAACGTCAACTGCCCGATTGTCCAATCCCCACTCTCCATCACGACTCTGTCCACGTGCCGCCAGTGCAAAACAACTGACGTCACCGCGTTTGTCTCACTACTACGTTAACAACAACAATCAATTGCGAAACTTAATAAAATGATATCGTTATCCACGACATATATAAGTATTCTATCAGTAATTTAGTCAACATAATATAAGCTATGCTTAGTTTGGGACTAGATGATGTGGTGTGCGTTGTCCAGCAATATTTATTTATTTAATATTTATTTTTTACTTAAGGAAAGCCCTCTGACCCTAGTTAATAAAAACACAGACTGGGAGAGTTTTAAAATAGAATTAGAATTAGACCTTAAAGTACCGTCACAAAATTTAGACCAGTTAGATTTAGAAGTAGACAAATTTATAACGCTCATACAGCAGACCGCTTGGAAAAACACGCCCGATGTGAAACTAAGAGTCAGAAGAACTAACTACCCTAATGGTGTTCTTCAACTTATATCCGAGAAAAAAATCTGAGAAATAAATGGCATCAATCCAGAAGTCAAAAAGTTCAACTATCGATAAAGTCCATAACTGGACAAAAAATGGCGTATTAATCTAAATGAAACGAAATCAGTTCATATAAATTTACAAAAAAGAAAAAACAGTAGTCCTATATATATATAAACAACACCATGTGAACATCGCGGCAATCCAGCTCCTTATCCAGACATCACTGATATTGTAAGTAGACTCCAACTGAAAAAAACCTTTCGAGTTAGTGTAGTTTAACAATAGTGAAGTGATAAGTAATTACATAAAAACACAAGAAAAAGTGTCTTCCACTTAACTAGAGACTGTAAGAAAAGTGCTATTGAACACATTCTTACGTATAATTTATTTTATAAAACTATGTCAAAGCAAAATTACTCATTAGCTTATTTGGCTAGATTGTAATATTATTTAGCGTATGATCAATATTGTGCACCAAAATAATAAAAAGAACTTTTATGGTATTTAGGTACATAAAATGTAGCCCATATGCTGTTTTGAGTTACAGACTACATTATACCACTGTATTTTCATTTTGTTATTGACTGTATTCATCTATATCCAAAACGATAATAGCTAGCCGCACCCCGGCGGCACACTCGCTGCGTGCCCACGGCGCGTCGCTGCACGCTCGCTGCAAACTCGCGGCGAGCCCTAAAGCTCTTCGCTTTGAATTCGCTCGTAATTAGCAGGGTGATAGCTAAGTTTCCTCTCTGAATTTTAGCATTTAGATACTAGTGCTGATTCTGACATTAAAAGCATCAGGTAGATGTGTTTGTATACTCGTACATAAGTTCCGACGGAATTATCTCGGTTCAGTTAACTCTGTTGTATGCGCGTTCACCACAAAAATGATAAAGATCGCGACTTGTGAAAGTCCTTGGACAAAATTATAGGCATACTAACTAATTTCTAGTACAAAATGCCTTAATTACAAAATAGTACATCTATCCAATATTTTTTAATGATATACGTTTATATATAAATCATATAGATTACAATCGTAAGTACGTAAAAGGGAATGTATTTATAGCTGAACAGAAGGCAAAATTAGTCAGGCAAAATTAGTGCGTGTAACGCTGTCACGTGTTGTCAGACAACCTAACAGCATTAGATAGTCCGAAAAAAAAACAGGCAAAATAAGAGGCATGTTAGTACATTCGATATATTTGATTTTAGCAGGCGTATTCTCAGAGATATCCAATGCTGAAAAGGTATGTATTGTTTTTATAAAGCATCTGGTTATAATTATGACAAGCACCCTGACCTCACAGCTGTAGGTAGTGGATTTATCTTTCATATTGAGGTTGTAATTAAATTCCTATTGAGGATATATAAATAAGGTTAAAGGGTTAAAACCCATCCTGATCAACAGTTTTTTTGATGAACATGAACGTTTATTCGGTGTGTTAAAGAGCAGCAGGGCAATCGCGCTATTTGTCAACGTTATTTAATATTGAAACGGAAACGTTTTGTCTTCGGTTCGGACAAATCAAAATCGTTCTTTAGATGAGCTGCCGAAAAAATGTTATGTTAAATGATTAGTGCGGTACAAAATGTGCTTAACCCTTTGAGTAGCGAACCTAAATCTAGACTAACGATGGCGTTAAGCTGCGGTGGTGGCAAAATGGCGATGGCGATGTATTTTCAGATATTTTTTATATAATTTTCCTATAATTCTCCAGCTTCTAGATGTAAAAATGGTAAGCAGCAAAATCTCGCTCGCTTTATACTGTATGATGTTTATTTTAAAACACATTATTCTTTATGTAAATATTATATTTTGTTATGTTTGCCAATATAAGTGATAAGTTAAATAAGTGACATATTTGGTTTTACTTACTTCGGGCGGTAATTTTCAACGTTTGAACCAAAGCTTATCCAAAGTCAAAACGTTATTTTTGACAAATTTCGTACCGTGCTAATCACTATAACGGAAACGATTTAGCTCTAATTTGGATTATACAAAGTCAAAGTCAAAAAAATCACAAGGATCAATTTGAAACGTCTTACATACTAGGTGAATTTAGGTGCCAATTCATCCTAACCCAAGCCCGAGAAGAACTGGCAAGAAACTCGTCTTAGTCCTAGCGCTTTTTTACATGATCCATCTTATAACTACCTTAACAACGAAATATTAATACAAGAGAGTTTATACATTTCAAAGTGTGTCGGTTAATTGTCTGAGGGCAGAGCGACATGAGGCCATGCATTCGTATCAATAATATAGTAATTTGTATTATAATAAGCTTTCTTCAAAAGACTACCTTTTATGTATGCTTTAAATTTCTTAATAGGTAGTTTAGTAGCATATTCAGGAAGCTTTTTATAGAAGCGCACCGTGTTCCCCAGGACTTCTTTACATTTCCTAGTCGAAACCTAAGGATGTATAATTTGTGCCTATTCCTAGTATTGATTCTATGAAGGTCACTGTTTTGCTGAAGCCCATCTCTATTTTTATGTGTGTATAACACAATTTCATATATTGTGAAGCAATTGTGATATTAATTTCTTTGAATATTTCTCTCAAAGATTTCTCGTTTCATTTTATAAACGGCACGTATTGCTCTTTTTTTAATAACAAATAATTTACCAATATCAGCTGCTTTCCCCCAAAGAATGATGCCGTATGACATAACACTATGGATGAAACTGAAATAAACTAGTCTAGCTGTAGCTTCATCAGTAAGCCACTGTATCGCACGAACTGCATTTGCAGCGGAACTAAGCCTATCAGCAAGTGTTTCAATTTGTAGTACTCACTGTAGTTTTGCATGAATATTAAGACCTAGGAAGATCGTGGAATCTACAGGATTCATTGCCTCTCCACTCATTTCAATAATGGTCGGGCTATGAATAACATTTGGCAAAGTGAATTTGATACATTTCGTTTTTTTTTTAATTATGCAAAAGATTACTTACAGTGAACCAGTTAAAAACTAACGATAAGGATCCATTAACGTTATCGCAAATAATGGTTTTACCTTAATCAACTTTAAAAATTAAAGACGTATCGTCTGCAAATAAAACTATATCACAAATATTTTTTACAAAAAAAGGTAGATCGTTAACGTACACTAGGAATAAAAAAGGGCCTAGTATCGAACCCTGAGATACCCTTATATCAATAATTGATCATGAAGACCTCTCACCACCCACGTTCACTTTCTGAACTCTATTGGATATATAGGACTGTATGAGGTCAATCGCCCGGTTTTTAATGCCATAATATTTTAACTTTGTGATTAGGGTTGTATGACTCATACAGTCAAAGGCCTTAGATAGATCACAAAATACCCCAACTGCATCCTGTGACTTCTCCCAGGCGTCAAATATATGCTTTAAGAGCGCTATAACTGCATCAGCTGTTGATCGACCATTAGTAAATCCGAATGATTACTATGTAGCAGGCCGTTAACGTTAAAGTGGTAGAATAACTGATTCAGAATGATTTTTACAAAGATTTGGCTTAATGCAGGTTATATCGATATCGGTCTATAATTAGCAAGATCACTTTCACTTCCAGACTAAAACATAGGAATGAGTTTACTATTTTATAAGATTGGGAAAACTCCCTCGTCGATACATCTATTAAAAATATAAGCTAAACATGGTGCAATATCTAAGATAACACCCAGCACCTTTGTAGACATCCCCAAAGATCTTCTGTATTTTTCATATTAATTAACTTGAATGCTTTTACAATACTGGCCTCGTTAATATAGCTAAAACTAAACTCATTCTTACATTTTGCAACACTAGATTCTAATAGAACGGAAGCTCTGGAGGCTGACGAGTTTAACGATTTGGTCACAATTTTTGGTATATCTGAGAAAAAACTATCAAGTGCATTCGCAACATCCTGTTCCTTTGTCAAAATTGTACTATTAATATTTAATTTGAACTGTCTATTGCGGGCCTTGACTGGCCTGTCAGCTCAGTTGGTAGTAGCTCTGCCTTCTGCGCTGCAGGTTGAGGGTTCGATTCTCTCCCAGGACACACATTTGTGTGACGAACATAGATGTTTGTTCTGTGTCTGGGTGTTAAAAAGTATCTTATATATGTATTTAAAAATATATAAGTATTCTATCAGTCATCTGGTCACCATAATACAAGCTAAGCTTAGTTTGGGGCTCGATGGTGTTGTGTGCATTGTCCACCAATATTATATTATTATTATTATTTATTAATTACCAAGTACATTTTTTTTTATTTGTTGAATTTAATAATATTTTTCAAAAATATAAATAAAAAATAATAAAAAAAATATTGAAAAATATTATTTAATAATACCATATTATATATTACTTAGCCACATGAAAAACTTTTTTGAATACTTTTGAGTAATTCTTAACATGTAAGGTAACAATTACGTTTTCAAAACTAAAAAGAAACCGACTTGAATGAAATTTGAGCCTATAGTACATTTTTAGTGGAAAGTAGATGTATTTTGTATATATATTATAATATTGGTAGGCCGCTAAATAAACGCACCGCTCCAATGAGAAAGCAAGGTATCGAAGTACATGAAAACATCATCTTTCAGATTTTTCAGCTCGACCGATTTTGATAAAATTTATATGGGACCACCTGTGAAGACCACCCTTTCAAACAAAAAAGAATTTTCCAAACTGGTTCAGCCGTTTTCGAGTAATCGGTGAACATACATAAAAAAAAAGATTCCGACGAATTGAGAACCTCCTCCTTTTTGAGAAAGTCGGTTAAAAACTGGAACATCTAACATCTCTGCATATTTTTACTGTAAATATATCAGCATGTTCTTTAATTATTAAATCAAAATCAAATCAAATCAAAAATCTTTTTATTTTAGTTACATAAACATAAATGGTAGGGTTGGGATCTCTTCTTTTAAGTTTACACCTGTGTTAGAATAGTCCCCTCTATTCTGTGGTCTCTAAATTGTAACAATATGTTTGTATGATCTGCAAGTATTTGTTTCGGGTCTGGGTGTTTCTATGCATAATATGTATGTATTTACAAAAAAAAACGTATATCACTTACTTTGGGGCCAGGTGATGCTGTGTGAAATGTTCAGCATAATTATTATTATTATATTTATAATTATATGCACAAAGTAATTTTTCTCTAAAAGTACAACGTAAAGTTGGTGGTACAACGTACTCGTAAAGTGTACGAGTGGGTATGAATCAAGTCAATGAACAGAGATGGCAACAGATTTAAAGAACTCATTCGACAGTGTATGGTTGTATGGTTGTATGGTTGTATGATAGAAATGAAATGAAATAATATATTATTTATTTGCTTGAACATATGTGATACTAATTAGGTCTTATAATAGTTAGTCCATTGTATGTCCTATCATATTCTTTGGCATGCAAATTTAATGTAGTGTCGTTAACCTAGCTTACTTAATCTTACTTAAAATAAGGGGAGACCCTTACTAGTTCACAAAAAAAGTAATAGGTACTTTATCGTCCTTACAGGTATATGTTTAGGTATGTAGTTATGTTTACGTGTATCCATGTTAGTAAAATAAAACATCACGGCGATATGTTGGTAGCTATAGAAATCGCATTTGCTGGTAGGAGTGGAGTTATTATTTTAAAGACGATTTAGGTACAGGAGTACAGAAAGTTGACTTATTGATGTATAATATTTAGTTGAATAATTTAAAGTTTTAACGTTTTTTTGTGGAGGGTGATGTTTTTAGGGTGTAAGATTGTATGAATGAATATGAATTTATTTGTGTATGTTAGTTTTTTTAGCTGTCATTCTATGTAGCCCAAACGGCTGAAGTGTATCTTGACATGGGGTGAGTTGCATGGTATATTGTGTTTCGACAAAGAGTGAAACATAATTAATATTATAAATGCAAAAATTTGTGAGGATCAAAATCCATTCAGTAGTTTCTGCGCGAAGGAATAACAAACATCACCTATCCATACATAGTTGATGTTTGTTATTCCTTCACGCAGAAACTACTGAATGGATTTTAATGAAACTACAGTTTTGTTGTAAATACATCAGAATAACACATCCCTGCTAATATTATAAATGCAAAAATAACTCTGTTTGTCTGTCTGTTTGTTACGTTTTCACGCCTAAACAGCTGAACCGATTTTGATGAATTTTGGTATAGAGATCGATGGGACCTTACCACGCGTGCGAAGCCGCGGGCAGTAGCTAGTAGGACATAATTATTAAGATGCCATGCGGGCGATACGATTCCATGAGTGGAAGTTGGTTATGTAAAAGCTGGTAATAAAATATCTTCAGTTCGTTGGTAATAAGATAACCAATTTAAGCCAATTCGATACCATTGTTTTACATTGCTGATGTGACATTGTGTATATATTTATTTTAATATTAACCGTATCATAGATTTGTGCCGATTGGGCACTATATTGCATTGAAGCAAATTTTGTTCTTGTTTTTTCGCATTTTGTCACAGAACGTTGAGTAAGTTTAGTAAGTAAGCTCCGATCAACCGTTACAGTTTTGTGAGTTTTGAGTGTACATTGTAAAATATATAGCTGTCAGTACGTTAGCTTCGCTGTATAATATTTGAGTACAAAACCTCTTTCTTTTGCGTAGCATTACTTTTAAAATAAATCGTTGAGCCCGTTCTATGCTAACAAATTTAGTTTTATGTGTACCGCCCCATATAGATATGCAATATAATAAGATTGATTGAACCAAAGTTTTGTAGACATAAGTTAGAAGCTGTACGTCCACTATATCTTTTAAGTATTTAAAATCCAGATAAATTTTCTAACTCGGTTTGCTACGAGTTCGAGTTGAGGATGCCAGGAAAGGTTTTAATCTACCAAAATGCCTAAATACCTAGCTGAATCAACTCTCTGCATGTTTGGGCAACCACATCTGTTTTTATTACAAAAATGGGCATTTATTTTAAAGTTGGGGTCTGTTTGTAGAGAGTCTCGAATTGATAATGCTATGTAATTCGTTTTTGATGTATTAAGTGTGAGCAAGTTTATATTTAACCAATAAATAACTTTATTTAGGCCATTTTCAGCTTGTGAATATACCTCATTCCAGGTTTTACCATGGAAAAGTAATGCAGTATCATTAGCATATGTGAAAACTTTTCCATCATTAAGTTGTATGTTAGTGAGATCATTTATATAAATCAGAAAAAGTGTCGGGCCTAGTACGCTGCCTTGCGGAACGCCATACTTGTGTAAAATTTGATCAGGGCTATAGAAATAGAGTTTATGGAAAGAGCCTCTAATACCAAGCTTTTAAATTTTTCGGATAGGTATGGGGACCGAGACTGTATCAAAAGCATTTTTTAACTCTAAGAGTATACACAGCGTTTTGTATTTCTTATCTAAGTGTTTGGTAATGTTTTTAGTCAGATCTAGAATAGCATCTTCAATACTAATTCTCACTCGAAAACCATATTGTGATTTTGATAATCGATTAAGTGAATTCAAAAATGAACAAAGCCTAGGGTTGATTAATTTTTCTAATATTTTTGTTAGTACCGGGAGAACGAAAATAGGTCTATAGTTGCTAATATCGCCTTTGTCCCCACTCTTATAAATGGGATGAATTATGAATCGTTTCCAGCCCCAGGGAAAGATTCCTTGTTGAAAGCATATGACTGTAAGATGTGTTATAATAAGTAATTCACTTTTGGCCATTTTGATAAATTGTGTTGGAACTTTATCCCATCCGGCTGCAGAATTCGATTTCAGGTTGTTAATATTTGTCTCGATTTCAGTAGGTTCTGGTTCAATTATCCCTATTGAATTTAATTGGGATGGGATCGCATCAAAGTATGATTCAGCGTGGCGTGGTATTGGGGTAATATTTTCGGCAAGAGTTTTTCTAACGGATTTGAAATGCATATATATATGTTATATTTTTATACAGTTCCATAGCGTTTTATTACTGGTTTTAGTTAGATTTAGAAGATTCTTTTCATACTCCTTTTTAATTTTTTTAATAAGATTATTACAATAGTTTCGATACCGTCGGTATGTTATTTTTAGGATTTCATTAGTTTCATCGTTATATAATTTCTTTAGATTTACACTTTAATATATTTTAGTATTATAATTATTAAATTAGACAATGTGGTGAAAAGATCATCTGGATCATCGATGCATGGTATAACTTTGTGTTCACTTCTACTTTGATGTTTTGATGTCGCTCTCTGTAATAGGTCAGTAAGTTAAGTTCTGAGCTTCAACTATACGATTACAAGAAAAGGTGGCACTGTGACAGTAATGGTTAGAACTAAAATGTACAGTACACACTTATGAACTGGTGTGCAACTGCAATAGATGTTATCTAGACAAGTGGCAGTTGTTAGCATTACTCTTGTCGGTTCATCAAAAAGAGGGCTTAAATTGAAATATTTAAATAAGTTTAAAAGTGTTTCAGAGAATGGATGAATCGGAATATCTATATTAAAATTACCACAAACCATCAAGATTTTATCACATGCTATTTTTTCCAATACTTCTTCCATAGTGCATTCATATAACGCAAAATCAGCATCAGGGGGACGGTAAACGACGACATGCCGCTCTAGCTCGACACACGACACCTCAATAGTTCTTTCAATAGAAAGATTAGTAATATCTTTACGCTCCTTGCTTTTTAAGTTATTTCTTACAATAATTAACAAAGCACCACGTATGGCGCTCCTGCGTTCATAGCTACTAGCAATATTATAATTTTCGTAGAAAGGAAGTACCATCCAGTGTTCAGTAATACACATAATATCTACTTTGAAATGATTTAATAATTACGCTTTAAAAACTAAAAATAAAACTGACTTCATTGAATGTAATTTGAGCCTATAAAACATTTTTAGTGGAAAGTAGATGTATTTTGTATATATTATGATATGGGTAGGCCAAATAAACGCAGCGCTCCAATGAGAAAGCGAGGTATGTACATGAAAACATCATCGATGTATACAATTTTTAGATTTTCGTTGATTTTTTAGCTCGACTGATTATGATAAATAATTCTTTTTTTGTTTGAAATACTTCACAGGTGGTCCCTTATAAATTTTATCAAAATCCGTCGAGCTTAAAAATCAACGAAAATCTAAAAATTGTATACATCGATGTTTGCACATTATTTTCATGTACTTCGATACCTCGCTGTCTCATTGGAGCGGTGCGTTTATTTGGCCTACCCATGTAATATATATACAAAATACATCTACTTTCCACTAAAAATGTATGATAGGCTCAAATTTCATTCAAATAAGTCGGTTTTTTTTTTAGTTTTTAAAACCTAATTATGTAGGTACTTAATAAAAAATTACATCGCATCTGACATCGCGAGATCTCAGTTCAGAACGAACTACTGGTTTATTCTAGTTGAGCTATCTGTAGATCGTTTTGTCAGGTTATTAGATAGCTTTACTGTTATACATGTATTTATATAATGTAAAGATATGTGTTTTACAAAACCATTGTATTAATTATGATGATGCACAGTTCAAACTGATGTCACTGATTTGTCCAATTTCCTTTCAGATAAGATATATAAGTACAGAGCATCCTGCAGTGACCTACCACAACCCTAAATATTTGTCCTATTTGAACCTTACATCCAAGCGATATGGACGACATGACCCGTTTTACTACGTAGGGTTGCATATGTATTTTGTTTCTACATTTCAAAATAATGTAACGGTACGTAATTACACATTTTCTGATTAATGGAGTAGAAAATAGAATGCACATCAAACAGTGTGTATATGATTCATGACTGCCAATTTTTATGTTAAGTGACAACCGATTTTGCTGTCGCTTTACCTAACTTTCTTTAAGATATTTATATATTCGGTAACAACCCGAAGATTTATAAAAAAAAGACTTGTAAAAAAGAAAACATAAAAGTATATAACAAGCTCTGCTTACTTTGGGGCCAGATGATGTTGTGTGAAATGTCCGGCATTATGATTATTTTTATTAAACAAAATCATTATAATATTATACAATTCAGTAAAATAACACTTCCACTAAATAAAACTTAAAACATACAAATATTAAGTGGACATTCTAAAGAGTCAATAAGATTATTTAACAAAAAAAGAACAGATTAATACTACAGCTTCTAACTATGCATAGTCTGTACCTTCTGCGTCTGGTGTGTGAAAGTTGGCCGTGAAAAAAGTTCATTCAGTAATAATTGGGATCGCTGAAGTGGCAAGATCTCGAAAAATCTAGCGGTTTTTTAACCGCATAAGGGGTTATCGTATTCTATCTCTTGAGGTGGCCTTGACTTTGTCAGGCTTAATTTCACTTCATCTCAGAGTGGAAGAGGCAGCAACATTTTATGATATAAAGAGAAGCTTTGCACTCCTTGAGTCCGATGATCGAGTTAAAGAGGGCAAGGTAAGTTATACCCAGATGCCGCATTCAGTTCAGTGGTGTTCTCTGATTTTTGTCTCTGGATACAATATCAGTAAAAAGCTTATCTGAAAATGCCTTTCTCGGACCATGTATATTTACGAATGGAAGTAAGATTGAGGTTAGGTTGGATGCAGCTGTCTCTCTCTGGGTTAGAAATATGGCGGTAAAGTACCGCACTTTAAAATTATCCCCTTATTGTTCAGTATATCAAGCAGAGCTGATGGCCATACAGAGGGCGGTTATTTTAGCTGGTGAGATTAACGAACCGAAAATAAATATTTTTTGTGATAGTCAGTCAGAGCTTTGCAAGCACTAGGGGATTATAAATCGCCTCATCCCATTGTTTGCAGAATTCAGAGTGAGGTACTCGTAACTAAACTTTTAAGAAATGTAGTAAAAAATCGTTTCTTTTGGATAAGAGCTCACATGGGAACACCAGGAAATTAACGGTCTGATGAGTTGGCCAAGAAGGCAGCCCTCTACAGGAAGACTTCTCCTGTCTATGACAGTTATCCAGCATCGTATGCTAGGAGGGTTATCAGAGACGGTACAATTGTCAAGTGGAATGAAGAGAGAACTATAGATATAAATATTAAAACCTTATTCCCCAGCATCCTGGGTACACACTTGCAAGAAGTATGAAAGTAGATGGCTTACTCACTCAGATCCTAACAGGAGATGGTGGGTTGGGCCAATCCAAAACCTTCATCGCTGCTTAGAGCAGATCCTTGGTGTAGCTATTGTGGGCTCGGAGAGGTTGAAGATGTGTTTGTGTCTTGATAAAGTGTCCTAGGTTCGATGCTAAAAGAACAATCCAATACCTCCCACGTATGTTATTGTATCCCCAAATCCACAATTTTTCAATGGAGCGTTCCAAAGGTTTATAATTATCGAAATAAAATCGTCATTCTTTAACATATTTTCCTATGATTTAGTATCTGTATATAATTTTAGGTATTTTCAAATATAATCAAAGATACCTTACTTAAATGTCTCCCGTTGCCGAGATTTTGTTCATACAATATTTTACAGCGTCATGTTACCTTTGACAAATGTCGTATATGATACTTACAATCACTTACACTGGAAAACAATGGTTGCATTTAATTGTATATGGTTATTAATACAGTTTTCGTTGATTAACACTTAAGAACCTCTGTGGCGCAGTAGGCTTAGGTTGAGACGCAAAAGGTTGCGGGTTCGATTTCCACCGCGGGACAAATGTTTGTATGATCTGCAAGTATTTGTCTCGGGTATGTGTTTCTATGTATAATATGTATGTATAATATGTATATATATATATATATATATATATATATATATATGTGTGTGTGTGTGTGAGTGTAAGTAGTATATCAGTCATGTGGTACCCATAACACAAGCTCTGCTCACTTTGGGGCCAGATGATGCTGTGTGACATGTCCGGGATTATTTATTTTATGTTAAGTAATTGATATGTTAATGATTTCAGTAGGTGTAAAGGGTCTTGTAGATAAAAACATTAAGTATTGTTACTAGTTCAAATTCGCAAAGAACAAAATATTAAGTACTTATATGAACTTTAAATTGTAATTTAACAGAAATAGGAAACAATTACACTCACATCGCACATTTGAATTAAATATAATAGTAATCGTATTAAAGCGGTTTGATTGATTGATTGTACATATTAAGAATTTTGTATTGTACGATTGTAAGAGTACAATTATAGATTTATATTTAATAAGATATGAACACAAATTAATTAAAAAGGTCTTAGTTGCTTGTTCTTAGTAAGGAGTTGTTGCATTTCTAGATGCCAACAATTAAAAAAAACCTAACTATTGGTCTCTAGCTGTGCAGAGCTTAAATCCTATTAAAATATGTCAAAAAGGACCAGAAAGAAGTTGTTGTAGCCACAAATTAAAAGACAAAATAAAAATCAGATTTATGAAGAAAAAGACTCAAACCTACGATCCTGCTAAAAGAGTTATTCAGCTAAAATGGAAATAGGCCGGAAACATTCAGAGACGAGAGATGCTCCAAAACCATAACAAATTAGTTTCCATTACATAAAAATATTTCAACCAGGCAAATCACTCAGATGATGTAGGGATGACGTAGTCAGAATAGCCCTCAAAGCATGGAGTCGAGCCGCTAGAGTTAACTCGGATTCTTCGTTTGTCATTTCATGAAGTAAATAGCTCTGCTAATTTAATATTGTTTATCGTTTTATTTCATGTTTTATTTAGTAATCTTAGCGGAATGTTTAATTAAAAAATTGCGACTACATAGCACAAGTATGGACCATTGAATTATATGTGTACTACGGTGCAATGTGATTTGAACGACGAGGAATCCCAAGAACATTCTTGACGGCCATTCCGCAAAGACGTTTAGAATTGACAATTGACCATCGAATACTTTATTAACAAAAAAATTGACTATAAGCAAATATAAATACTTGAAACTGGCAAAATTGTCATTATTATGTCACATGCCATTAACAAAGAAGAAGAAGAGTTAATTCTAGCAGATTGAAGCGGTCCTTACTTATAATAACAAAAGTAAACAAATGTATAATTTAAACTTGTAAATATGCACTTATAAGATACCTTATAGCACCCGACACAGAATATCTAGGTCGGTTCACACAAATGCTTATCTTAGGAAAGGTTCAAACCAACCCACTTTGCAATACAGGCAAAAAGTTACGTAATTGTTCTTTTTATGATATATTGCAAACTTTTATTTCAGGTGGATTTTTACTTCTTTGAGTTTTTGACAAACAGGTACAAAAGAGGGTTTGTTGAGATGCACTTCAAGTTCTGCGATTTGATGGAAAAGGACCAGTTCTTCGGCACTGCATTGCGACAAGGAAAGTTTGCAAAGCCCTGTCCTTACGGTCCGGTAGGTAATAACGACCTATGGAATAAAGTGTCTTCCTAAAATACACTCGAGAGCAATGAATCCGGTTCACTTAAAGAAACCTATAAATCTCGGAAACTAAGAATACTAGCTTAATGAAATAAATTGAGTTTAATAGAAAATATAATACCCCTTAAATGAATTTAGTTTGAAAGTAATAAAATTTGTGAGCTAAATTTATAAATTTAAGTATAACATTTAATTTACTAAAATTTACATAAAGAAAAAAAACTGCTGATCTCGCCTTAAAACAAAAATAGGAAACATGAAATTTTTGAACAACATTACGATTTTCTTGAATTTTAATACTTTGTATTGCCTCCTTGTGCTTCCATTACTGCGTTTACGTGGTTTGGCATGCTGTACACCAAGTTCCTTGTACGATTTTGGGGAATATCCTCCATTCCTCTGTGAGGGCAATTTTGAGCTCACGAAGCGTGATTGGGGAGGAGTTTCGTTGTTTTACGCATCTACCTAGCTGGTCCCAAGCATGCTCGATCGAGTTAATATCCGGGCTGCGTGCTGGCCACTCCATACGAGTAGTCATTCACAATCCACCCTGTATGAGGTCAGGCAATATTATGTAAAAAATGGCCCAACGTATTCATTAAGGATTTCATCCACATATCTTACGCTAATTAAAGAGCCGTTTTCTATGAACACCAGCCTAAAATCAGTAATTTTAGGCAGCGATTTCAGCAGCGTGGTTCCGTTTGTTATGACTAGTTTACACGAGTTTGGTTCTGTATTTAGTTTTAAACGTGTTTGACCATGTGTTGCAGTGGGCCATTTTTATGCCATCTGTTAGTTACGTTATAAATCCATAGTCATAAATATTGTTTCCTTTAGTGTTACAAGCATAATAATTATGGTTTACAGCTACGTACTTCGTTCGCTGAAAATTGATACAGCCATTTCTAAGAACCTAATTCCTTCACATGAGTAGATATAAAATACCTGCATATTATTATTTCAGGGAGCATATAATCTATACAATATGACGATTCCTCTGAAACAGATACCACACAACTTTCCATTTCAAAAAGGCCGAATCTACTGCAACATAACTGGCACTGTGTCCAAGGAGCTAGTGGGAAGTGGCTATATTGATATGGAAATTAAAGAAGCACACATTCATTAATAAAAGCATTATTAAATAAAAAAAAAATTAAATTTGGTGGTGGAGCGTTATTAAAAATTAAAAATACACAAATTGAACACGTTTTTTATTTTATTTATTTGTTTATGGACGAGCAGATTTATGTTAATATGTATTACTCGTATATCCCTGTGTTGATACGTATGATGATTCACTAGCACTGATTTTAATACACCTTAGTTTTTAGAGTTCCGTACTTCGAAAGGAAAAAAACGGAACCCTTATAGGATCACTTTGTTGTCCGTCCGTCTGTCTGTCTGATAAGACCCTTTTTCTCAGGAACGCGTGGAGGTATCAAGCTGAAATTTATATCAAATACCCTAAGTATTTAATTATATTTCTAATTTCTACTGTCTCTTGAAGTTGTGACCTTATCAAACTCAAACTTCACAATCAAACTTCTAAGCCAACGCAATCAAAAGATACAGCCGTTTATGCCGCAAATTTCCGCATACTTTCGACACTCGCAAGGGAATCAAAGCCTACAGGGTACTACCCGTAAACTTAGAATCTTAAAATTTGTTACGAAGCAATGTCTTATAGCACAGATAAAGGCAACATTACAAAATCCGTAATTTTTTAGTTACATCATCCAACTATAACTCGATGGTCGTGATGGGTAAACTTTTACTTATATACCTACAGGTTTGTACGGAACCCTCGGTGCGCGAGTCCGACTCGCACTTGGCCGGTTTTTTTTATTATTTGCAGCGAGTTATCGAGTTAATTTGAACTTGTGTGTTGCAGATGCATTAACAACATTTTCTGACAGTTCAATTCTGTTATCAATTACTATGATAACTGTAAGACTACTTGCAACTCATTTTGATGTTTTTATAGCCCATTACAGTTCTATACTGTTATTTAAATGGTGCAAATATTTTTTTTCAATCGCTCATCAAACATTGACATAAGTGTAAGGATTTCGTCTAACTTATTTCCATTTAAGTGGTTTGGTTGTTTGTTGCGTCGCATTGCTGTAGTGGCTTTGGCAGCCACATGAGCGTAGGGCACTGTACTGTTAATAGCACTTATAGGTCTCGAACTAGTTGTATGCTGGTTAGTTATACTCGATGTTGTTGGTATCTTACTGACACACCAAGATAAGGGATGGTGCAGTATACTTGTGCTATTGGACTTCTCAAGGGCTTTAGACTCCATTAATATTTCACTTCTTCTTTCTAAGCTTGCTTTCTATGGTTTCTCCTCTAATACAGTACAATGGTTTCACAGTTACCTTAGTCTTAGAAGTCAGTGTGTTGAGTTACAACTGCCAGATGGTTCTTCAGTTCGATCAGCCCAGCAACCTGTCCTTCGTGGTGTTCCGCAGGGCTCCATCCTCGGTCCAATTCTCTTCATCTTGTACAGAGCAGACATCATCAAAGACATAGCTCACTGTCAATTTCACTTTTATGCTGATGATCTTCAGTTGTATCATTCTTTCTTGCCTAGTGATAGTGTTAAAGCTGTGGATGACATAAATAATGATCTGAATCAGATTTACCAATGGTCCTACAACAACTCTTTAGTTCTGAACCCAAGAAAGTCTAAATTCATTATAACTGGTAGTAGAGTAAACATTTGCAAACTTAATCTTGAAGATATTAAAATCATGGTGGGAGGTGAGCTCGTTGAATATGTATCCGAGGCAAGGAATCTGGGTCTTGTCATGAACTCTCAACTTAAGTTTGAAAGCCAGGTCTCTGAGAGTGTGCGCAGTTGTTTTTATAGGCTCAAAACATTATATAAAATCCGTCCATATCTTAGTGAGGATGTGCGTATAGCATTATGTGAGTCACTTATTTTATCAAAATTAAATTACTGCTATGTAGTGTTTGGACCTTGCCTCCTGGGTAGAACAGAAAAGCTTCTTCAACATGTGCAGAACGCCTGCGCAAGATTTTGCTTTTCAATACCACCTCGTTCACATGTCACACCCTACCTCAATGCTTCAAACATGTTAAAACTTAAAGCGAGAAGGAATCTGCACTTGGCAAATCATTTATTTGTTGTTTTTAATGGAAATACTCCCTCTTACCTTATCAATAAGCTAGTATGGTCGTGGGAGAATAATCGTTACCCACGTTGGGTTTGTTCTCCCGTTCTTGTTACCAAAAAACACAGAACTGTTGCGTTTAGAGGTTCGTTTCGTTTTGCAGCCACACGCTGCTGGAACGATCTGCCTCCGCCGATGCGGGCCCTGAAATCATCGTACACCTTTAAGCTTAAGCTTAAGCAGTACCTTCTTCATGCTCAAAAAACCTCCTAATATGTGCTTGGTGGCTGTAGAGGTTGGAATTTTTCTATGGCTTACCTTGAGGTTATGTCCGACTAGCTAGGTAGGCAGGTCGTCCCGCTCCAGTCCAGTGCTGAGTTCCACTGGTCTGTTCCTCCACTCCTCCAGCACTTAACATTCCACTCTTCCAGCACTTAGCATTTTTGTAATTTTTAAATGCCACGTTTTTGCCACGTATATTAAACACATTTTTTAGTCTGAGTAATACTGCATGATGGCAGTTTACTTACAGTACAGATTTTGGCCACTGACACTGACATTGAAGAAACATGTTTTTTCTACTAACAAATCAAACTTACACTGACACTACCACAAAGCATTACGTTTAGACGTACGGTTTGAATAAATGTATTTAATTATTATTTGATAATAATCTGTAAATCGTTTTGAACAGTCCTTAGTAGCTCAACTATTTAACTAGTATTTTATATAATTGTATATTGTTCTGTATATTTTTGTAATTATGTCTTTAAATATGTTTAGGTACACTGTCGGAAAATATTTATTTATTTTATTTTATTTTTTCGTGTTGTTTTCGCCTCGTGAGGTCGCTCCCAAAATGGTTCAATCTGAAAGCCAGCGCTATTTCCGTGCCCGGAAGTAGCATATGCTGAGATGGAGCCTTTTCAGCCACACTTAAATGTTGTTTGGTTCGCGGGAAGGGCTATTTTTTTTATTATTATTATTATTATTATTTTTTATTCATAACTTTCATAGTTTGTTTTATTTCTGTTTGTTTTAATGTGTTTGTATCAATTTTCTCTTGTAGCTTAGTTATAGTCTGTTTTCCGCTCTTGTGTTCTTGTATGTTTTTCGTGTGTGCTGAATAAATGTTTTTCTTTCTTTCTTTCTTTCTTTCTTTCTTTTTAGTTATAGGACCCCCTAAAGTAATGATGAATGCAATAAAGAAAATTCATTGTTTAAAAATGGAGACAAAGATAAGGTGGCAAATTATAGACCAGTAGCACTTATCCCAAAAATGTCTAAGATCTTTGAGAAAATCAGTTATGATAGTCTTTATGGCTACCTAGAAAAAGAATGCATACTAAACGATCAGCAAAAGGGGTTTAGAAAGGGAAAATCGATCAACTTAGCAATATTTGATTTCTTAGATAAGGTAGTAGATAATGTGGGTAAACGGGTTCCCGTCTATGCAATATATATGGACATGTCTAAGGCATTTGATTATGTAGATCATAAATTACTTATTTATAAATTAGAACAATATGGAATTAGGGGTAATGTTCTGAATTTAATAAAATCATACCTATCTAATAGAAATCAATACACAGAAATAACTCGAGTAAATAAAAATTCAAGGTTAGAAAATAAATATAGGTCTTCTCTTCGAAACAATCTGTATGGCGTGCCACAAGGTAGTGTTCTAAGACCATTATTATTTTTGTGTTACATTAATGATTTTCCTAAGCATGTGAGTCATCCCATGGTACTCTTTGCAGACGACAGCACAGTCATAATAAAAAAAGAGGACTCAATTTATGAAAATAATATTAACACTACTCTTAAAGAAAGTGTAGACTGGTTGAATGCTAACAATCCACGGATAAATCTAAATAAAACTAAAATAATGCATTTTAATCAACATTTTAAATTTGCAAAATTAAAAAAATATAATTAAGATTTAATGTGGTCAAGTAAACTAATCTACTATAAAATAATTGCTAGTAATAATTCAGTAACAATATCGCACAATAATTAGCAACCCAAGAGCGCTACAACATAGAGCCGAAACCAAGGTAAGAGTGCCCGCTCCCTTCCGCTCGCCTGCTTTATATCCAAAACAATGTGCCAAGCAAAACAAGTTGTGAAGTGGGGATGGCCCGCTGCGACTGGTATAGCGGCTCGTTGCACGTGCTGTTTACAACAACAAAGACGCCACGCCGTCACGGCCATGCTGACTGGCGTACGTCCTCGTACGCGCTGTTTACTGGGTGTTATCTGAGAAGGAAACAAAATGACGGGGCTTAAGTTCGTTCATCCTGACTAGAAAAATCTTAAAACCGTGTATGGACCGGTCTGTCAATTCTTCAGCTTAGTTATTCTTCAGTTCCGTTATTATGCCTAAACTCATACCGATCATTTTTGAGAACGGCAGTACTTTTAAAGGGGCCCTTATATTTACGGTCGATTTTAGTTTGATGGCTTTCTTCACTTTTAACAAAACAAAATCACCCATAGAATATGGTCGTACTTTAGCTTTGAACCGTATTGTGTCAGATTGAGATAGTCTTTGAATGTTCGTTCGTTCGTTGTGGTTTTATTTGTTAGATTCGTAGTAAAGAAGATTGATAATATGCTTCTGGCCACGTGGTTCGATCGCATGGTTCGATCAATCGGACTACGTGAACTTTTTTTTCCAGCTGGTTCGATTAATCGAACCATGTGTTCTTGAGACTCCTGATAGTCCGATCAGTCGGACTACGTGAACTTTTTTTTCCAGCTGGTTCGAATCGAACCATGTGTTCTTGAGACTCCTGATAGTTCGATCAATTGGACTATATGAACTTTTTTCAGTAGGTTCGATTAATCGATCCTAGTCGAACCTTGTAAACTAATTAAAAAATTACTAAGTGTAAAATTACTTGAGCTAAAAAGAACAACACAATGACTAAGCATGTTTCAAGATTTATTTTACAAAAAAAATATTATTATTTTTGACCCCTACGGCCGCCATATTTTTGTAGGTACCTACATTTATTTAAATTTTTGTAGTTATTTAAAAAAAAAATTATTTTTATTTTTATAAAATTTTGTTTGCACAGTAAAAGTACGCTAATCAAATTATATATTTATTTAGATGAAAATAATCTAATTTGTGTTGGAAGTAGTTTAGATACTTCTAGCTTTACGTTCGAAAAGAAGCACCCTATATTACTACAGTCCACACATCAAGTAAAAAAATGAATTAATAAGGCGATCTCTCACATTCTCATATGAAGGAAACTTTCTGGAACAGTATCGTCTTTCTATGGATCTTTTTACGGTATTGGTGGAAAAGCTACATACATACATCATTAAATACTGCTTGCTGATCAACCCGCGTTAGCTCTACTGGCGCACTATGTATAATACATATTTCAGGTTCTGATAGCTCTGTTTTACGCGATGGGTTCGTACCAGACGGTGGTTAGAGATAATAAGGACCATCCAGTGTCCCAATCAACTAAGCAAGCAAGGCTGTAACGGAAGTAACAGCGGCGACTTTGGCGCCTGAGGATTATTCTTCCTGACACGTTCAATGAATATAATAATTAATGTTTTTATTATTTAATGTTTTCTATTATTCAGCATGAATTTAAATTTTCAAGTTAGTACGTGTGTGATTTATTATCATAATATAGTTAATTTATTGAATAAATATTTTTTTTATAAATGAATCTCTGTATCTGTATTTTGTATTTTCAGTATCATAATCTGTAAATTTTATTTTTTGTGTGTACGTTATTTTATAAAAAAAGTGCCTTGAAATGTGTCATACCTTTTTTTATTTATTATTTGCAGTATGTAGTCATTATTGTTATATTTTTGTATTTTCTTAGAATTTGTTATAGACATGCGGGAAAATGAACATTACTATTGGGTCAATGTAGTTTTTAACATTCCGAAGTCCAACACCGTCTGCTATTAGCACAAGCTAATAATATTTTACTAAATTATGAATAGCAGCCTGATTTGTAAACATTAAAAAAACTCCGTAAGCTCCGTAACAAATGTTTTAGTTCTGCTAACTAGAAGACGTTGAATTGGTTTGGGTTCTGACCGTGTGGATAAATTTGGAAATAAGTACCTAAGGTCTAACGACAAAAAAAAAGGTCCGGAAACAGTTAATTTATAGTTTATTTATTTTTATCCTAAGAAATGACGAACTGCAGACACTACAGATGTTAAAGATTGGCATACTGTTGCCATTGTTTCGGCCTGCAGTCTACTGGCGTTGGCTGTTATTAGATCAGCCTCAGCCTGCGCTTTCGCGGCTTTAGCTTGTCTCAACGCAGACTGAGTGAGCAAACTGTCTCTGTGGGCGCGCATCTCCTCAATGAGCATCATCAAACAGCGGCTCTCGTCGAGTGCACCATGGCTTGCTGTTGGAAAAATTATACATCAAGAAAAAGAAAAGACAGAAACACTTTTGTGGGGTATTTTTTACACATTATGTATGTATTTCACGGACTACAAGTTTTTTTTTACATTTATTGAAGGGCCACCGCCTGTACGACGCTGAGAGAGAGTAAGGCTCGTCAATTTTCTTCTTCTTCTATCTTATTTTACTCTAATTTATTGAATGACGAATGATTTGAACATTCCAAATGTGGAAATTTAAATTATTTATGAAGATAAATAGTTTAAGAACTTAAGTTATAAATAACCTTAAAGTTAGATGCCTTAGTCGACTCTTTGGGCAGTCTTACTGACCCTTCTTTACTCAGTGCGTCAGCGCACCCATGCCAAAAGCGAACCGACATAGTGTAGCATTACAATTCCTTTCTATATAAAAAAAGATTGTAAGCTGCAATTAATTTAGAAATTTAAATAGAAATCGAGAGAAACTATCTGTTTTTAAGTAAAATAAGAAAATTATAATCAGATAGATATTATATTTTATTATAAATACACTCAGTAAAAAAAAAAACTTTAATATTTTATAGTTCTGTTAGTTTAAAAGTTTGTACGTTTCTTTCATTTGGCTTTTAAAAGATGTTAGAGTTTCACTAACCGGAGAGGTCCACACATAGTTTCATGATTAAGATTATTTCCGTCTCTGGTATTTTTATTTGGTTAGATGGGGACTTCCTCTTTTCATCAATATAAGGTCTTCGGGTCCTTGTCACCATTGGTCCTTTAATTCATATGGGTCCGTAGCGTTTCCCTGGCTCAGACCTCCATTTTACTCTCCACTAGTAGATAATATTTTTTATCCATTCAGTCTCAAAACTCCGATCTGAATGACATCTTTCAGTCCTCCCTTCATTTTCCTGCGCAAATCGCGCATATCAAATCCATCACGGATTTTGAATTTCAAGTTTCAGCCAGACAGTGTTATGAAAGTTTTCATTGTAATATTAGCAGACCTCTCGCTAATTTAAGAATTATGAAATATATTGACAGCTTCCTACACCTTTCAATTTTGATTAATTAAAATGTAAACAAAGATTTTACAATGAAAAGTTATGAATATAAATAAACATCGTAAAATGTGGTAGATATTTGTGATGGTGTTCAGATTAAACTGCTCGGAAACTCCGTATGAAGTCAAGGATACGAAAGTAAAATGGAATCCCATAAATATGGTTAAAGACGCAGCTTGTTTATGTTGAGCAGTATAATCCGTTACATATCTTCACGTAAGTAAAATAATATAATATGTACATAAAGAGCGTTTACGAGCTAAGTAGAAAAGAAAGATATTACAATAGCCCGTCCCTCTTTAGATCGAAGTCTACCGAGGGCTAATTCTTTATTGGCCTTGGCAAACTCCATCAACAACTGAAGCTGCTGTAGGGTGGTGGTACGGCGTCCACCGTCCATTTTATCTGAAAAGCATAAAGCTGGGCAATATAATTACTTATTATTACACATTACAATATCAAGGACGATCAGTGTCTTGTGAACACTAAGTATTCTTCATTAATAAGTACACTTATTGTTAATATCTCCATTATGAACAAAAACAATACTTACTTGAGTCAAGTTCCATTTCGTTTAAAAAAATATGAATGAAAAGGTAATACGCGATAAATACCCATTATCTAAAAATACAATATATATTTAGTTTTTGACAATCATAGTGTTTACAATCGGAGTTGACATTATTTTGACACAAGTACAAAATACTAGCCAGCTCGCGACCTGGTTCGCACGTTTTAGCTTAATTTAAAAACCTTTTTTTTCATCATCTACAGCCTGAATCTTCGACTTCTTCTTATCTTGTCAAATGAGTGTAATAAAAATCGTATTAGATAGCAGGAAATTGGCGATTCGCGCATATTGGTAGTTGCCGCGAATTACATAACCCCTAATAGGGGGCAAATTAACAGTAGAGGGTTCGACGGCTATCGTCGAACTGTTAAAACATACACACAAACAAACTTAACCGCTTTTTATTATGGTATAAATATAAAAATAATCACACTCAATCGATCAACGATAATAAGAGGATCACAGATGCCATAACCAAAAGAAGAACAAAAAGTTTAATGTTTTATTATTGTCGTTGTAAACTCTAACGTTTTATATTTGGTTCTATTTTGGAAAATTCAACGATTAAATCGTTCATAAAAAATAGCGGTACCATTTTGACATCCAGAGTAACCAAATCAGAACCTCATTAGAATCGCTGCCAATATATTTCCGTTCAATGGTAAATACGTTGGCAAATAGCGCGATCGCCCTACAGGTCACTCTAATAATAAACATAGTAGGTAAATATTGGACACAATATTGGATATTAAAATAAAAAATAATTGACAACACTGTTTATTCAAAGCATTTAGTTAAAATTAAAATATTGGTACACAGACTAAATATGTAAAGTACGATACGTATTAATCAATTATGCTCAGCGAGCTATACTACCACATTCTTTACATTTTAACAAACACGGGCTTTACTCACGTATTATTTTGTCGATGGAGGCACCGACATTGTTTCGATTCATCTAGAGAATCTTCATCAGGGTGAGATTGATCCGCGGTCCACTCGTTGCCGCTCGAGCTCACGGTTCAGTGCGAACCGTGAGCGTGACCGTGATACGTGAGTAAAGCCCGTGTTTGTCAAAATGTATACCACATTCTTGGTTAAATTAACGAATTATAATATATGTGTTTTCCTATGTGTACGAAACAGTTTGTGATTAATAAACTCCGAGCACACAATAATAATCATTAATATTTAATATTTCACCATCAGGTAAGTAATATAAAAAATATAAGATATAAAATATTGTGAAACGTCTTATCCACCAACAAATAAGTATTTTTGTTTCTAAGAACTCCTTTCTCAACTCTTACCAATCTGGGTTCCGTCCAGGCCACAGTACCGTTACGGCTTTGGTAAAAATTACCGATGACATTCGTTTCGGAATGGACAGTGGAAAGGTCACTATATTTACACTCCTCGACTTCAGCAGTGCTTTTTGTAATGTTGATTTTGACCTTCTTTTGGGTGTGCTTAGCTCTCTTAATATATCTCCGCCGGCAGTTGACTGGTTCCGTAGCTACTTATTCGATCGGCAGCAGCGCATTCGTGTTGAGGACACATTCTCTACATGGTGTAACCTCACTGCTGGCGTCCCCCAACGCGGCGTCCTCTCTCCTCTTCTCTTTACTATTTTTATTAATTCCATAACGTTAAATCTTTCATCTTCCTACCACCTGTATGCAGATGATCTTCAAATATACTGTCATACTACTGTAGATAATGTCAATGGAGCCATTAGTCTGATTAACTCTGATCTAGGCAGAGTTTGTGAATGGAGTAAGTCTTACGGACTTACTGTCAATCCAAGCAATACTCAGGCCATCATAATTGGTAGTTCTAGGCAAATCGCTAAACTTAATCATAATCTTCTCTCACCTATATTATTTAATGGTACACGTATTCCGATCAGTCAGTCAGTTAAAAATTTAGGTATTATAATGGACACTAAGTTGACATGGCAGCCGTGGATTAATGAAATTAGTCGAAAAATGTTCGCATCATCTGCGTCTTTATGAAGACTTCGTAATTTTCTGCCAACAGCTACCAAAGTTATGCTTGCACAATCCCTGCTCCATCCAATATTAGATTATGCAGACGCCAGCTATCTTGATCTATCCGAAGTCCATCTTAACAAACTTGAGCGTCTTCAAAACCTCTGCATTCGGTTTATATTTGGCTTGCACAAATATGACCATGTTTCAGAATTTCGCATGAAGCTCAAGTGGCTCCCTATTCGTTTTCGCCGGAATACTCATATCCTGACGCTGTTATACAACATCCTTTATCTGTCTTCATCTCCCCACTATTTGAAGGAACGTTTTATTTTTCTGCACCAGTCAAACGATCGTGATCTGCGTTCGTCTGACACTCTCCAACTCCTTACTCCTGTTCATAGTTCAGCTATGTATGGTGAATCCTTCACTGTTCAAGCTGTACACTTATGGAACTCCTTACCTTTATCTATTCGCTTATCTAAATCTATTCATATATTTAAAATCAAAGTCCATAACCTTTATCTGTCTTTATCTGGAAACTGCTAACTGGTTGTTAGCTTCTATCACTATAGAAAGTTGTTTGATGGTGGGTATGTATGTCATCTTTCTTTGTGTAATTTTTATAGTTATGAATTATAGGCATTTTTATAGTTATTGTTATATTTTGTATTTTTATGTATTAGATTAAGTATAGGTAACTTTTTTTTGTACACCGCCGACTTTTTGGTATTTTGTCTATCCTGTCCATCCAAAGGTTGCCTGGAAGAGATCGCTTTTAGCGATAAGGCCGCCCATTGTACAACTGTACTGCTAATCATTTTTTTTTTTGTATATTCTCTTGTGTACAATAAAGTGTTTATCTATCTATCTATCTATCTATCTAACTACAATACTAAAAATAAAGTTGAACATTATTCACATTGACATTACTTATAATTAGGTGTGTTTTAATTTAATGTGTTTAACTCTTTCTATCAACAATACGAAGTAACTACTTACTACAAAAAAACAACTTTAACATAAAGTAACTAATGAACTCTCAAAATAAATCACAGACATCTTTGTATTTAGTAAAATATTTTGCAAACTAATAAAACAATCAAGGTATACTGTTAAAAAAGTCTGCATAGTAATTTCGAATAAATTTTTCGGCAACGAGATCTCGTAAGTTTTTTTTCTAATGTTCACTACAGTCTTTTTCTAAATGCTTTGGTCATCGTTACTTCAGACAGTCATCATTTTCTTTCGTTTGTTTCTCATGTTTACCATAGTGAACTCACTTCGAGTGTACGATGTCTTGTAGTTAGAAGAGAAACCTTCATAGTTACAAAATTTCAGAACCTTAACGTTGTTCCATGACACAGTATCTTTATGTTCATATTCATTAAAATTATATGCCCATTTTTCTTGTAAATTCTTTAAATTAATTAAAAAATCATAACAGCAAATCGTAAGCTTGCCTTTAATAATAGAGGCAAGCACACTTTCATACCGCTGTTTTTCTTACTTTTATTACCGAAAACCGCAAGGTTTTCTTAATAAAGATAACTTTATCAACCTTTTAAACTTTTGAAACCTTTGGGGGTCAGTTTTCTTTTTTATTGTTCTAATCTGGCGGTCACATATTGACGCTTGAAAGGCAATAATTACCAAGCGATATTTTGGCGATATCGAGTTTTATATAATAGGTTGGGGAAAAAGTTTCTTCGCATTTTCAATGAAAATTCAAAACATTTTTAAATATAGTTTATTTACATTTAACTAAAGTATGTAGGTACCATTTTGTTCGATAACTTTTTGCCATCTTGTAGGTAGGAACATGATCCCATTGCTATAGAAATTTTGGGACTTCTGATCAAAATACCGCGACAAGTGGTTTTGGCAGTCCTTTCGTGATGTTAACCTGACACTGCCTAAAGAATTCTGAAGAGACCGAAACAGGTGAAAATCTGAAGGTCAGGAAAATGGGGCGGATGCATTAACACTTCCCAGCCAATCTCTTTTAATTTTTGCTGTGTGGCTAAATATGTGTGAGGCTAAAGATGTGCGTTATCATGATGAAAAACCACACCCCTTCAGTTGATTAATTCCGGCCGCTTTCTCTCAACTTCTTGCTTTAATCTCATCAGTTGTTCACTGTAGAGTTCAGAACCGATGGTCCTGCCTGGTGGTAACAGCTCATAATGAATAATGCCCATCCAATCCCACCACACACACAGCATCACGTTGTTGCGAGTTAACCCGGGTTTCGCCACAGTCTGTGAAGCCTGACCGAGCTTTGACCACGAACTTTTTCGCACGTTCTTGTCGTAGGTGATCCACTTTTCATCACCAGTTATCAGCTTCTTCAAAAATGGTTCGGTTTCATTACGTCGTAATAAAGAATCACAAATGAGTACACAGTTCATTAGGTTTCTTTCAGTGAGCTCATGAGGTACCCAAATATCGAGCTTTTTTGTGTACCCAGTTTTTTAAAATAGGCCAAAACTGTTTTGTGGTCAATTCCCAGTTCTTCAGCTACGTCGTAACTACTGATATGCCGATCTTGCTCCACTTTTTCAAAAATGGCATCCATTTTATCCGTAATAGGGCGACCAGAGCGACGTGCATCTTTGACATCAAAATTTCCGGATTGAAAACGCTTAAACCAAATTTGTGCTACTCTCAAAGACACTACACTAGGTCCATAAACATCGCAAATTTTGTTCGAGGCGCGCGTTGCATTTTTACCTTTTTTGTAGTAAATTTTTCAAATGTATCAAATTTCTTCATTAGATTCACTAATCTTGACAGTACGAAAAACAAATAAAAATCACACATTTTCCTAATTTGAATTTGGAATTATGTTCTTTAAAATTTAAACTTTTAATGTTACCAAAACTAGCCAGATGCAAATAGTATAGCCAAAGAGATTTTATTACAAGTTCATACATACTATAATGCGAAAAGACTTTTTCCCCAACCTAATATCATTGAAATCAGAAAAAAAATCTGCGTCGATTGGTCCTACTCTCATGCCGCTAGGACGAAGTTTGTTGTCGCTTGGTCACTCTAAAAAAACTATTTTTCTTAGTTTTCGGCGTCCAAGCGACCATAATTTTACCGATTTATGAATAACTTTTACTTAGTATATATTCAATTTTAACTTTTTATACTTAGTAATTTTGCCTAGACTCGAAATAATGCTTTTAGACATAAATTATTTTTTGCCATGCGGTTCCAAGGGTATAAACATTGATTAAGAAATTTTACCTGATTGAATTTTTTTTTCGTAATTTAAGACTTTATAACCCACCTTAATGATGTATTCATTTTCATTTAGTGCTTTTTACCTAAATACAATGGACTTAAAAACGTAAAGTAGTAATATTTACCTCCTAAAAAGGATATATTTTGTCGTTTGGTAATTTTTTATCTACCGTTTTTTTTATTGTTTCTGTTACTTAGATAACTATTTTGGAAAATAAATTTGTATAAAACTGAGCTTATCCCTGATGCACGTATTTTGTTTTGTCACTTATCAGCACTCTAAAGCAGATTTTGAATGGCTGTTAGTTACAAAATAATGATTTAGTGTTCATCGAACTGTCGCATAGGCAACCCGCGCACTCACGCGCCCACGGACATAGTGCTTCATCGCGTTGCTTGAAGTGTACTTGGTAAGTGCAATGTAATGATTTTATGTGTAGGATTATTTATAATGCGCATTTTGTATTGATTTAAATTTATTGTTTAAGATTCGTAATTAATCGAAATAAGCGAGTAGGTAACATCATTAAACGAGCTATGTCAAACGCCGGTGTTGATAGCAGGGATTCGACCTTGGTAATGTAACTGCCTAGTTAAATAATTAAATCATTTATTCTTTCAATCGTAATTAATATAAACAACTAACAATGAAATCGTAATTTCTAGATTCCAAGATATCGAGGATATACTCGTACTTACAATAACAAAGATGAAAGTATACAACAATTGGACAAAGTTCGAAAAAACTTGATTTTAATGAACCGGTATGTTTTTACACTTTGTAAACAAATACTTCAATGTCTAATTGTATATACCTATTATTATTTTTATTATCAAATTTAATATTTTTCAGGGTGATACACTTTCATTGGAAGGCCCTTCAATGAAATCCCTTGCATGTACTTCTGAGACCTTTACTGCTGGCAATAACTCAGAAAACTGGCCCAATAAATTAAAATCAATTATTAGATGAAATTGGTGGTGGCTTATTTTGTCCTACCCTAGAAATTGTACCTGCAGATCAAGGCATACCAGAAAATTAACCAGACGAAGAACTTACACTTACAGACAAAATAATGACATACAGAGCCGAAACGTGTCCACTCACCGTGCGACTTGTCCACCAGTCCTAGGTCGCTCAGCGAGCTATGGAGAGAGCAATGCTTGGAGTTTCTCTTAGGGATCGAATCCGAAACGAAAATATTCGTCAGAGAACTAAGTTCACCGACATAGCTCTGCGAATAAGCAAGCTGAAGTGGCAGTGGGCAGGTCACATATGCCGCAGAGCCGATGGCCGTTGGGGCAGAATGATTCTTGAGTGGAGTCCGCGTATCCGCAAACGTAGTGTAGGGCGCCCTGTAGCTAGGTGGGGTGATGATATACGTAAGGTAGTGGGCAAGGATTGGACTAGGAGAACTGAAGACCGAGCTCAGTGGCGTGCCATGGGAGAGGCCTATGTCCAGCAGTGGACTGACACGGGCTGATGATGAAAGAACTTACAAATATGGAGGTTGATTTGACTACACCGGAAACGTTTACTGCATGCAACGCCTAAAAACAAACAGATAAAAACACTGAAGACTACACCAGAAATATATACTGCAAGCAACATCGAAGTAAGTTCCAATTCATCAAGTTTTACCGTTGTGGGATGCTCTGAATCTGGCGGAGAGGTCGTATATATAAATGCACAACTAATGTACATTGATTACATATCAGATAATAATAATAGTTACATATTAGATAACAACTTCTATCGATTGTGAAGAAGTTACAATTTCAGATGAATGGTTAGGATGTTAATCTTCTTATGATGAAGAAGTGGAAGTAGTTTAAAAAACAGCAACCACGAAGAAAAAAATAAATAAAAAGACAATATCTTAAAAGCAAAATATATGTTTGGATGATATTAATGAAGAACTACACTTTCTTCACAAAAGAAATGGGCTTGAGAACAAAAAAATAGATAAAAGAAGAGAACGGTAACAAAAAAGAGTTGCTGGACAGGAATATGTGCGAAGTGGTGGTAAAATTATCAAACCTAAATCTACTCGTATTCAACCTATGTGTGGCGGATTAGGTTGAGACCGCCACAAGCTGCTTAGAATTCTTCCTCGACGATCCGATGCCTCCTACCTAGCCTACCTAGGTAGATAGGAATCCTTCTAGCCTGCCTGTTCCGGGTCTTCTTTGTTCCTACTTCGCCCAGCCTACTCAGGGTGGTCTTCAAGGAGGTTTCAGTAAAACACTACTTCTTTCTTCAGATGTCCAGATTCGTGTGCACTGTGCGACGTCGCTTCGGTGAGTGACGGTTGCGTGGAAATGCGCGAATATTTATAGAGCGATCGCATAGTGCAACGAAGTAGTGGCGCGAAAAGCGTTTTATTAGCATAAGTAGGTACGACATTCAATAAAGGTAGGTATAAAGTTACATAGACAAGTTCTTATGATAAACTAAGTAAGTACTAGATAATTCCTATATACAATTGTTATTTCTAGGTAAATAGGTGTATGGTATGCTAGGTAATTTATATGTAAGTTATACATTTATTTAAGTAAGTGGTTTCTAAATTTAAATGTTACTTTTAAGTATGGTATAGATGCCTATTGAAGTCCCCCCTTCCTCCCCTTCCCTCCGGACCTCTGAACCGTTCAGACGTATCTAAGACTAAACTTTGTTTGTTTATTATTCATATTAAATAAAGTTTAACGAAAATAATTGCAACAAAGAGAGGAGGAGAACATAAATAACAAGGAGTAATCGTAAAGTGCTTGTGCATCCACATCTACGAGTACTACTGCACACCGAAAAGAATTCGCACACAGGCACCCGCTAAGCACACGTGAGTGACCCATATAGTACCAACTACGCCTCGCACACACACATAATCGTAGTAACTGTAAGAGACCGTCCTATCAAGCTGCCTGCTTACTTTAAACGAGTGTGAAGTAGACGACACTATTTGACTTGCTGTCGGCTCACAGGGGTCTTTCTAATCTGAACATCTATTTGCTGTAGACGAAGTAGCTGCTACCGTTCACTATAAGCTGAACCGCTCGCTGTCCTACAGTGTTACACGCTTTCAACCTACGCTGCTGTTTCTTTCAAGCCTACTACTTTGCATTGCTAGCCTCCTGGTAGTCAGTAGAACTTATTATGAATACTATTCGCTCACCTCCGCAGTCTTCACCCGCGTCTAGTACAAATGCGCTCGCGCCACCTGTTCCGGCACCTGCGCTTGCACGCTCTTCTTCAAACCCAGGGCCGACGCAGGCTGAAACTCTGAGGCTTCCCATGCCACTACAAATACAAAATAGCACTTCGGAACCAAATCTTTCAAAAAATCTCAAACCCACAATCCGTAAAAGAAAGCGTTCCGAATGCGGAAATGACGACCTCCTAATCTTCATGGCAGAAATGAAGCAAATGTTCAAAGAGTTCAAAGAAGACCAAGAATTAAGAAGTGATAAAATATACTCTGCTGTTGAGAACGTTCGAGCTACTGTCGAATTTCTGGCTGAAAAATGTGAATCGCTTCAGGCCAAAGTAGAGAAATTGGAAGTGGAACGTAAATCAGACCTTCAATACATAAAATCTCTGGAGGATAAGGTCGAAAGCTTTGAGCGAAACAGTAGATCAACATGCCTTGAGATACGAAATATTCCTGTGTTGTCCTCAGAGTCGAAATCCTCTCTTTTGGAAACCTTTATAAAAACTGCCAAGGCACTGAATGTTCCGATGCATAATAGTGAAGTAAGAGACATCTTTAGAATCCAAACCAAGGATCCGGCAAACAGAACAGTGATTGTGGATCTTGCCAGTGTTCTGCAGAAAGAAAAAATCGTCTCGATGTACCGCCAATTTAATAGGGGCTCATCAAAACTATCCACCGAGCATCTGCGCCTTGGAGGACCAGTGAGACCAATCTTCATCTCTGAAAATCTCTCCGCAAAGATGAAAAAGTTGTTCTACCTGGCCAGAGAGTCGGCGAAGGAAAATGAATATAAATTCTGTTGGGTGTCCCACGGAAAAATATTTTTGAGGAAAAAGGAAAACGGTCCTCTTATTAGAGTTCTTAACGAAACCGACTTGGCCAAAGCAAAAAACCAGAAGTGACTATGTAAGATCTCCAGGTTCACGTTTTATATTGTATACCTATTCCTGCGTCCCTATAAAACATCGTTAATATTTTTCTTTTGTAAAAACAACATAAGTATGTGTCTGTCGTTGCGTTACATATACACACACACATCACTATATACTCTTTCAAACACCCCAACACACAAACATACTCACACACAAACTAACAATTTAACTCACAAGCAAACACACACACTTTTATACAATCACTCTGAGCAACTACTTAGGTGTTCTATATCTGCTAATCAAGCGATTGTAGAGTTATTATACATAGTAATATATGGCTTTATTAATCGCCACAGGAGTCCGCTAAATTCTATTTTGATAAATAATGGTAGTTTTATAAGTTGCCTCAAATGGAATCCTTTGTTATTTTTTTTTGTTCATTATGGATAACATAAACTTTATAAATTCTAACATCGAACAGATTTCTGTATCGGATTCGCTATTGTGCTCACCGGAAGATGTTACTGCTCATGTTGATCCTAATCACGCAGCATTAAAGATTTTACATGTAAATATCCGTAGTATTAATTGCAACTTTGACCACCTTCTGGTTTTACTTCAAAGAATCAAAATAAATCTTGATGTGATAATTCTCACAGAATGTTGGTTGAAAAAGTGCCCCTTTACACCAAAGCTACAGGGTTTTGATAATTACGCATCAAACTTTAAAAACCAAAACGATGGTGTGGTTGCATATGTTAAAACCAACCTTAAATGTAAGGTAGACATCCCAAATTTTAACGATGCCAACTGTATTACTCTCAAGTTTTCAAACAATACTGCAATTCTAGCGCTATACCGGTCCCCATCCTGCAAAAATCTACAACCTTTTTTCCAGAGCCTTGATAATGCACTTACTACACTAAAACCCTTCAAAACTTCTGTAATCATTGGAGACATTAACATTAACCTCTTGCCTGATAGTAGCGATTCTATGACTTTAGCAGATGAATACCTAAACCTTGTTGCCTCGCACGCAATGCTACCGGCCCATAACATTCCCACAAGAGAAAAAAGTTGTCTCGATCACGTAATCCTTAGGACCTCTGACATTGCATCTACGCTCATAATCGATACCCCGATTACGGACCACAAACCGGTACTTCTACTATGTAGCATCAAGAAAAAGAATATTAACACAAACAATTATTCCCATAAAAATAATATTAATAATAATGCCGTTATTATAAATGAACTGCAAAATACAGACTTCTCACCCGTTCTTTTATCTAATGACCCAGAAACAGCCGCTGAATTACTTGTTAATCTTGTCTCTACAACTATTAAAAAAGCATGACTAGTCATAATGTACCCATTCCCAGTAGAAAACGCATTATCAAACCCTTGATCACTCCTGGCCTTCTGAAATGTATCCGGCACAGGGATAATCTACATCGTAAATTCAAAAGAGCACCTGATAATGAGACACATAAACTAATATATATCCGATACCGCAAATACTGTAACCACCTTTTGAAAAAAGTAAAGCGTGAATATCATATACGAGAAATTCAGAAGGCTAGCAAAAACTCCAAAGTTACCTGGAATATTATCAAACAAATTGCCCATCTTGAAAAGAAAAAAACTAGTTCGTCACATCTTCTGAACTTGTATGATAACCCCCTGACATCCATCAACTCTGTTAACACCTTCTTTGCAAACGTGGGAAAAACCCTAGCCTCGAATATAGAATGTAATCTCAACACCAACACAAGTTCATATAAAAACACCGATATCTCACAGCCTGCTTTGTATACCACGAAATCGTTCCCAAAGTCGATGGTTTTATTTAGCGTAGACAACAAAGAGATAGAAAACATAATACTAAATCTAAAAGACAAATGTGCCGTTGGATGGGATGGCATTCCTACTACCATAATAAAATCAGCAAAAAATGTTCTAATACCCGTACTAAATCATGTTTTTAATATTTCGCTATCTTCAGGTGTCTTTCCAGCTGTCTTTAAAAGAGCTGTAGTGCATCCAATCTTCAAGAATGGAGATCGGGATAGTGTCACCAACTACAGACCGATCTCTGTATTAACAGTATTCTCGAAGATCTTTGAAAAGATACTCAACAAAAGATTGATTGGTTATTTCAACGAAAATAATATTTTGTCCCCCAATCAGTATGGCTTCAGAACTGGAATGTCCACTGAGGATGCCGTTCTGGAGTTAACAAATACTGTGGTTGAACATATGGATAAAAAATTTAAAAGTATTGGCATTTTCTTAGATCTCTCAAAGGCCTTCGACACTGTCTCGATCCCTATTCTTTTAAACAAATTGGAACTGGTTGGCATTAGAGGTGTGGCACTGAGCATCTTCCTAAGTTACCTTCATAATCGTTCCCAGTATGTCATAATAGATGACTACAAAAGTAACGAAGAGTACATTCGTTTTGGAGTCCCCCAAGGTAGCGTCCTAGGACCCACCCTATTCTTGCTCTACATAAACGAACTCTGTAATTTATCCCTCTCTAACTGCAAGATCATTACGTACGCTGACGATACTGCTATTTTAGTCCATGGTAAAAGTTGGCTAGAAGTCCGTGAACACTCTGAACATGCATTAAAAATTGTAATGAATTGGCTCCGCTCTAACCTTCTTACCCTTAATATGTCTAAAACTAAATTCATCCCTTTTACCGCTAACCTGTCATCTCAACCAACAGCATCTTTTTCCGTACGTGCCTATATTTGTAATCATGTCAGTATTCCAGAGACCTGTGTTTGCACAAACATTGAAAGAACCACAGATTTAAAATATCTTGGCGTTATAGTGGACAACACCTTTTCTTGGAAAAAGCAAATAGACTTTTTGGTTTCACGAATAAGAAAGTTGATCTTTGTTTTTAAGAATTTGAGATGTGTCCTAAATTTCCATTCGCTTAAAACAATTTACTATGCGCTAGCTCAATCTATTTTATCATATTGCATTACCACTTGGGGATGCACTTTTAAAACTACGATGCTTAGACTAGAACGAGCCCAGAGAGCTTGGTTAACACTTTGAGAACTTCAAAGTGTTAACCAAGCAACCCATATTGTTCCCTACCATGAACCTATACACACTCTGCCGGGTTCCCACCGTACGACAACTATTCATATTACAAACAGTTCTCTGTAAGCATAAACAGCTGTTTTATGATCCCACACTCATTACCTACAAGAGAAGATCTGACAAAATTTGCAAAACTCTTTCGCGCCGTACAGCTGTAGCAAGTCGTCATTTCTTTCACATTAGCTCAACTCTATACAATAGAACTAATAAGCAAATAAACATTTACCCCTTGCCCTATTATAAATGTAAAACTAAATGTCTCGAATGGCTGAACACCTTATCATATGATGACACTGAGGAACTACTAAGAGTTTCAGAATGAACTTTTTCACACACATCAAACACACACACACACACACACACGCATAAACACAAACAAACACGCACACACTATCTCATAGACACACTAACTGACCCATACTGTTAGTTGGAACACCTAAATCTTTGTAAACGGAGGCGGGCGTTGGTGTCTGCGACACAGTTTTTCTAACTTCTGCAGATACCATCGTTTTTCTAATTGTTTTATAAGCAAATGTTACTTGTTCCTAAATAAACATTTTGAATTTGAATTTGAAGTGTACGCTATTTATTATACTTATGAAATCTAGGTAGCGGTGTCCGGATGTTTATTGATGGTTGTCAACAGTTCTCCCCCCCGTGCGAGGATGTGGGCTGAGCACGTCAGCTGTTGTTGGTCGTTGACTTATATGGACGAGTCTTGACGTTGGGCGTCTTAGGACACCGGCTGTAGTTCTGACATCCACGGTACGTATTCTATGGTCGGGACCGGGATAGGTACGTATTACCTCGCCTCTTGGCCATACTCCTCGTGGTAGTGATGCGTCGGCTATGATGACTATATCACCTGGAACTGGGTCAGTGAACTCTTTGGACCCATGGAGCGGTCTTGGAGCAATGGTGGGTAAATATTCTGTAAGCCAGCGTTTCCAAAACATGTCGGTCAGTCGTTGAGCGGTTCTCCAAGTGGCGGGTCCGATAAGGTCGCGGTCGTCGAACTCTCCAAGGGTTGTTGTACCGTTTGACCTGCCGATTAAGAAGTGATTTGGAGTTAAACTTTCGGGTTCATCTGGATCAAGATTAACATCGGTAAGTGGGCGTGAGTTTATCAAATGTTCCGCTTCTAACAATAAGGTATGTAGAATTTCTTCGCGAGGTTGACGAGATGTGAGTGTAGCCGTCAGGGCGGTTTTTACGGTGCGTACGAGTCTTTCCCATGCGCCTCCCATGTGTGGGGCTCCAGCGGGTATACGTTTCCACACTATTGCTCTTTCTTCGGCTGCCTTTTGTAATTCTTTGTCCGCTCCGATGAAGTTAGTTCCATTGTCGCTGTAAATGATTTTTGGCATTCCTCTGCGCGCTATAAAGCGTCGTAGCGTCAGTATCATGCTGTCAGCGCTTAACGTCGTGGCTATTTCTAAGTGGATGGCGCGAGTAGTGAGACAGGTATAAAGTGCTATCCAACGCTTCTCTTGTCTTCTACCAACGGTTATATTAACAGGTCCAAAATAATCCACTCCTGTACATGTAAATGGGTATCGTTTGTATTGTAGCCTTTCCGTAGGTAAATCTCCCGTAGGTGGAGAAAGGGGCGTGGCTTTGCGTACGCGGCACCATTGACAACTTCTCGATATCATTTTGACGATGTTTCGCAGGGACAAAATGTAGTAGCGTTGACGGAGTTCGTTCATCACGGTGTAGTGGTTGCCATGGTTGCAGTTCGTGTGATATTTACTGATAAGCAACTTAGTAATGTAGTGTTTTCCGTCGAGCACGATTGGACTTTTGTGGGTATCGGAAAGGTAAGTAGCAGTTGATACTCGCGTGTCCAGGTGAATGACCTCGTTGGTAAGTACGATATTGAGCTTTCCTAAGCGTGAGGTTTTTGATATACGTTTACTTTCACGTAGGCATTTTATCTCGTCCTTAAAACAATCTGTTTGAATGTGTTTTATGAGGAGGTATTCAGCATCTGATAGATCTTGATTGGATAAGGGTGGTAGGGTACGGTTTGGTGGGGTTATCGTAGCCGGAAGATCTTCTTTGCTGGTTTTGTGTCTTTTCTTATGGTACTTGCGCCACGTAGAGTCTTTTATTGTTCTTTTTATTGCAGTGACTCGATTTACCTTTTTTAATTTACTTTTGAAGACTTCGATGCTTTGTAGAAAGCGTGCCGTCGCTCGAAGCAAACGTGTCCAAGACGAGAATCGTAGCGGGTTTGGAATGGGCGGTGCTACGCGATGAAGCGATGTCGTAGCGGTTGTTACAGATTTTCGTTCTTCTGTGTTCGCGGTTGGTGTTTTGCGATCGCTCGTGTCAATAGGCCATTTTTCTTCGTCTTGCAATAGGAATTCTGGGCCAGTAAACCAACGATGTGTTGTGTTGAATTCTCTCGGTATAGACTTCGTAGCGTCGTCTGCTACGTTTAAGGCGCTGGGAACCCATCTCCACTCGGTGGTTTTTGTGAGGTCCTCGATTTCGGCCAGTCTGTGAGCTACGAAAGTTTTGAAAGTTCTCGGGTCCGATTTTATCCAGGCTAGTGTCGTCCTTGAGTCGGACCAATAAACCCTTTTCGTAATTTTCGATTGTATTTCCTCTGTTATGGTGGATGCTAGTCTAGAACCCAACAGTGCTGCCTGAAGCTCTAGTCTGTGGGTATAGTTGGTTCCCATTCTATACCGGTTTTCCATATCATTTTTATGAGTTTCTTTCCCTGTATTAAGACGGGCGTGGCCAATCCTAGTGGGTCAAAAACTGACATTACGGCGCTAGTGACTTCGCGTTTCGTTGGTGGGCGTATCCCTTTTATTACATCCTCGGGGGTATTTCTCAAGTTCAATGTATAATTGAGTGAGTCGTTTTTTACGTTCCACAGCATACCTAGGGTTTTCTCGATTTGTTCGGTGCTATTTAGGTTGACGTGCTCTTGCTGTTTGTCTCGAAAGCTTTCGGTTACATACGAGTCGTTGCTAGCCCAAACTCTTAGTTCAAAACCTCCGGCTTTGTGAATTTATGTCTACTTGTTGTGCTGTTGTTCTGGCTTGCTCTTTTGTTGCGAAGCTCTGTAAATAGTCATCCATGTAATGGCACTTTTCTATTGCAAATACTGCCTCAGGGTATTTTTCGATGAAATCGTTTGCGTTTGCGTTCTTTGCGTAGATAGCTGAACATGGTGAAGAAGCTGCACCAAATATTAGTGACGTCATGCGATATTCTTCCGGTTGTTCGCCGTCTTTCTCTCTCCATAGAAATCGTAGGCTGTCTCTGTCTTCTTCTGTTATTTGAATCCTAAGGAACATTTCTTTTATATCGGCGGCTACAGCGATTGGGCCTTGTCGGAATCTTATGAGGACGCCGAATAGCGATTGTAGTAAGTCGGGTCCAGTAAGTAGCGCGTCATTTAAACTTTTTCCTTCGGTTCGTTCAGCAGCATCGAAGACTAATCTCATTTTCCCTTTTTGTGGGTGACTCGACAGTCGTTTTATAGCACTAGCTCGGTTTGACGGCATTGTATCGTTATCGGTTTTCCATAGTAACCCGCATTCGAATCGGCCCTCCGGTAGGCGCTTCGTAGTGTTTTTTAAAATAGCTAGGGCTCTTTCCTCGGGATCGTTGGCAGGTTTTCTTCGGGATATGCCGATCGAGTCTAAGTCGAAGTGGCTCTTTATTAAGGCTTCGATGCTATCTTGTGGCTTGCAGGTGATGTGGTTGGAAAACATAACTGGTTTCACGGCGTCCGTTTTAAATCCGTGAAGTATCCATCCGAGCTTTGTAAGCGATGCTACTGGTTGGTTTGCGCTGCCAGTCTTTAGCTCTCGTGTTACGATTAAATGCCAGTTATCTTGTCCGATAAGTAACGAAGGTTGAATTCGTTTGTATGTTAGTTGGTCACTGACCTCGGTCAGGTGTCGACAATCTTCTATGTCTTCGCTTTTCACTTGTTGAGAAGAGAGGTTCAGTTCTTGGATCGTGTGTGCGGTTATGTTTTCATAACCTCTTTCTAGTAATCCTTGATGCGTAAGTTAACTTTCTTAGATTTCTCGGCTTTCATTAGGTGGCCGGTGACGCCCTCTATCGTGATTTCTTTCGTTGGTCCGTTTGCACCAATTTTTTCCGCAGTTTCGTCTAGTAATAATGTTACTGTGGATCCCTCGTCGAGTAACGCTCCGACTGTTATGGTTCCATTTGGTCCTGATAGTTCCACTGGTAATATCTTTAGGTAGGCTCGTGTTGTGCCAATGTGATTGACTGATACTATTTGATTGCCGCTTTTGGTTTCAGGTTGTTCTGTCTGCGGAACCGGGTCACTGTGTAGTAGTGTATGATGGCGTCTCATACATCCTTCTTTGGTGCAAGGTTTCGCTTTGCAGTTGATGCTACGATGACTGGTCTTAACACACTTGAAGCAGGCTTTGGTTGTTTTAACGGTTTCCCAGCGTTCTTTAACAGATTGTGCCTCAAATTGGTTGCATTTCTGGAGTTCATGTTCTTTTTTACATAGAGGACATCGCAAGTTCATGGCTGCGAAGACTATCTTTCTTTCCTCTTCGTACTCTGAATCCGATTGGAAGTCACTTTCTTCATCTTCCGTATCTGAATCGTAACGTGTTGTGTTGACTTTGCGAGGTGGCGGTCTGGTTTTAAAAGGTTCTTTTTTGATGCGAGGTTTACTGTCGTCTTCGAATATTTCAAATTGATCCGCGATGGTGTTAAGGAATCTGGAGAGGGATAGCAATATCGGATCACTTTCGTGCGATGATCTATATTCGTGCCATCTGAATCTAATTATCATGTTCATTTTGTCTATTATTTTCTCAGATATGTCGTGGGAATATAAATATTCAATTTTGTTCATTTGTTTGATCGTGTTTACGCTGTTCGCCACGGCGCTCGCGAATGGTCCGATTCCTTTGATATCATTGCCCATAGATGGTAATTTCTCTAAGGTGGCGATTTCGCTTTTTATCAGGAACGTTGGTCTTCCAAAACGTCGTTCTAAAGCTTGTAAAATTTCCTCAGGATCTTGGCTTGTGTACATAAGTGATTTCACCGAGTCTCTAGCTTGTCCTTTTATGGCTCTTCTTAGCCTAGCTACGTTCTCTATATCGGAAAAGTATGTTGCGGTATCCATGTAAGTAGCGCGGAAAGAAATCCATTCTCGGGGATTTCCGTCGAAGAAGTGAAGTTCGTTGATGTATTTTGGTGGTGTTTTTGGTGGTTTTGTGCTTTTGATCGCTTCCATGATTGCGGAGGCGAGATCGTTGATGCCGTTTTTCTTGTTTTTTCTTTGTTTGTTGTTGGTTTGCTTGACGGATTCGTCTACCCAGTCGGTGACTACATCTTCGTTGTCGATTTCGCTTAAATCTGAAGTGTCATTGTCTTGATCATCTAGCGGTACTTGTTCCAGCTTCGTTTTTGCTAGGGCGGCTTCGACTTCTAACCGTTCCTTCTCCTTTTGTTGAAATTCCAGTTTTGCTTGAAGTTCCGCTCTCTTCTTGCTTGAACTCATAGAGTGTCGTGATCCATCCGTACTACGATTTACCAACGTACCCTCCGGCTTATCCTTGGGGTGTCTGCCCCTTCTTGTCTCTGTGCTCATTGTACTAGTTTCCGTAATTGTGGTGTATTCCGATGTATTTGAAGATGTCGTCCTTTCAGATTCTTCAGATTCCGCTTGCGTCTTGGTCTGGCTTCTTGTCTTGCGTTGACTCATCCTCTTCTGAGTGGGGACTTGACTGCAGGCCCTACGGTCCCTACTACCCTAACAGTACCACTTGAGGGCCTCGAAAGGCACAACTAGCAGCGATGGATCGTGCAGGATAGGAAAGGTGGGAACCGCCCGACAGAGGGTGTTATGCGCGACTAAAGTGCTCGGGTGCGGGGGGAAAGTCCGCACCGTCCGACGTGCCTTCCAGGAGGTCAGTTAGTCCGCACGCACCGTATCGACGCCGGTCGGACTGTTCGGTAATGCAGAGCCTTGAAAAAGGCAAATTACCGGTAGCGTTGTCCGTTTCGCTACTCCGCCTTTACGGCGTTAAACCAAGCACTACCCCGTGTTGACACCGTTAGGGGGCGGTAGTGTGGCCACGATATAATCGTGTAAGAAACAAGACCGTTTGTCGTATTTCTCTTCAGGGAGCTCCGCCTCTTCTGTGATGTTCTGTGGCTGCTCCTCTTCTGGGATGTTCTTCTTCTGGGGCTGCTCCTCTTCTGGGGCTGCTCCTCTTCTGGGATGTTCTGTCGGCCGAGCTCCTTCCCCGCAGCAGGTACCCACTGACCCTGAGGGACGGCTTCCTGCACGACAGCGCCACCCGACTCCCTCAAATCGGCCGGGCTCCTTCTCCGCAGCAGTGTCTGCTGGCCCCTGCCAGTAGACGGTTGCACTTCACGGTGACGGCCTGGCACGACCTGTGCGACGTTGATGCGCGTCTCCACGTCCAACAACACCCGGCGCCTCCAGCAGCGGTGTTCCAGTAGCCTCCGTACTACTCGAACCAAGTAGTACGGAGGTTCACTGCGTTCACTGGGGGTGTGCCAACAAAAGTGCATTGGCTGGTGGGGCACACGAAGTACTGGTTCCGGTGTTATCCTTCTTGAAAATCCGGCTCGAATGGACCATTTACTGTGGCGGATTAGGTTGAGACCGCCACAAGCTGCTTAGAATTCTTCCTCGAGGATCCGATGCCTCCTACCTAGCCTACCTAGGTAGATAGGAATCCTTCTAGCCTGCCTGTTCCGGGTCTTCTTTGTTCCTACTTCGCCCAGCCTACTCAGGGTGGTCTTCAAGGAGGTTTCAGTAAAACACTACTTCTTTCTTCAGATGTCAATACAATTGTTATTTCTAGGTAAATAGGTGTATGGTATGCTAGGTAATTTCTATGTAAGTTATACATTTATTTAAGTAAGTGGTTTCTAAATTTAAATGTTACTTTTAAGTATGGTATAGATGCCTATTGAAGTGTACGCTATTTATTATACTTATGAAATCTAGGTAGCGGTGTCCGGATGTTTATTGATGGTTGTCAACACTATGCATCGGAAAACAAAATTGAAATAACTGAAAATATTGAACCTGGAAATAGACAGAAGGTATTTGATCATTTTTGGGTACTCACGGGAGATCGTCGTAAAGACTTGTTAGTAAGTAGGTACATATATCGCAGAAAGAAGAGATCAAGCGTAAATAATTTCTGAAAAAACTGAGTATTGTAGGTAGTTCTATTTTGCATTTCCAAGAAATAATACTGTAAGACTGCTGAAGAAAGCTGATCTGAAACTTAAACACTTGATGTGGTTGATTAAAATTTGGTTTAATTAGGTAATGAATAGGTAAGTCCCAGAAACCCATTCCATTCCAACTTTAAATTTTTTGTAACTTTCAATTTTGTTCCTCATTAAAATTGTATTTTACCTATCTATACGAGTATGTACTGATTTTAAAATTTCTAATACCATATGTGTATAAGAATAAAATGCCTGTGTTATTTATGACGGCAGCTTATATGTTCTTTATAAAATCAGCTATCCCGTTTGTGAGATATTTGACTGCAATATTCGTATATTGAAGGCTCATATATAGACGTCATTAACATTGGGTTAGACACAGGCCTAAAACCTCCACCAAGCTGCACTAGTGCAGCGTGGCGGAGTATGCTCTAATTCGTCCCTCGTCAGATGGAGGCCCATACTCAGTAGTGAGTGATTGTAGATTACTACAAGGGCTGTTTTGATGTTGATAATGACGACATCCATCGAAAACCTTTGTTCGAAAGTCTTTAATTATGTGTACTGAAACCTAAATTCTTTGTTACTTGTTCAAAACAGGCCTTCACTTACCTTATTTAATTTGTACTATGGTTAAAATTGCCTGGCAGAAAGTTTTTTGGTTTTTAATTCGATCATTTACCTATGTGTCAAACATCTGTTACTACTGGATGCATCATTTTGCTTTAAACACAATTATAAAATATTGGTGTTTAGTAATTTTACATGTTTTATAATAAAGTTTTGTTGTCGGTAAGTAATTTTTACCTGTTTGTGATTTTGATTAAAATTTTACTAACCGACAGTATTTTTTAAAGTATTGAGAAAATTCTTAATCTTTAAATGCCAGTTTATAAAGCTTTTAAACTGCATTCAAAATTCGTTAGAATCGCGTAGCTATGATTAATAGGCGATTTTTGACGATTTTTATTCCAAAAAAAAAAAGTATAAAATGCTCTGGTGTAAAGTTGCCAATATGTCGCTTAGTAATTATTGCCTTTCAAGCGTCGATATTCTTAACGTATTAAGGAAAAAGGTCTTACAGACCCGAATTTTCGACGGTGAAATAAAACGCACTATTAAGTAATCTAGGTCTAGCTGCATTAGAATATGTATATTTCGGTTCGACCTCCATCATACAACATCTTTTGTAAGATCTCTGTAACTCAACTTCGTCTAAAGACCAATAGCTTTCGAACAGTTCAGTTCATTCCGTTTCATTAATGGCCTTTCATACAACGGGCAGTAACTTGTGGTTTACTTGTAGTAGAAACGGAAGCTTTTCCAGAATTTCTTAAATTTTTAGCAACATTTTGTTTCTATCTAGATGGATCTCGAACACGTTTTCAGGATTTTGTGGTAGTTTCCGGAAAAGAGTTGTTAACTTTATATCCGATTCTAGTGTATTGAGATTAGTATTGGAAGAAGACGTAGAACTGTTGATAATGATTGATTATGGACGACGATTAAGAGGAGAACGAGATCTATCGTGCCTATAAGTTGGGTTAGAGTCGCTCAAATCTACATCACTTTCGTTGGAGTTGATATGTGACTGATGGTATGATCTTTACCACACCACCAATCTTGTTATCTTGTTAATCTTGATGTTGAAGGGTTATCTTGGTTCGTGGTGGACATTAGAGTTATTTACAGTATTATCGCCTGAAATGCTGCTGGTGCTGGAAGTGGAAAATGAGCTAGCCGAAGATTTACCCCCTAGTAGATGATGAACTAAATACTAGGCGATAAATCACGTGACTCTTTACACGTTTGTTTTTCTATTTGATCTGGAAGTGGAGCGCTCTTGAAAACTAAAATTTCTACTGCATCTTTGGATTTTTTTGATTTTTCATTGAGCTTTTGTGCCTCAAAATGTAATGTGTTGTAAAATGTTAATGTAATAATGTAAAAAAATATTAAAAATATTATCTATTAATAATATAAAAGCTTTGTACTAAAAACTTACCTCTTCAGTGACTTTATTGTACAGAAGAAACGTGTTAAAATCATTTGGGATGGATCTATTAGGAGTGTTTTTTATTATTGAGGGACTACGTTTAGTGCTATTGATGATAAACTCGAAAATATATTTTCTTTACCAGCTGCATTCTGAAAGCAATTGACGAAGTTATTTTATACATTCGCCGTCAGACTAAAATTAGGCAGGTACCTACCTGCTCGTTACAAAACTATTTAGAAATATACTAACACGACATACCCACTTACCAGGTCACTACAAACAAAATTGTTGTCTGCGTGAGCACTGTTGTCATTGTTTTCCTGAAAATAAGTTAGGTATTAATGTGTACAATTGTCAAAAGTAACAGCTGTTGCAAAAATAAATAAAATCTAAATAACCTGTGTCTGATTATTTAAGACTAGTTTAAAACTAAATCTACTCTTCTCTTCATTTTTATGATTTTTGTGCTGGCATAATACAACACAGCTTAACTTAGCAATGCAAATTACTATTGAGTTATCTGAAACAATATTATAAATACAAATAATATAAAGTAGGTAACCTATCAATACAGGCAATACAGGCTTGCCCTAGTGCGGGGACCATCAGTAAGTCTGTTAACACTGTATTTTTATTATCTTGGTAAATAAATGAATTTGTATAGCGTCCCTACCCCTACCCTAGCGTCTGGGAAAAATATTTTTGTAGTCGCTGCTGTGTTATGGGCTTTGTACCTCCGGTTCCATTCATCGAGAGTACCTTCGCGGATCTGTCGCTTGATGAACGAAACCGGACAGGCGTCATATTTTGGCTTAGTTTTCACTTTCAGCGCAGCGTCTTTTGCTCGTTCATTGCCAGCTAACCCCGCGTGCGCTCCTATCCAAAATAGAGATACCCTCTTATTCTGGTCACTACACGCCTTGAGGTTGCTGCGTACTTGCACAGCTAGTGGGTGGGTGGAGTCGTGGTTTGTAATGGTCTATAGTGAAGATCTAGAGTCGCTGTAGATTGCAAAGTGCATTGAAGGATTTCCCAGTATTACCTCTGTTGCTTTGCAGATGGCTAATAGTTCTGCCTGATAGACAGTGCAATGGGACGAAAGCTTCAGCTTCAGGGTTTTAGTCTCTGCCCCATTATTCCATATGGATAATGCAGCTCCGACTTTGCCCTCAAGCTTACTACCGTCCGTGAACACCTGTACTGCGTAGTCGTTATGGGTGTCCAGCTGCAGTTGGTCTTCCAGGCATCGGAACTCTATGGCCAAATGCTCTGCAAGATGAGGCTTTTTGGAGTACGTCGTCATTTTCTCGATCTCCCTGTCTCCTAGTGTTGGCTGGGGGACACCTCTCCTTGCCTCATACAGGGCAGCTGCCTCCTGTATTCTGAGGTCGAGAGGTAGTATGCCAGACAGCACCAGTGCCGAGTTCAGGGAGACTGTTTGATATGCCCGACATAACTTTATGCTGGATAAAAGTTAGCTTTTCGTCAATGGTGAGCCCTAAAATTTTCATCTCTTTGGACATCACAATGTCAACTCCGCCCATCCTCAGTCGTGGGGTATCAAATATGAGCTTTCGCCTTACCACCATTGCAACAGTTTTGTGCGGAGCGAATCTTAGCTTATTTTTGACACCCCACTCCCGAACACTAGGGTGGCATTGGTAAGTTCTTGCACCTCTGCGCCCGAGTCCCCATCGAACACCAGAACTATGTCGTCGGCAAAATCTTCATTTTAGTGGTCTATTTGTTGTAGTTCCTTGAGAAGAGGGTCAATGAGTATATTCCAGAGAAGCGGCCCACCAATCGACCCCTGAACACATCCCTTCGTGGTGTGTATACGAGTATTGGTATGTCTGTCTAAATCGTGGCTTCCAAATAGATGAAATTGATGTTTGTAAGAGCATCTAATAAATTATGTAAGAATTAGGAAAATCGACTTAGCTATTTGAAGATCATTAGGTATGCTCTTTTCAAGTTGAAGGGTCTTTTAGCTGAAAGATTCGACAGAATACCAGCGCTTAGCTACCTCCAAGTGGCGAGGCATATTATGCTGAGTCGAGACCTTTTTGAGTGAGTATCTATGTTTTTTTTAAAGTATATAATAAATAAATAACCCCGGAAATTTCACACACCATCATCTGGGCCCAAAGTAAGCGGAGCTTGTGTTATGGGTGACACATGACTGATATGCTACTTTTACTACTTACTACTTTTTTTTGTAAATACATACATATTATACAAAGAATACATTCATACATACATAGAATACATACATATTATACATGTATGTAAAGTATGTCTATGTCTTGAAGAGGATATATGAGCAACTTTTACAGGTATTTCAATTCTATAATTGGTATCCTGTAACATCAATAAATAGCTTGATTATGGTAACCATCACCTGATGCTTCAGCATCACCTGGATCCAGCAGGATATCCGACTCCTAACTAACTTACAGCAAAGTATTTGGGACCAATGGATCAGTCTCAGTTATGAATTATATACGGTTTTATTGTAACAGTGGTTTTTTATTCATTAGTTATACATAATTTTTATCAAATATTAATAGTCAAATATGTGATAACAAAAATAAGTTTACTAAAATAACTAACAAAGCACTTAGCTCACACAATAAAAAAACTGTGTTATTATTAATATTAATGAATCTGACAAATTTGCTAACGTTACATTCCTACTTTAGTTGCTAGTAGATAATTTAATCGAATTTTACAATTTGCCCCCTTAACACGAGTTGGCAAGCCGTCCTTCCGTCTGTCGTCGTCGCGTTGCGCGGCTTGGTGTATGGAACGCCTCATCAAGAGCATTAACTAATCATATGTGATTTAGACCAGAGGTTTGATGAGATATATATCTTATGTTACTAAATAAGGATTATTATATAATAAACTTTATTACTCATCATTACTCAATAACAATACAAGTATTTTTGCAACGTCCGCACCAGTGATATTCTCATATAAAACACTATCATTTTGGACGCGACAATGTTGGTTTACGTTATTTTATTTATTTTTATTGGTTTGGCTACGCTGAGTGAAACAGAAAAGGTATGGTGGTAAGAAATTGTGTAGTATCTAGACACAGGTCAACTATATATAAATCTTCTATCAGCCATCTCGTCACCATAGAACAAACTATGCTTAGTATGGGGCTAAAATATAGTGCTGTGTGCATATTCAATAAATATTTATTTAATAAAAACATAACGCAGACCCGCCCACTTTCGAACTGAATACCAATGACAAAAGATTCAGGCAACTTTTATGACTTTGCAGAAATTAATTGTTTATAAATATTTTACCAAAAACAAACTCAAGTTTTTTGCGACATACGTTCGAAAAATTGAAATTTCATCGAAGTCATATACGGCAAGCATTTTATCTTTTTTCCTTTTATTTTTCTTTCATCTTTTGCTTTGTGTGCGCTTATGTAACAAATAAATGTTACTAAGGTTACTAACTTATAATCACACTACAGCTAAGTGATGTTTATATCTCTTGTCATCTTTATTAGTTCACATGAGAATGGACAGACATACCAAAACACCACACTAGCTAATTTTGTATGTGATTATAAAATAAACGGTTCGTCTATGTCTATCTATAAAATGTGTTGCATGACAAATCATATTGAGTATTATAATCCTTTCAGCTTACATACTGTGTTGCATGACAAATCATATTGAGTATTATAATCCTTTCAGCTTACATACATTAGCACAGAGCATCCGAAGGTAAAGTACTACAATACAAAGTATTTGTCATATTGCAACATGACATCTCGGCGCTATGGACGTAAGGACCCCTACTACTACGTCGGTGTCAACTATGAGTTGTTGGAATACATGGGCAATAACATATCGGTAAAGGTTTAGTATAAGATGGTGACCGCTATACAGCACTATATACGAGCATATTACTCCGGGTGTGATGCAGTCGCGATCGCTATTTTTAATATTAGACATCCGACTAATAATAACTCGTAATTATAACGTGTCCAAGCTGACAAAAGAGATTCAAATCAATGTAATCATTGTGACTCATCAATGTAAAAGTTTATTACTCAATTACATAATAATAGCAAAACTGATTAGGATGTAACTTGGTATTTACGGATATAGCGCATTTCATGATTAGACCACCCGCAGGAGTGTACTATGAGGCTATGTCCGAATCAAGAATGAAATTTAAGGCTGCAGTGAAATATGTACAGAATAATCAGCAAAAAATAAAAATGGATATACTGGTCCATCAGCATTCATCTGGTGATTTCGTGCAATTCTGGAAAGACACTAAAAAGCTTGATAGTAAAACTAGTTTGCCGGTTAAAATTGAAGGTGAAGAGAATAAGAAAAATATTGCCAATTATTTCAGGAAGCATTTCAGTGTAGATTTTGAGGCTGTAAATAATAAAACAACCGTACAGATAAATAAAGATCGTGATGGTCAGGGGATTTGCCCAACTGTAACAGTAACGCCTACAGACATTGAGGAAATTCTTATGAAAACAAAGCGTGGTAAATCCCCTGGCCATGACGGTTTACGTATCGAGCATATGCTTTATGCAGGTCAGTATATCTGTGATGTACTAGCTAGCCTGTTCAACCTGTGTCTTCGGCACTGCTACATACCGTGATACGTGGTATGATACGTACAATTGTGGTAGGTACCGATAATAAAAAATAAACAGGTGATGAGGTGATAAGCCCATCTCGCTTGCAACGATTGTGGCCAAGATACTTGAACGGTTATTACAGAAAAATATTGCACCAGTGTTGTCTATCGACGACGGCCAATTTGGCTTTAGGCCACAGGTAGGAACTGATGCGTCAATATTCGCGTTAAAACAAGTAATCGATTACTACAGGGTGGGTAAAACGAGCGTCTACGCTTGTTTTCTTGATTTGAGCCGAGCATTTGATACTTTAAATCATGAACGTTTATGGATAAATTTAAAAAGCACGTCTGCCCTGGATGATGCTGTTGGTTTGCTCACGTACTGGTATCGTAATCAAACCAACAGCGTTAGGTGGGGCCGAGATCTTTATGAAACCTACAGGCTAACTTGTGGTGTAAGACAGGTGGGGTTAACCTCGCCGCATCTATTTAACACCTACGTGAATGGTTTGATAGTGGAGTGGAGAAAAACCAATATAAAACGAAGATGATTTTTGCAAGCAGTGGACCATTCAAAGACCATTCAAAAAGCCATGGTGGCAGAGCTCCCATGGAACCTTGTAAAAACCTTGATTGATGACAAGGCCTTATGGCGCAACCCCAGTCAGTTAAAAAACCATCTAAACGGGACAAGCGTCTTGTTTTTTTGAGTTGAGTTGAGTTCGTCAACCTCAGCTCGGCTTACGAGCAGACGACGCGCAAAACTGCTGACCAAGTCCTGACACACTGCGCGACGACTATTTACATACCTACCAACCAAGTTTATTTTCATATTTTTTATAAACTTCATGATGACGCAAGATCGACAAGATCTAACCATAAGAAAAATCACGGACCTCACTCATACTTCACACCAGATCTTCACCAAGACACCGAAGTCACTGGGTGAAGGACGGACCATATCCAAGCTTCCGTACCAGTCTGAGGTATGCCATGAAGGTACTGATGACACCGAAGACTTGGATTTAGTGTAGGAGAGCATCCTGAGCCGGAGCCTGCATTCCTGCGCCGCGGGGAGGACCGCCGCTGCAGCGCGACCAGTTTGTAGTGAAGTGCGCGGAAGCAAGGTCGGCTGACCGTCAGCCAAGTGCTAGAACCAGGTGCTATGTGTTGTGCGGTCAAACGGGAATAACCATTAGTTTTAAGTTTCTACCAAATTATTATGACCATGTTTATTATTCAAGTATCTTAGCTTAGTATTTGAATCATTATTTATATGTATGTCAGTGTAAGTAGGTAGCCTTATCAGATTGTGTTTGTCATGACATGTACCATCAGCTCATCTCGTGCATCCTCAACTCAGCTCGGGAGCATGTTCGGGCTTACACCGAACACAGCAATTATGCATTTTTGTCTTACAAGCAAATATACACAATTGCCTGAGCAAACCAGTGCGCTTCCATCTGCCGGTCCGGCACCGCGTTACTCATAACCATCTCACACTACAGACCATTTATATTATTACTAGTCTATATTAGTCTTTTATACAGTTTAATATATTTAATCACCATTTGTGTACCGGTGTGAAGCTCAATATATAAAACCATTTATAGTGAACTTCTCATTTTGTCTCTACATCAAATACCAACCACCAATAACTAAGAGACCTAGGACTCCCACCATAAAGAGTCCTAGCCTTTTACAGAGACAATTATTAAGTATATGTGAGAGGTATGCGAAAGAGCATGACCTAATATATAATGTTAAAAAAACTGATATGGTAATATTTAGATGAACAACCTGTGAAAATCGCTGAATCCTTCAAGTATCTGGGCCACATTGTGACTGCAAATAGGAGAGATGACAAAGACATCGATAGGCAACGCAGAGCCCTCTGTGTGGTCGGTAACATGATAATTCGAAAGTTTACCAAATCGTCACGCGATGTAAAGTTGACCTTATTAAGATCTTTCTGTCAGACTTTTTATACCTGTCAACTCTGGACATAGTACACTAAAAAGACACACGATGGCATTCGTGTTGCCTACAACAATATTATACAGCCAGCTTATGGGATTAGATCGATATTGCAGCGCCTCGGGTATGTACCTGGAGGCGCGAATAGATTCTTTTAACGCCATCCAGAGGAGCCGGGTGGCCAAATTCATGTCCAGGGTCGACAGGTGTAAGAACTCCATAATTTTTTTTATTTTATTTTATTTATATAACGCACAAAACACATTACAATCACAAAAAAAAATTAAATCTTACTACAGGTATTACATTACACATTAGTATCGTATTACAGGTTTTGAACTGGATTGAAACGTAAACACATGCGCGTACGGCTAAATTATGAAACAACAAGTAGGTATACTCGCCTGAGTATAATTAAACAGAGCAGGTAATGAGGTTAGACAAGGACTAAACAAAATGAAAATGAAAAAATGAGCAATAAAGGTAGATAAAAAGTGACATAAAAGCAAATTAACAATAATACAATAAAACAAAAAACATGAGAAATATTAATATAAAATATGTACACCAAATTATGTTATACTTAGTGAGTGATAGGTAATGGTAGGCAAGCGATTAGGTGTTCAACCCAATTGCTTACCCACCTCCGGAGTCCGGAGGAATGTCGTTAACATAGAGAATATCTTTCAAACTGCTTATAAATTGGCTCAATTTAGGCACAAATATATCAAGTATAGTATTACTTATTAGTATTATTTAGTATTACTTACATTATTGCAAGTTTAGCTGAAAGTTTAGCTTCTTGACCAATATGTATAGACCATGGGTGCAAATCGCATCCTGATAGGTATAGTAGATACTTAATTATTATTATTTTTTATTCTAATTTTGTCTGTATCTTATATTATGTGTTTTTATTTATACTAAGATAAGTTATCTTGATATGGATCTTGTGTCTGAATAAAAGAATATTATTATTATTATTAAACACGAGTGCAGTGCCGTATGTGCTAATGATTAGACATGTCACATTGCACCGCGACAAATTTATAATTCATACTTGGCGTGGCTATCGTCGCTGCCTGCTCTTGTTATGAGTTCCGAAAAACCCGTGGCAAATGAACTCGTTGCCTTCCTACAAGACCTTAGACGTTATGGACGAGGTCTCAGCTATACAAATATGTTCAGTAGAGCTTCTCTAAAGATGAGATTCGTGAGGTGCGTACGCTACTCTACGAATCCCTGAACATCATCGAGAAAATGAAGAGCTTCCGAAGGGATGAACGGGGGGAACGCAGTCTACAGGATATCATCACCGTTTTTAAGGTGACTGATCCAGACGACGTGCCCGCTTTCGTCACCAGGAGACTGCATAGAATCCCGCCGCTAGACTACGAACATTTGGATTGCACATATCTACTTAAGGGAATCCATTCATTGAAGTCTACCGTGGCCGAGATGCAGGTGAAGTTGAATGCCGCTCAAACCACCATCGATGACCTGAGTATCGATGTTGTGTCATTACGAAAATCAGCTTCGGTGATTGGGTCACCTGAGGCATGCAACGTAAACCCACGTCGCGGTGCTTAGCTAAATGCTTCGGCGTACACTTTGGTGAGTACGGCATCGCCAGTCACCGCATCTCAGCGCGCGCCTGCCCGCCCCCGCGCCTGCACCTGCGCCCGCCACCGCCGCCGCATGTATCGCGCCGTCACCGGCGCTCCACTAGCCAGCAAGAGCTACGTCCACCCCGCGACGTGACTTCGCTGCCGTTGCTGCGAGCCAAGCAAGGCATCAGTGACGACCAACATACGGGAAGCCGTCGTCGCTACCTTCGAAGGGCCACTGAGACAATGAGGATTTTACCCTCGTAGAAGGGTAGAAGAGCCAACCCACTTGTCGTAACCAGTGCGGCACTGTCGCTCTGACTGCACTAGGGCAGAGGTGCCTTCTACGTGCCGAGGTACCCACCACTCAACTCTACCTGCCACGGGTCCACTACGCCGTGACGGCCGAGGGGCTCGTGAAATACATGAAGCAGAAGACCGGGCTCACCATCATAGTTGTAAAATTTGAATCTTTCCGTAACGTGAATTTCTATTAATTTATGGGGAGAGTGCCGACGAATCGTCTCTCGTTATTCTTGGACACCGGGCCAAAAGGTGTCATGTTCAGGAAATTCAACGGATCCCTGACACCGTGCGAACCTCATCTGTGATCTAGCAATAAGTTTTATATTTTGTATGTATGTCTTAAAGGTAGTTAATCTATGGGCCATATTTGTTACATATAAGTACCATTATTTGTTGCATGAAATAAGCGATTATTATAATTATGAATATAGATTTGGGTTTAATATAAAATGCAACCTACTTTTCAGGATTCAGAAGTCCACGAAGAACCCTTATAGTTTTTCAATGTTCATCTGTGTGTCCGCCCCTAATCAGAGTTCTTTTCGCAGACTTTATGTTTTATTGTAATGAAGTTTTTCTAGGTCAAAACTCAAACTCAGATAGAATTATTTGCATATATTTTTATTAACAGTTCTAGGTCCAGTAGGTTTAATAAAAAAGGTAAGTTAAATTAATAACGTAATGTACACAAAACAAAAGGTGGCCATAACACTGGGCTGCCTTTACATACATACCATACAATGCACATTCCTATCTCCGATATCGTATACAGGTTGATTTTAGTTTTCCCCTGCCTGGAAGGTAAGCAATCCACAGTTTTTACATCTTCTAGCTTCATGGCTAATGTTTGGGCTATATTTTTATATATATGCAGTAGGTTTTCGTCTTCACAGAGTGGTATGCCGGTTACCTCGACTATTTTATCGAGTTTAGCCTGCTGAATTTCGTCATTCGCTGCTCCAATGCATCTATGGCTATATCTAAGCTTTCCAGATTTTTAAGGTTTTCCTGTATACTTTTCTGTGCAGTCAATGCATGTCCAATCCAGGTTTTCCGTTGACTTCAATAGGTTAATCTGATTGTTCGATAGGTTAGTACACATTGAGATAGCATGCACTTTTAGCACCCCACCGATTACATTCCAACCCAGAAACTTTTTTAGTCACCGTTTTGTTGCAACGAGTACACTTCGCCATGTTATCGGATAGCGGTTAAATTTGATTACACGATCGTGTTACCGCACGGCCGGCAAAATAAAGGAACTTATATAATTTTTATATATTTTTAGGGTTCTGTACCTCGAAAGGAAAAAAACGGAACCCTTATAGGATCACTTTGTTGTTCGTCCGTCTGTCCGTCTGTCTGTCAAGACACTTTTTCACAGGAACGTGTGAAGGAGGAGGATACGGAGGAGGATACGGAGGTATCAAGCTGAAATTTATATCAAATACTTAGGTCTACTGTCCCTTAAAGCTGTGAAAAAATCAAACTTCTAAGCCTACGCAATCAAAAGATACAGCCGTTTATGCCGCAAATTTTCGACACTCGCAAGGGAATCAAAACCTACAGGGTACTTCCCGTGAACTCAGAATTTTGAAATTTGGTACGAAGCAACGTCTTATAGCACAGATAAAGGATAAATTGCGATAACCGTACATTTTTAGTTACATCATATAATAAAAATATTTTTAATAATTTTAAACTTACTACCCCTTTTCTCATGAACGCGTAGAGTTATTAAATTGAAATTCATATAAAATACTCAAGTCTAAAATACCTTCAAGCAGTAACAAAATTAAACTTCTACGTCAACGCAATCAAGAGAAACAGCAATTTAAGTCGCATATATTCAAACTCGCAACTCGCAAGGGAATCAAAACCTACAGGGTACTTCCCGTAAACTCAGAATCTTGAAATTTGGTACAAAGCAACGTCTTATAGCACAAATAAAGGATAAATTGCGATAACCGTACATTTTTATTTACATCATAATAAAAATATTTTTAATAATTTTAAACTTACTACCCCTTGTCTCATGAACGCGTAAAGGTATTAAATTGAATTTCATATAAAATACTCAGGTCTATAATACCTTTAAGCTGTAACAAAATCAATCTTCTATGTCAACGCAACCAAGAGAAACAGCAATTTAAGTCGCATATATTCAAACTCGCAACTCGCAAGGGAATCAAAACCTACAGGGTACTTCCCGTGAACTCAGAATCTTGAAATTTGGTACGAAGCAACGTCTTATAGCACAGATAAAGGAAAATTGTGAAAACTGTAAATTTTTTGTTACATCATCCAACTATGACTCGATTGTCGTGATGGGTGAAATTTTACTTATATACCTATAGGTTTGTACGGAACCCTCGGAGCGCGAGTCCGACTCGTACTTGGCCGGTTTTTTTATTTTAAGTTTACTAATTAGGTTGTTACTCATAATCTAGTAAAGCCGTAATAATTTTCTTTATAATTTTCCCCCCTCCTTTTATGCAGGGGATCCCAAAAAACAGTTTTTCATAAAATTACTTTTACGTATTATTGTGCATATTACCATCAAACTTATAACTTTCGAGCTAGAGCTCAGCTGAGGCCGGACAGACAGACCGACACGGCGAAACTATAAAGGTTTTTTGATGGACTACGGGTAAAATGGTGTTGAATTGATTTGGAACCTCACACTAGTAATTTTTATCTTAACTGAAAGCTTCCAAGCTCTAAAGCCCAGAAAGCCTTCACTGTGTGATCATATGGCCAATATTTATCTAATTTTTTAAATTTCGTTCTCTTGGTATCAATGTACTTATGTTTCAGATGAACTTTTACTTCTTTGAGTTTTTTAACTCACAGATATGAGCGAGGGTTTGTGGAGCTGCACTTCAAGTTATGTGACATGTTAAAAGACGATCTGTGGTTTGGCGCGGCGATCAAGCGGGGCGGGTTGAAAGGTTCCTGCCCGTTCCCTCCGGTAAAAAAACTGCTTATTACTCGCTCTACTATGTCATGTTTAAACACAGTCAGCTGCATTAGTCACCTAACCTAACCTGTTATCCCGAATAAGGTCATTCCCAACACATACATCAATACATCATCACGGATCAAGTGAGAATATCACCATCAGCCCATCTCAGTCTACTGCTGGACATAGGCCTCTCCCATTACACGCCTCTGAGCTCGATCTTCAGAACTCCTCCTCCATTCCTTGCACGCTGCCTTACGAATATCATCGCCATTCGCCACGTGGGTACATTTTGGCTCCGTATATCATTACCGTTAGGACGCACTAATGAGATGACTCGAAGTTTCCCAAATTCGGCCCAGCTTTGTTGTATCCGTCAATCCGTGCGACATTTAAAAATATGAGTTAAAAATATGGTAGCTTTTAATTTGGTCTAGCAACTGATGGTGAAAGATCCAGTGTGGCGAAAGGACTCCATTGCCAAGAACCAGTGGCAACATCAATTCTGCGAAGCCGATTTAATAACTAGGTAAAAACCAGTACACGACTACCGAACAAATGAAGTTAATACGAGTACCTAACTAAAATTACTTCTTAGTACATACCCCTTACATTCCAGTGCAGTTGACTGTAACTATCTTTAGTATTTTTATCTTTTTCAGGGAGTTTACAATTTGAGCAATATGACATTGTCTGCAAAACACATCCCGCTTAATTTTCCAATCCAAAAAGGGCGTATCTACCTCAACATCAGCCTTACTGCCACCTCCGAGGTGATATCATCTGCGTACATCGATATGGAAATCAAAGAGTGGCAGGTCAAGAATTAATAAACTAACTAGCTTCTGCCTGTGGCTTTAAATGCGTGTTTTATTAATGTAGGTACAATAAGGTAGCCTACGTCCTTTCCCGAGATACAATCTATCTCATTACCATATTTCATGAAGATCCGTTCATCGGCCGTCTAGCCGTGAAAACGTATCATGTAAATAAATAAATAATAAATAAACAATACCGGATATTTCAAACAGCATCATCTGGCCCCAAAGTAAGCAGAGCTTGTGTTATGGGTACCACATGACTGATATAATATACTGTTTATTTTTGTAAATACATACATTTTATACATAGTAACACCCAGACCCAGCGCGAATCGAACTCGCAACCTTCTGCGTCTCACCCGGCCCTTGGCCCTCCTCTATCTGAATATCCGATACGACAGTAAAAATCTCCATACATGCTGGATAGCGGCTATCACTGGTACTGTCACAGTACATCACTGAAATTGTATGGAATATGACAGTACAAATTGAGACCTAATACGGGTTTAGCTTTACTGTCACATTACATACCTTAGTGACGGTGGTTTGGGGCAAAAAAGTAGAAGCCGTTACGGTTATAGCTTTACATAGCATTTACATTTACCTATATTTTAACACATAAAAATAAAATAAATGATAAATTTACTGGTATTTTTGTATCAAATCAACTCATATTTTTATAAACTAAAATTCTGGTATAGGACAAGTCTTCATCACGTCCATATCTATGTATAACTGTATCATTATCTTGTTCAACACTGAATGTTGTGTTGTAGCTTTGATCAAAATTAGCCATGCTGAAATGTAGCATGCCTAATTTTAATCGCCTGATCTAATCCAAATGCACCTGAAATCCATAAGGCGTTCGATACTTCTTGAGCGACTTCGGTTACGAACGATTCATCTATAAAAATAAGCAACAACCAATAAATAAACAGAATAAGATACCTGGTCATGTTTATATTACATTATAATTCAGTACAACATTTACTTTTGGCTTATAAAACCCACATAAAAATCTTTCGCAGTAAAAACAGACACATTTGTACGCGACGACTATTAATGACACTACTCGAACATGTCCTAGCTAATAAACGGGAAAGAGTGCGGACCTAGCCGTACTGTCACGTATGGAAGGTTTATGTAGTGTGCGTGACATCCAAATTTAAATCGTTGGCCAATCGAATTCCTGTGACGGTACGACTTCAAACTCGACTCCGTTGTTATTATGACAGTAAAGTCGAACTATATGAAAATTCCAATGAAATGACATTGCCGCGATCGTAGTTGAAACAATATTGATTAGATCCCGTGATGTCATATTTTTTACTTTAAATCTAGAGGTTAGGACCGTACTACCTCTCATCGTGCGTTAAAGGTTTCAATTTAAGCCCTCTTTTTGATGAACTGGTTTTGGTGACACCAACAACATCCACTTGTCTAGATAATATTTATTGCAGATGCACACCACTTCATAAGTGTGTATATTGCATTGTCATCGGTCTTGTGCAAAATTTGAATGAAATCTGGCCGTTTAATGTGGGTCAAAATCGCGTCCTAAGGAGTCGGTTACATACAAACATACAAACATACATACAAGTGAAGCTAATATAAAGCGTATAAAAAAAGATTTCGACGAATTGAGAACCACCTCATCCTTTATTGAAATCGTCTAAAAAGGAAATAAATAAAATAAAGGACAGTTGACTTTACGACACTTTCATTTCATTTCATTTATTCATTTAACAATATACATTGTATTTGAATATAGTCTTACATTAAATTGGCCTAAAATTACACATAATTAAAACAATAGATATTAAAAAACAAACCATAAAGTACAATTAAATTACAGAAAATAAAAATAAATATTAATGTTATATAATTTAATTTCAATAGCAACTACAGTTGGAGTTCGTCCACGGTATAAAAGCACCCTTCTAGCAAAAGCTTTTTAAGCTCCAAATAACTAGTGACATAATTAGAAGAAAAAGTATATATATTATATCAATGATATTAATAGCAAATACTTTTAGGATACTTCTCCACAAGCACGCGTGAAGGTGATATTATATATATTATAAGGTTATAATATCACCTTCACGCGTGCTTGTGGAGAAATATCCTGACGTACCTACATACAGACAATCGGAATGCTAAGTGTTTCTATACGAGTTAGTTTTTTCTCTTCCAAGGTACAGAGCTAAGAATGTTAGAAAATAAGTTATAAAAATTGTGGCAATCTTCATCAGAGACAAGGGTTGGTTTCTTTCTCCAACATAGAAAAAGAGCAAGAGCGGATCAAACTGTTTTTGATTAGGATTCTACACGAATCGAAACAGTGTCGGTGCCCACATCTACAAGATATTATCTACGCGTGTAAAACTGGATCTAGTATCTGGATCAGTTGAGCTATCTGTAGATCGTCTTAAACGGTCCTTAGATAGCTCAACTGTTTCACTTGTATTTTATATTATTCTATGTATGTATTAGGTATATATTTACAAAAACAAATAAAGTATATAAGCAGTATATCAGTGATACCCATAACACAATCTCTGCTTACTTTTGGGACAGATGATGCTGTGTGAAATGTTATTATTATATTATTGTATATTATTCTGTACTTCTGTGTAATTATTTCCGTGACTAAAACCCATGTTTATCAAAATGTATAGTATAACTTACGAATGTTTTGCGAGTGAAATCTTGTAATAATTAAAAAATTTATTGTCCCTTGTCAGGGCGCAAATTGTAATATAAAATTTAAGTAGTTTGAAAGCGACTATTGTAATAATAAAAAAATCAAATAGGGTCTCCTGTCAAATAAAAAATGTTAAATTAAATATTAAATGAAAAGTTCTCGGGCGCCAGACAGGAGGTATCCCAATTAATTAAATTAAACTCACCGCGGATAAACAGCCGTTGCACTGGAACTTTTAATCACATGGTCGGGAAGCAAATGAAAGTCTAAATAGGTTATAGATGGTATAATTTTGTATGCTTGAAATCTGTTTGATGGCTTATTTTAATTAGATCTAATAAATTACATCTTTTAATTTTTCCTACGTTACCCTTGCATTTTTGTAAAGGAATAAATTTGCAATTTAAACACCTGGATGGTCCAGTCAAGAATTGAATTTAATATACCGGAGCCCTCCACAAGGGAACATCCTGGGACACCTCCACGTGGCGTTGAGGTCTCGCTGTTGGGGTGTGTCCTGGAGCTCAGGTCCTCTTGGGGTGGCCCGGTATCGTTCTAATGTTTGTTCAAAGTCCAAAAGGTGGGGGAGATGTGGGTGTCTTCATCATTCGCACATTCTCGTTGAAGAAAAAAACGTTTTTAAACAAAATTTTGAGTAATAAAAAAAAACACTATCGACTCGCGTAGCGTTTTTTGAAATAATAGGCGTGCTGGGTGGCACAGCCATCTAAAAGGTGGTAGATTAAATCAATCCGCCGAAATAATTGTTTGGGGGATAACCCCGTGACCTGATGGAGACTTAGCGTCCATTATAAGGCCCAAATAACAAGAGATGCTTGTGAATTAAAGCGATCCCGTAATATCTGTTGAATCAACATATCAACACGGTTGTCAGGAAAAAAGTAATCGGCAATGGCGACCATAGAGTCATGAAAACCTATCATCAGACCAATAAATCAGTCTAGAGTTGCCATCAAAAATAGTTCTAAAAATCAGCAATAAAAACTGACCTCGAAAAAATCGAACAATAATGAACGGATGTATCTGTCAAAGTCAAAATCTAGTACAATGACAGGGGTAGCAGAATAACTGGTTGAATGCCAAAAGGCTGAAGTAGACTGACGTAACAATAACCAACTCAAATCTAAAAGTAAACAAACCATTTTCGAGGTTAGATTCTCGAATTACATGTATGACGCAAATACGTCGTTACAATATTTTCTTTTATTTCCAAAGTAAATATATTAGATTATTTAACCAGTAAACCTTTAAAAGCCTAAATATAAAACAACATACATTAGTCAGCACTTATATATATGGCACAGGTTTTAACAATACAGATATTATAAATTCGGAGGTGTGTATATTTATTTGATACGTTTTTACGTTATTGTACAGATCTTCATAAAATTTAATCAGGAAATAGATTATAAAGGTACCACGCGTTCAAAGCCACGGACAGAAGCTAGTTAGTTTATTAATTCTTGATCTGCCACTCTTTGATTTCCATATCGATGTACGCAGATGCTATCACCTCCGAGGTGGCAACAATGCTCATATTGAGGTAGATACGCCCTTTTTGGAATGGGAAATGAAGCGGGATGTGTTTTGTAGACAATGTCATATTGCTCAAATTGTAAACTCCCTGAAAAAGATAAAAGTTAGAGTAGGTAGGTTCAGTCGGCTGCACTGAAATGTACGGGGTATCCCGAAAGTAGTATCTCAAGCCTGAACGAGGTGATTCCGACCATAAAAATGAACAGCTGTGAGGGGGGTACAATTCCTAAGTAATATTGATTTCAGATTTCTGTAAAAAATAATTCAGTAGTGGTGTCACTGGCTTTTTCATAGACATTAAATCGAAAAAAATATGTTGTCATTTGTTTTTGGCCACTGAGTCCTTTTGCCACACTGGTTCTCACCGTCAGTCACTAGACCCTATTTAAGTCTCTATACTCTCCTCATCTTGATCAGTGATTTAAAATAGAGTGACAAAGAAAGAACCAGAAATAGAATGAAATAATTCAACGCAGAGAACCAAGAAAGAACCAATGACTCGATGAATTAATAAATTCTTGAACCGGAACAACGATCTACAATATAAATACCTACGGAATTCATTTTCAAGTAATAAATGGTGGCTAAATCCTTAAAACTAAACCCTTCTGATTGGTTGGTGTTTTTTTAAGACAATTGAAAAAACGTGATATCACAGAGTCGACAAATGAGGTGGAGATCTAAAACTTAATTTATTAAATCTTTAGGTATTCATATAAGAATTCGAATTTTTTTAAGTTATGTGCATAACGCACCTTTGTGTCAGTTGTACCATTGATTTGTACCATTGATAGTACAAGTGACACAACTTTGTATCCTTAGTACCATTAAAATAGATACTAGTTTATAACTTTTTTTTACCAAAAAAATTAACGACGCTTTTTTTCTAAAAACAAAACTAACCTAACCTAAACGCCTTCGTAGCATCTGGGCATATTCTCAGCTGGACAGGTTAGCAACTGGACAGACGAACTATATTCTTCTGGCGTTTTGGCGGCCACTGCCGTGGCACGTTCGCTTTGCTCGCTGGCCTTGCGTGTTGTTTTTTATACTCTAACATAACCTAACCATAAACTGGTTTCGAATAAACTAATATATATTTTAATGGTACTAAGGACACATAGTAGTATCACTAGTACCATTAATAGTACAAAAATCACATAGTAGTATCACTAGTATTATTGATGGTACAAATCAATGGTACTATAGACACACCGTCAATAACACTTATGTTGACACGTTTGTCAAATTACATCGTGAGTCTCACTGAAAACAAAAGTCTACTTTTCTCTCAGAGGTATCACAATGTAGGTAGACTATTCCGTGAACTCAAACGATATTTTATTTTGAGATCACGCCTAGAATATTATATTATATTATTATTATTATTCTTCAATGAATTCTCAAAAGTCAAAAACCATTTGTTGATTTCGTATGTGTCGGGAATCAGCCCCCTTGGGATAACACTAGTTTCGGGGCATCCTGTATAAATTTCAAAACATTGAAAAGGGCATCACTGTGGTATAACAAAAACAAAAAATCATAAAAATGGGTGATGACTTTACAGGTATGTTATGAGTATTTGTCCGGAAAAGCTTTACATTAATATGAAGACGCCATTTTGAAAAAATGTAATGTACACATTCTAGGGCAGCTGACTGCATTTACAGATACCCCAGCAAGACTTAGTAGAGCGAGTAATGATCTGTTTTTTTACCGGACGCAACGGGCAGGGACCGTTCAACCCGCCCCGCTTGATCGCCGCGCCAAACCACAGATCGTCTTTTAACATGTCACATAACTTGAAGTGCAGCTCCACAAACCCTCGCTCATATCTGTGAGTTAAAAACTCAAAGAAGTAAAAGTTCATCTGAAACATAAATACATTGATTGATACTAAGATATCGAAACTCAATAAATCAGAGCTTCTGAGTTTCGAAGATTTCATCGAGGTAAAAATGACTAGCGGTCAGGTGCCAAATCAATTAACACCTAACACTCGTAGTCCAACATGAAACCATTATAGTTCATAATTCATTTATTGTGGAACATAGGTAAATTACAAGTGAGGTAAATTGTAAGTGAGACATTTATATAAAAAAACAAGGTAACACAATAACAATTCAATATAAACGTCACTTAAGAATATAAGTTCATTAAATTTATATAATTTTATTAATTCAGATACAGTTATAAAAACATTTAGCTTGTAACCAGGACTTGAGTTCCTTATAAATTTATTTAATGATATTTTTTTTATATAGTCAGGTATGGAATTATATACTTTCCCGCATATTGCATACCTACTATTTATATTCATGCTCGTCTTTGGAACTTTAGGCAATACAATTCTGCCCTGATTTCTTGTGCTTCTATGATATACCTCACTAGCCTTAACAAACACCTAGATTACCCCGAATGCATTAAGTTGTGTTTTAATATGACATATTTTAATTTTTAAGAAGAGCGGACAATGTCAGCTGAACAGCTAATTTAATGATATATATAACTATTTTAATAATATTGTTAAGTTTTCTAAATAGGGGTTGGCCAGAAACACAGACTTCAATCAAAAATTACCAATCAAAGCATAATATTTACATAACGAGAAACTGTACCAAAAAGCTGTTAACCCTTAACCATCTACCACCTATTTTTGTCACACAACCACCTACCATGGATCTGTGGGACGCCGGAGTAAAGTGACACTAGACTGTGATAATTGTCAAAGTATGGGTCTTTTAGTAATCAAAAACAGTTTAAAGACATATCAAACTATTTATTAGAAAAATAAAGGCACATAATTATCAAATATATTTCTTATAATCTTAATTTATTCATACTATCACTAATTTCAGGCTTACAATCTATCATAACTAGAAAATGAGATTTACAAAAATAATCACATGGGAAATAAACTTCTTTCTAGGCTAATAATAAATAATAATAAATAGTAAATAAACTAGGCTTTCTTTTAGTTATTCAATTATCAACTAACATAACACAATTTAAACTTTCTTTCTAAAATCAACATTTAAACAAAATTACAGGCCTCATAGTTTTTTTTTTCTAACCGCGGTTGCCGAACTATTTACTAATATTACCTAACAACTTCTCCGTCAAAAATAATTGCAAAACACTGGTTTATCAACTCTATTGAGACAACTCCCGCTGTAAACAATAACATCTAGTGACATAGAACACAGTTGTGAATAAATCAAAGTGTTAGTGTTTAACATTAAAATTATCACTTGTAGTCCTGCACTTTGAGATTATCAGAACAGTGAACAGCGAGTGACAGTGGCGTCAAAGTAACGTCAACCAAGCTCACGTCAAAAACGCTCCAGTGTTGCCACTGCACAAAGAAAAAAGGTACCTAAAATGGAGGAACAATTCCAAATGCTTTTCGACAAAATGAATATATACATGGAAAAACAAACACACACTATATTTGAAAAAATGAATGAAAAATTAGAACCATTGATCGAGGATAAAACAATTATGAAAAACAAAATAGCAATTTTGGAAAAGAAGATTGAATATTTAGAGAAGGAAAAGAAATACAACAACATCCTGTTTTTTGGTTTGGAAGAAGAAGAAAAAGCTCCTTTGCAGTTATTTCAAAGAGTGCAGAAAATTATAAAAACAGATTTGAAAATCACATTAGAATTGAATGATGTATCAAAGATTCACCGCATCGGTATCAACAAAGAAAATAAAATACGACCTGTTCTTATTGTTTTTAATAACAATTGGAAGAGAAGCGAGATACTAAAAATGAAAAAGATCCTAAAACAAGAAAAAGATACAAAGATGGCGAAAGATAAATTCTACAAAGATCTGACGAATAAAAACATAATCCTGATGGGAGGCCTGAATGCCAAGCAAGGCAGCAAATCAAATAAAGATGAATTTGTTATGGGAGATCACAGCAGAGGAGAAAGAAATGACAACGGACAGCGCCTTGTGGAGTTTTCTTTTGCAAATAATATTAAAATAATGAATAGCTTCTTTAAAAAACGAAAGTCAAGAAAGTGGAAATGGGTATCACCAAACGGAAGAGATAGAAATGAAATTCTGACAAGAGACAAAAGTATATTCAGTGACGTCAATGTAGTGAATAAGCTAAATTTTAATACAGATCATGGAATGGTAAGGGGAGTTATACAATATAAAAAATATAAATCATATTATGGCGTCCACAAAAATATGATGACAAGATCACTAATACCACAAAATTTACTAAACAAACTAAGAAATACATTATATGAGCATACATACATACATTATATACATTATGAGCTATAAAAATGCAAAAGAGCGGCAAAGCACCTGGGGAGGATAACATTCCGAACGAGTGATTGAAAGACACTATAACAGAAATGTCAAAACCTGTGACGCAACTTTTTAACGAAATATTAGCTACTGAACAAATTCCAACTCAATGGACGAAGTCCACTATGGGTCTTTTACATAAAAAGGGCGATAAAAATGATATAAATAACTACAGACCTATATGTCTAATATCCAATTTATACAAAGTGTTTTCTAAAATAATACTTAGCCGAATATCGAAACACATAGAAGAAAACCAACCTAGAGAACAAGCGGGCTTTCGCGCCGATTATTCTACCATCAATCATATTCACGTATAAAACAGATAATCGAAAAACTTTATTAGTATGCCCAACACTACCACATTGCATTCGTCGATTACAATAAGGCTTTCGATTCTTTAAATCATAACTATATCTGGAAGACGTTGGAAAACCAAGGCATAGAAAGTAAATATATAAAAATTATAGAAGAAATATATAAAAATTCCACAGCAAAGGTCCAACTAGAACAGCAAGGAGAAGAATTTAGTATCCAGAGAGGCGTTAGGCAAGGCGACCCACTCTCCCCAAAACTTTTCACGGCAGTGCTAGAAAATGTATTCCAAAATATAGACTACTGGGAATTAGACTGGGAAGATTTCGGAATAATTATAAATGGAACAAACCTAAATCATCTAAGATTCGCCGACGATATTGTGCTATTCGCAGAGAGATCAGTCATACTACAAACTATGTTACATCAATTAAACAATGAAAGCAGGAAAGCAGGTTTATCAATGAATCCAGCTAAGACTAAAGTAATGACGAATGCAATCAAGGGAAATATACAAATAGGACAAGAAGTTATAGAATATGTTGATGCATATATATATTTGGGCAGCTTATATCAATAAGAAACCAGTATTCGAAAGAAATTAATAGAAAAATAAGCAATACATGGAAACGTTACTGGTCCCTAAAAATTATAGTTAAAAACAAAAAAATGCCAATGACGGTAATGAGCAAACAGTATAACACGTGCATTCTCCCATGTCTTACTTATGGGTGTCAAACTTGGCCTGCTACGAGCAAAAACAACCGAAAACTTCAAGTTTGTCAACGCAGTATGGAACGAAGCATGCTTAACATAAGGCTACGTGACAGGTGGACGACTTCAAAAATAAGAAAAAGCACAAAAGAAAACGATTTTTCATTGGTAATAAAAAAACTCAAATGGAAATGGACAGGTCACATAATGAGAACGCACAAGGAAAAATGGACAAAAGATGTAATGGAATGGTATCCTTGAAATGGGAAAAGCCAAAAGGGACGTCAAATCTTTTGGTTTAATACATTTATTCATAAAAAGACAATTACATGTCACTTACTTATGAATAGCATGATCTTAAGATTAAAATAGACATTAGGTAGATGTCGTCGACTTAACTTATCAATAGGTACCTACTTAACGCAATCATTTTTCAAGTAAAGAGTGGTCTTGCATTACGTGTTTTGTGAGTTTATTTTTGAATGCGTTAAATAGGTGTACATTTTTAATTTCCGAGGGTAGATTGTTGTAAAGCTTTGCGCCTTCGAAGGTAATAATTTGTTTGCCATAGTTTGTCCGCGGTCTAGGTAAAACAAGATAGCTGGCTCTTCGCATACTTCGCTTTGTTGTTTCTGATTTTTTTACAAATGATATGTTACAATGTATTGTTTTATTAATTATTTTTCTTACTAATATGCATGTATTGTATTTGTACAGCTGGTTTAAGTTCATTAGTTTCGTCTCTTTGTATATTTTAGAAGTTGATGTTAAGTACGGGTATTTGAAAAGTAATTTAATGATTTTATTTTGTAACACTTGAAGATCAGATAATTTAGTTTTAACGGCGCTGCCCCAGATTTCTATCAGGTAAAGTAAATGCGGTTTGACTAGGGAATTATAAATAGTGTAGCGTATTTGCCGTGGAACGCAATGGATTATACTGCGAAGTGACCCTGTGAGTGATGAGAGTTTGCTTTTAATGTGTTCGATATGTGTGTTCCATGACAAACTACTATCCATGTGTAAACCTAAATATTTTTCACTTATTTTTTCCTTTAGGACTAGATTATTAATTTTAGGGGGGTCAAAGGGGGGGATTTTTTGTTTTTTGCTTTGAAAATTGTAAAACAGGTTTTAGAAATATTGATTGTCAGAAGGTTGTGTTGGAACCAGGTAAAAAGGATGTCTAAATCTTCTTGTGCACGCGGTAGGATGTCGTGGATAGAAGGGCCGTAATAAAATAGACACGTATCATCGGCGTACAAAGTTATTTCTCCATTTAACTCTAGTTGGTGCATGTTATTAATATAAATTAAAAAGAGCAACGGACCTAGTATTGATCCTTGGGGGACTCCATATGTTACCGACGCAGTTGTACTCTGAATGTTATCGATTTTAACAATCTGGGATCTATTGCATAAGTATGATTTGAACATTTTAAGAGCAGTTTCTTTTATACCGATAAATTCGAGTTTTTTTAAAAGCAATTTGTACTGGCTGACAGTATCGAATGCTTTTTTAAGGTCGATAAATATTCCCAGAACAACGTTTTTCTTATCTATATTAGTTTTTATCTTCGTAACTAGGTCTACTGTTGCAGCAAGAGTGTTACTTTTTGGACGGAATCCATATTGTTGTTTAAAAATAATGTTATTTGAGTTTAAATAATTTTCTAGTCGCTTGTGTATAATTTTCTCTAGAATTTTTGATAGTATTGGTAGAACTGAAATAGGTCGGTAATTACCGGGGTCTGTTTTTGCTCCAGATTTGTAAATAGGTGATACTTTTGCAATTTTAAGCGATTTAGGGAAATGCCCATCAGTAAGTAGTTTATTAAAGCAGTTTGTAAGGTTAGTAATTATTAAATTTTGAATGCATTTTATTATTTTAGTATTTATTCCATCGAGACCTGCACTTGAGTTAGGATCAAGGGTTTTAATTATTTTGTTAACTTCGTCAATTGTACACGTATCGAATTTGGTCAGTTCACTGTCTGGGGCTATTTTAAGTAAGGCTTGTACGAAGTTGTCATGAAAATATCTAGGTATTTGATTAGCCAATAGAGGACCAATAGTTGAGAAGTATTGGTTAAATGTCTCACGTATACTAATTGCGTCATTTATATGTTTATCGTCTACAATAAGCTTTGAAGGCGCAACGCTTTGTTTTATTTTATTGTTTGCCAAATTATTTATAAGTCTCCACATTTTCTTTGGGTTTTTAGTGAAATTTGTAAATTCTTTGTAATGGTAGGCATTTTTTGTGTTCTGAATCAATTTTGAAGTGTAGTCTTTCTTTTTTTTGAAGTCTGATTCCAGGGTTTCATTTTCTGGATGCTCCTGAAGTTCTGCCCACATTTCGTTCCTTTTGTTTATTTCAGAGAGTATATCATTGTTGATCCATTCTTTTTGTGGTGGGTTGATTACTTTTATTTTCGTTTCCTTGCTGTTGTTTACATGCTGTTTAATTTTATTTTCGAGTGATTTGTAGTTGGTATAATTTGATGTGTCGAGTCTAGCGCTTTCAACTGACGTATATAGCTTTGTGAGGTTAATAGATTCGTATTGCATTCGGATCTTTGGTGCTGGTTTAAATTTCTTCATCTCAAAATATATTTGTTTGTGGTCGGTCATTGATGAATTGATGATGGCCATATGGAATTCATTGTTTTTCATGTTAGTACATACATGATCTATAATTGATTTTATTGTGTCAGAATCACGAGTACTATATTTTTTGTTGATCTTGTTCAGTAGTCTGTAACCAGCTTCATTTAGAATGTCTTTGTATTGTTTAACTTTTTTACTTTTTATCAAGAGGTTGATGTTGAAGTCTCCAAATATAATAGCTCGTTTTCTTTGTTGCAGTTGTAAGTCGTAAGCTTCGAGAAATTTCTTGTAGTTGGTGTCGCCTGGATTGTATACTACCTCCCTCCCACCTCTAGGGCATATTTTTCTAGCCTTATCCAGAGATAATTGTTCCCATCTAAGTAAGTGGACTCGGATAAGCTGTGTTGTAGGTTGTTGTGTACGAAAACTGATACACCTCCTCCTCTGGAATCGGTGCGATAGTTATAATAGTGTGTATAGTTGGGCAGTCGCAGGTTTTGGGCTTGAGTTTCAGTTGCAATCCAGGTTTCAGTTAGCAAGATTATATGCACAGTAGTTGGTATAGATTGTAGAATGCTTTTTAATTCATCAAATTTTCCTTTCGCGCGGATGCTACGCGCGTTTAGGTAAAAGAACGTAAGGCGTGATTTGCTGATTTTCAGATTATGATAGTTGACACATGTTTGATACGTCATGCTGTGAGTAGAAGCAGCATCTCTGTGATTTAAAATGGTGTGGAGTTTTTTGGAGTGGTTTTAATTATGCTAGGTATACCACTTATGTATTTGATGGTAATGTCACCTTCACCGGCTTCTTGACGATTATTTAGTTCAGCTTTAAGGCCTTGCAGGTACTTTTGTTGTGATGGAGTTTGGTCGCTGAAGATTTTGATATTCTCTGGTAATTTGTCTTTGCTCCGCAACAGTTGTTTGGCAGGCCCTGGTGCGTCAAAGCATACTTTAACTCTCCTATTCTTTCCCGGAATGTACTTGCCAATACGCAAAACTTTTATAGGTCTCGGAATGTCCTTATAACCAGAACGAATGATATTTATCACAGCAAGCTCGTCTCGTGATACTCTTTCATCAGTGTTGGAAGAAGTTTGTTCGGATATCCCGACAATAATAATGTTTTTCTCTCGTTCATTGCGTTCCTTAACCTCGCGAATCATTGCTTCGTTAAAACAGAGTCGGCCGTGGCTGCCAAGCTGGTGGGTAGATGATTCTGATATACTTTGTCTAGAAAATTCTGATTCAAGCTTGGTTAGTTTATTTTCACTCAAAGTAATTTTATTTTCCAGTAGGGCTACATGACTTTTAATGTTAGTCTGCTCAGTCATTATGTCTGAGGAAGATGATTGAATCTCAGCGACCTGTGACTTAACTTCGTTCAATGTAGTAACGGTTTTCTCGTTGGATGTCTTCAATTCACCAATTTCGTTTTTAACTTCCGTGATATTTTCCCGTAATTGGTTTATAATATGATGGTTTGATTCGACATACTTTTCTAGCATTGAGGTCATGCGGGTAAGTTCCTCTCGAATTTCCTTTGTTTCATGAGAGCATTCACATTGACATGGTTCATCCATCGGACGGCGTTTGCGTTTGCGAAATGTTACTAAAGAATCCGCATCAGCGTGGCTAATTTTTGACAAATCCGGATGCGATCCACCACCCGTAGGAGTTGTAGGCGAACGTAAGACATTCATTGTGTACTAGCTGTGCTTGTATTTACTAGATGTCGGCCAGCACTATTGAGTTGTTACCAAAGCCGTATGCACTATGCACACTGGTTGCTCGGGCTGGGACCGGTTGTTGACCGAAAGTTTTAGCGCAGCAATGTATGAGTTACGTTTGAGACCACAGGTTAGTGAAAAGTAGTCGTAGCTTCTTCGTAGGTGAGACGCAGGAACATAACGCTATTTATCCACAATCACAATCTAACAAGCTTAGGTTATCACTGGATGGCACAGAGTCTATTTTAGAAAGACACTATTCTTTATGATTTTAGTAAAAATTTACACACGTCTACTCGGTACGATGTCTTGCGACGACGGACCGAGTAGACGTGAGACAGAGATGGGAAGATGATTTACCGAAAGGATGGAGAAGATTAGCACGTGACAGAGGGGAGTGGAAAAAATTAGGGGAGGCCTGTGTCGAAGAATGTTATTTTTGTTAAACTGGATTTAAAAAAATTGATTAGTCAAAAAATTTACTGAAAATTGGTCAGCGAATAAAGGCTTTTATTATTATTATTACAGGCCTCAAAGTTACAGTTTTTCACGACAGTGAATGCTCAACTTATTTGTACATTCAAGGCAAATTGATGCTTTGCATCCAAAACATATGTATTGGGTCTCTCTTTTTTTTTTGGGGCAGCAAGTGGAACAGTTTCAAACCGCCAGCATTTTCTCAGCAAACACTTGGAAAAGCCAATGGACTGGCTTCCAGATGGAGAATGCGCGGAGAGCGACTGAGGTCACGTTGTAGTTTCGGATTGCTTTTACAACATGTACTCTTCATGTTCCGTCTGTATTGTACCATGATGTATAGTGTTCGTGATTCTTTGAAAATAGCTGTATATTACAGGAACCCTATAAATGCCTTCAACTTGATGAGATCGAAATCTTGAACACAGGTTTGCTTTTTGTAGTTTGGTCTGATTTCTCTAATCTTTATATTTGTGTAAAGAACGATATTATCAAGCATTTCGTAAGTAAAGAATTGTTGCCAAATATACATTGGAAAAGATGAAGCATTTAGTTCGCTCCGATAATGCTGGTTTTATACTTGCTTTTTCCTGCACTATGTTATGAAATATGTTAAAACCTCGTGATATAAAAGACATAGGTATCAAAAAATATACCTACCCATCATAAAGTATAAAAAAGAAATAAAAAACGACCCTACTTTTTATGTACCCCTTAAACCCTTTTTTTATAAGTATTTAGTTTTATTTTGTAGAGGTCATTAATAAGCATTACTGTGAAAAATATAATTACGATAAGACAAATAGTCTGCGAGCCAGAACTCTAATTAGGGGCGGACAGACAGATAGACAGACAGACAGACAGACAGTTCCTCGTGGACTTCGGAACCCTTAAAAGTAGCCAATATTTTATTCCAGGCCCACATCTTTATTAATACCAAGTAACATTCAAATCTGTTTTGCCATTATAACGGTTAAGTATTAAAATTTCACATTGATGAGGTCATTTATTATCTATGAAGTTACCGTTCTAGTACTGGCCATTTAAAATTTAAGTTTTCTATGCATGGCTAAAATTTCTAATGTTATTGTTAGTTGTTGTTGTTGTTGTTGTTATTGTTGATTAGTTTTTTGTTTTCATCTCATTTAAATCTCTTTTGTCAGCTTAGACACGTTAAATTTACGCCTTATGTTGTATGGTACTCTGTTGTGGGCGAGTGCTGCAGATATAAACACCATATTTGTGTTGCAGAAGAGGGCTGTTCGTCCAATTTATAACATAAGCCTCAGAGAATCACTTAGAAATAAATTAAAAGAAATATATATCATGACAGTGCCTTGTCAGTATATATACGAAAATCTTATGTATATTCACATAAACGCTCATTTGTTTAAAAAAAATGTGATAATCTTAGTTTACTAGGTATAAAAATAAACTCGCTGTCCCCATAGTAAGGCTCGCTAAAGTTAATAAGTATTTTATAGGGCCAAGTGTACGCTTCTATAACAAAGTACCAAGTGACGTATTAGATTTGTCGATTGGCAAATTTAAAAACTTAATAAAACATAAACTGTCTATTAAAGCATATTATAAAATATCGGATTATTTAGATGACAAAAAAGCTTGGGATGAATCTGCTCCAACTCGACTCGACAATTTGCAAGGATCATACAAAAAGTGTTAAGACCAAACGAGTTTCTTTGCCGGATTCTTTTTGAACTGGGGTTAGGAGAAACCGGCACCTAGATTCACTAGCATGTAAGAGAACGATTCAAAGTGGTCTTTGTGATTTTATTGAATAATGAATGTTTTTATTTGATTTGATTTGATTCGATTACGATATAATTTGTATGTAGGAAAATAAATATCAGACATTTTTATTATAAACTAGCTGACCCGGCAAACTTCGTACCGCCTCAATAAATTAATAAATATATTTTTTTCATATTTACTCACCTTTTAAACCTTCCCTGGACTTCCACAAACAATTCAAAATCAAAATCAGCCAAATCAGTCCAGCCGTCCTCGAGTTTTAGCGAAACTAACGAATAGCAATTGATTTTTATTATATAGATTGACATATTATGTACTTAATAACCATCTATGATTATTGTTACTTTTACCATATTGACATTTAAACAGATTCATACTTATTTTAACTTTTATGTCTTGTTTGTAAATTATTGTGTTTTGTTGACGTATTTCGTAACTTATACCTAATTAGGAAATGAACTTATCTCGATGTACTTACCAGCTTATCAATTATACCTGTTCTGCAACGCCCTCAGAGGGTACAATGTAACTATACCTACAGCATTTATTGTAAGACCTAAGCTAAATGTACATTGAAGCATAAATAATAGAAATAAAATATAAATAAGTAGGATGTCTAAGATTGAAATTAGGGGTCGTGACTATCTACATGTCGTGACTACATCATACCGCGGTAGCGGTATGATGTAGTCACGACGTATATGACGTACACGTCATATACTAGTATATATCGCTGTATAGCTGTTGCCATCTTAACCTAAACCTTTACCGATATGTTATTGCCGATGTATTCCAACAACTCATAGTTGACACCAACGTAGTAGTAGGGGTCCTTACGTCCATAGCGCCGAGATGTCATGTTGCAATATGAGAAGTACTTTGTATTGTAGAACTTTATCATCGGATGTTCTGTGCTAATGTATCTAATCTAAAAGGATTAAAATACATAATATGATTAGTCATACAACACATTTTATAGATAGATATAGACGTACCGTTTATTTTTTAACCGACTTCAAAAAAAGGTTTCTGAATTCGACCGTATATATATATTTTTTTATGTGTGTTCGCGGAATACTTCGTCGTTTATGACATATCTATTATACTAATTAAGGTGGTATTTAGGTTAGTAGGAATAGTTTTTGACATATAATTTAATTTTCTTTCAACTACGTAGTAATGTTGTCATTAATCACTACAAAACCGATAACATAAGACGTATTTTTTGCTTAAAACCAAAACAATGCAGTAATGTTGTATTAAATCTCATTATGTATTGCACTATTTTTTACATTTTATTTAGATATAAATTTACCACAAAAGTTTAATATTTCCCATTAAATTTAATATAAAATGTTGCATTAGATCAAAAAGATACTGGCTGATAATAAAAATCGGCTGAATAAAACCGACTTGGTGATAAAATTAAACAAATGGCGCGCATTTTTTACCATTGTAAAACATTGATTCTTCATATATTTAGTTTGAGTGGGTATATTTTATCACAGTAGGTAGATTGGTAGTTGAAAGAAAAGTAAATTACGCACCTTGCTAAAGAGAGTAATTAATGCACTCGTGTTAATTCAGTGCATTAATAACTCACTTTGCGCTCGGTGCAACAATCTACTATTATACTATTATGTTATTAATCAATGATTTTATTTTATTTATACTTTTATTTTGATTATATGTGCATCTTAGATCTTAGTTATCTGAATAAATAAATATAAATATTATTATTGTTATTATTATGAACCGATTTAGATGATTATTTTTTAGTTGGAAAGGAGATAGCCCAAGGTTGGTACCATGATAAGGAAACCAGGATCTGAAGAAGTCATCCCAGAGAAATAGAGGGGAACCTTCAATACTCGTAGTGGCGACTAGTGCGTTTGTAATTTATTTTCATAAAGTATTTTAGCACTACTATTTATTGAAGGACAGGAGTCGATCTGATGATGGAGCCGAAAGACAGTCGAGGGAACTCTTCAACGATTTACAGTAATTACCTGGTGTTTGGGCTTGATTAATTTGTATTGATGAGAACTTTAGACCTAGATGGGTTGTGACTGTCATTAGGAATCTGATGGTGAAGACGAAGGATAGTCGAGGGAACTCCGCAACGTTTTACAGTATATTGTGTATATACATGAAGTCGGTTGTCTTTTTAATCGACTTCAAAAAAATGAGGAGGTTTTCAATTCGTAGAAATCTTTTTTTTTATGTATTCACCGATTTCAAATATGCCTGAACCGATTTAGAAAATTATTTTTTTGGTTCAAAGTTCAAATGGGACGACCCATTTTAATTTTATCGAAGTCGGTCGAGCTGAATTATTGTAGTTCATAATCAAATTACTTTGAAATAATTTATCAGATTTTTATGTAGTACTTAAGTAAATCATCTTGTTTTTGTTTTTCCAAAATGTTTAATTTTTTTTTAATTTTAATATTAATATTAAGACTAGGCTAGACTAGAATATAAGGTAGGTACTCTATTGAATTGGGTGTGCCCGTAAGGATAGATATACATCAGCATCATTATCATCAGCCCATAGCAGTCCACTGCTGGACATAGGCCTCCCCTAATGAGCGCCATCGCGCCCTGTCTTCAGTTCGACGCATCCAGCTTTCGCAGATCGTCACTCCAGATGTACATGCTTATAAATAAATACAATAATATATAAAAATACTACAACTTTTCTTACATACCTTTTCTGTTTCACTTAGCGAAGCCAAACCAATAAAAATAAATAAAATAACGAACACCGCCATTGTCGTGTCCAAAATAATAGCGTTTCAAATATGAATATCACTGGTGCGGATGTTATAAATATACTTGTATTGTCACTGAATAATGATGATGAGTAATAAAATATATTGTTCATCTCATCAACCATCAAATCACATACGATTAGGTGATGCTCTTGATGAGGCCTTTACTTACACCAAGCTGCACAACGCGACGACGACAGATAGATGGATGGACGATTTGCAAATTCGTGTTAAAAGGGCACATTGTCAGAATTGGTCATGATATGAAAATGAAAATGAGAAAAATATATTTATTACAGCAAAACATATAAAAGCTAAACTAAAAATAACAAATTATTAACGAATAGTAAATATAAAAAAAAACATTTAGTTTGCTGCCAAATCTTTACAGCTTTTGAGGTATCTGGTGGTTTCTTCACTAGGTGACGCCTGTATCGAGGAAACCCAAGTACGAGTTTACATAACACAATTTTTCGGTCAACGGGTTAAGTTAACACAATAGTATAATAGTATAGTATAATATTATATATATATTAATATCAATTGAACGAATGAACAAATAAATTCGATGAACTGAATGATATACAATACAATGTTTAATATCACAACTCAAAAACTATATTAATTATGACATTTCCTACCATTCCTTCAATTCATTAGTCATTTCTGCGTTTAATTTAATTGCTCTCAGGCGCTTGTAATTAATTAATTTATATTTGTGAATCAATAATATAATACGTTTATCAATAATATTATACTATACTATTATACTATTGTGTTAACTCAACCCGTTGACCGAAAAATTGTGTTCATCAATTCATTCATTCGTTTTACCCTATGGATAACCGTCTACACTAAGGAAAGAGTCGTGACGGAAAAATCATACACTTTTTTTCGCCTAGGCAAGAAAATATTGTCTTAACAGAAGGAGTACTTAGTCTGTAAACTCTTCGACTGCACAAGTATTCAAACTCAGGAGAAATGATATCTACTAGTTCTTAAAATATATATGTAACGTAATCACACATAAACATTTCCGGCGTTTAATTTTGTTCCGGCGGAAGGACGGAATCCGTACCGTTCACTTGATATAAATACAATATCAAATGGTCGTTGAACATTTTGATTGGGATAATCTGTAAAAAATCAGTGACATTTTTTTCGCCAAAGCACCAAGCCCAATTTTCAAGTACAAATAACTTGGTATTTTTATAGTGAAGTAAGTAAAATTAAAAAAGATCACTTATCAAACAATATATTGACAAGCATATATCTAACAACATATACTATTTACATAAAGAATAATGTGTTTTTAAAATAAACAGCATATGGTATGAAGCGAGCGAGACTTTGCTGCTTACCATTTTTACATCTAGAAGCTGAACAATTATAATAATTATTGAATAATGGATGAAACTACAATAATCTAATAGAAAAACTCAATAGGATTCTTTAGCTGTTCTTGGATTGTTGATACTCGTAGAAGTAGTAGTTTGTTCAAAATAGTTAATTTTCTGAAAATACATTTTATCACGCCATTTTGCCGGATTTTCAGTCATTATTTCCTTCACTTTTGCGATGTTAACTTCCGTTGAGGACGTTGATAGCTTACCAGAGCGAGGCAAATCTTTCATCACATCTCGACCGCTTTTGAATGCTTTGTACCACTCATAATTAGCTCGTGTTTCATAAAGTCGAATCAGTGTAAACCTTCTGTAACATTTCAAGGACTCCAAACACGAAATTCCATTAAAATTTAAATGTTTATCTAAGACTATTCCAAGAAACGTCTATCGCTCTCTGAAATATTGATATTTCCATATCAAATGATTTTCAGACGCTGGTTTATGCGTGCATAGGTTCCAAACTGTATATAATTTGTCTTTGTCAAGTTACCATTTAAGTTATTAAAGTCAAGGCATTTAATTATGCATTCAATAGTATTATTTATGTCAATTATGTAATTATTAATGTCAGTATTGCGATTAGATGTAAATATTAAAGAAATGTCATCAGCAAATAAGTGATATCAGCAAGATCGTTTATATATAGAAGAAAAAGAAGAGGTCCCAAAACACTTCCGTGAGGCACTACAACTTTACTTCTAAGCACATTATTTTAGGTCACAGATTAAACATGGGTTGATTACAATTACCAACGATTAAAAAGATTCACCTTCAAATACCTAATTTCATGCATTATTTGTGCCTAATTTACCTTCAGCGATTTATGAGATTGAAATACATATGTAGCTTCCGCTAAAAATGTAATGATAGATTATCTCTGATATTGACTCGGCCTTTGAATAAATATAGATAGGTACTTAATGTTCCATGACATCATTTTGTTGACATTAATGATATTGACCTTGCCTAAACGGCTTTATTTTTAAACGCTTCTAGGTCCAACAAGGAACCCTTATAGTTTTACAACAAGGAACCCTAGCTCGCAGAATATTAGTTTTATGGTAATGAAATTTTTCAAAGTAATTCGTATTAGTAGCCCTTTCAATGTTAAAGTGGAGAAACGTATTGTTTACGTATTGTAACGGGATGATGCTACCTAGATAGCTAAATGAAAAATGCGAAAGTGGGCGGTCACAAAGATGTAAGAATTCAAAACTGCAATAGAGTAATGGAAGATAAATGAAACCTTTCTTAGATAGTAAGGAGCCCAATACTTTATTCCGATATTAAGCGTTTAAGCAGTAGTAGTTTCTTAGCACAACTTCACCAAAGTTAACTTTTTAAGCAATCAATTTAATTAAACTTTTGGTGAGGCAAAGGCCAGAGACGTAAATCCGAACGCAGTTTCAGTTCGAACACGAACGATTCGTGTTATCCCTTTAAAGCTAGACAAGACTTTCTCCACAACACTATAGGGAAAGGGAGTTTTTTGTAGATATAATAATAAAAGTACAAACAGAATTGAGATCAACTGGTGTATTCTATTTTCAACGCAACTATAAGGAATTGAGGTAATTGGTTCTCGCTTAAAAAAAAATGAATAAAGAAGAAGAATCCCCTCCATTCTTCTTCTTATCATGTCACTAGTTATTTCTAACCAGTGTGGTGAAAGGATTAAAGTGCGCCTCAAAGGCTCCTTTCGTGCACTTAGGTAAACCTTAATGTAAGCTTGCCGACAGGACCCGCAGGAAAGATGAATCAGTACATGCGGTGTCTGTTCGGTTGCAGGTGCATAACGGCTGGCACCGAGCCGGGCTTGTTTCAAGTTTTCCTTCTCTATTGCTAGCTCTTCTGTTAGTCAGCAGGAGGACTAATCCCCAATAATTTGAAGACTATCGCAATCGTCTCCATCATCGGTCTCTAAGCAGCACTCATCTGGGATTATTGCGCAAAAAAGGTGTATAAGATCCATATTTAATCTAAAAAATACTGACAGCTGTGTGCCATACTTTAAATCTAATAAAATGACTTTACCTACCTTATACATATTTGAAATGGCCTTATTCGCAAAACATAACATAAACAAATTTAATAACTTTTCTGACATTCATAATATAAATAAAAGGTAATCAATTGTTGAGCTTTAAAAATCAGCTTAAGGCACTTCTTGTAGAAAAGAGTTATTATAGTATCACCGAGTTTTTGAACGATGACCTCAGTTACTTGTAACTAAATATAATAAATTTGCATGCCTAGTTAAGGTAAGATTGTACTGGTATTTTATATAATTATTACTGTACTATAACAATGTTGTAAACCTACATTCTGACAAATAAATGAATTGAATTGAAAATCAGTTCCACGTAGAAATCCTCACTCGATGTGTTAAAAATTCAGCGAAAATTACCAACCTGATTTTACAGTCAGATTTGGGTGCTGAACCATTGTTGATGATCCTCAGCTGTTTGTAAAAAACTTATAAAATAAAAATTATTTGTGTAAAAAATCTTCTGAAGGGATGTCAGGTGTCATGACATTAAAAACTTGTACGAGTACAGTACTCAGTTCCTCAAAGAATTCGTTCACCTATGAAACTTTAATATTAGTCTCCCGGTTTCCAGGAAAATGGCAAGAACGTTAAATGTTTAAAAATAAAATTACAGCTAAACATTTAATATCAAAAAAAGACTCTAAATAAATTAATAAGATATGTTGAGCTTGACCGAATACCTCGACCACAAAACCTAACGTGAAAGTTAACCTTGAAAGAACCTGCAAGAATGAGTAACAGAAAAAGAATCAGTACTACCTGTATAAACTAAAGAATTTTCTGATTGTACGACACGACATGAGCTTTGATAGTCCATTTTGAAAAACGTTGGCTTAGGACTAAGACAAAAACAAGGTAGACATTTGTGTACTGTGTTTCAACCGACGAGTTCCAACGGGTGCTTATGGAAAATATCCAGCTCCTGGCGTAAAAGCGACATTGACAAGACCCCCATGCCAATTTACCTTATAATCGTAATCTACCAGTGTATCTAAAACATGGTATTTGCGTGTAATCACAATAGTGTGCTTTGGATTATAGTTAAAATCCAAATTTTTCAAACGACCACTTTGACCATTTTGATTTTATTATATAACTTCCCTTATGTAAGTAAGAGAAACTAAGAGAAGAAAGTGTTGAACAAAAACCTATTTGAATTCGAATTTGATAATAACAAAAATAAAAAAAATATACGGTCATTAACAAAAAAAAAACAAACAGAAAAATTCAAGTCAAGACTTATATATTAACAAAACATTAAACAGATGGACAAATATTTAGTACAATTCCGCTAATCTATTCCTAAAGAGTTACCTCCAAAAGAAATTCGACACGTGTTTCGCCTCTCCACGAGGCATCCTCAGGAACACTTGACTCACTCCGCACCTCGACGAAAAAACACTCTGCTCTGCAGACTTGTTGCTTCGACCAACGTCAGAATAAGACTCAGAATGAGTCAGAATGAGTCTTATTCTGACGTTGGTCGAAGCAACAAGTCTGCAGAGCAGAGTGTTTTTTCGTCGGGGTGCGGAGTGAGTCAAGTGTTCCTGAGGATGCCTCGTGGAGAGGCGAAACACGTGTCGAATTTCTTTTGGAGGTAACTCTTTAGGAATAGATTAGCGGAATTGTACTAAATATTTGTCCATCTGTTTAATGTTTTGTAATGGATTTCCGCAAAGTCACGCCTGAATCAATTATCTATTTTATATATTAACTTAAAACATTAACGTTCCTGCCACTTTGCTGGAAACCGGGAGACTAATATTAAAGTTTCATAGGTGAATGAATTCTTTGAGGAACTGAGTACTGTACTCGTACAAGTTTTTAATGACATGACACCTGTCATCCCTTCAGATGGTTTTTTTACAAAATTAATTTTTATTTTATAAGTTTTTTACAAACAGCTGAGGATCACCAACAATGGTTCAGCACCCGCATCTGACTGTAAAATCGGGTTGTTAATTTTCGCTGAATTTTTAACACTTCGAGTGAGGATTTCTACGTGGAACTGATTTTCAATTCATTTATTTGTCAGAATGTAGGTTTACAACATTGTTATAGTATAGTAATAATTATATAAAGTACCAATACAATCTTACCTTAACTAGGCATGCAAATTTATCATATTTAGTAACAAGTAACTGAGGTCATCGTTCAAAAACTCGGTGATACTATAATAACTCTTTTCTACAAGAAGTGCCTTAAGCTGATTTTTAAAGCTCAACAATTGATTACCTTTTATGCTCTCTGGTATCGTATCTAATACTGCTTATCTCAATGCTCAATGAGGAAGTGTTTAAACTATTTAAGACCTTAGACTTATGTAAATCGGCGGGACCGGATAGTATTCCAGCAATCTTTATTGTAATATGTGCGAGAAGTCTAGTCTTGCCGCTTTCCATTTTGTACTGCCGCTCATTATCCGAAGGTATCGTACCTAACATTTAAAAGTCTGCTCATATAACTCCCGTTCATAAAAAAGGACCAAAAACATAATAGAGAATCATAGGCCCATATCCAAATTGTGTTTAATCGCGTGTTAAATAAGTGTTCGAAAAAATGGTTTACACTCAACTATACTCCGCTCTTAAGCAGGATCTTGTACCATAGCAACACGGCTTTTTGAGGGGTCCATTACATCGAATCTCTTGCTGTGTACCGAGTTCTTGACTCGGTTTATGTCTGAACCCTCGCAAATTGATAAAGTCTACACCAATTATAGCAAGTGCTTTAATCGAATTGATTATTCGCTCTTATTATAGAAGCTGCGAGGTATACGAGGTAATATTTTTAGGTGATTCACATCTTATGTTTTTAATACATAGATGTCAGACGGTGGTCTTAGCGGATATTCATCGACGTCCATGTTTATCCCGTCAGAAGTCCCTCATTTTTTATAATTAGGTTCTATATTAGGACCGCTAATCTATGTTATGATTATTTGCGATATCTCTTTATGTTTTCTTTATTCTAAAATTCTGTTATACGTTGACGATATGAAATTTTACATCAAATTAAAACGATTCATGATGCATATCGTATTCAAGAAGACATAATTCGAATTGAAAGTTATTGTATGATCAATAAATTGGACTTGAACATTTCCAAATGTTACATTTGCTTTTTAATTCGTAAGCCAATACAATTCGCGATTTAGGTGTCACTTTTGATAGTAAACTCTTATTCGACTGCCACATTAATAACATTGTAAATAGAGCATCTCGTGCACTTGGGTTTCGTTTTGAGAGTGTTTAAGGATTTTACAAATATTAAAACCTTTAAAATATTGTATTGTGCATATGTGCGCATTCATCTGGATTACTAGCTAGATTCTATAGCATGTAAGAAGACGATTCAAAGTGGTCCTTGTGATTTTATTGAATAAATAAATATTGAATTGAATTGAATTGAATTGAATCTGGAGTACGCATCCCAAGTCTGGAATCCATGTGACGCCGTGTATTCCTCACGGTTGGAGCGTATTCAAAAAAGATTTCTGCATTACTTGCAGTTTCGTACAAATGTTTTCCTTCCAGATTACATGGCTAGATGTCCCAAGTTTAATTTCCCCCCACTTTATGAACGAAGGAATATCGCCGATATGGCATATTTGATGAGCATCGCAAATGGCACGGTGGACTGATGTGAGTTGCTGGAGCTGTTGGGGCTGCGTACTTATTAGTACTAGCAGTATTCTGCTAGTTTTAGAAGACATTTTAAATGTTCCAACGGCTAAAGCAAATTATAGGCAAAATGCATTTATTTTTCGAGCAAGAGCCTTATTTAACACCTTAGCAAACGCAGATATTGATATATTTAATACATCAACGAGCAAGCTAAAACGCTTGCTGTGTGTCGATCGATCGATGGCGATCTCATTGAGACTTACAAAATCCTGTCTCAAATGTACAATTGGCAATACTGCAAAATAGTGATTGCACCATCCAACACAAATATTGCGCAGCATCTCCTCAGTGACAGTAAAAAATGTTTCAGACGACAACTAGAATCAATTGTCTGAAGATGTTAATGCGTCTACAACAAATGGACAAAAAAATTAACTCAATAATTTGCTGTCAACTAACAAATAACGTACAATAAGGATAAGGAATAATAACAATAAGGAACTTTAGTGTTTTAAAATCAGTGCTAGTGATACATTAGAGATTTCAACATTGGGATATACTCATAATACACATCAGTTATAGCTGCTCATCTGTAAACTAATAAAAATAATTAAAAAACGTGTTTAATTTCAATTTTATTATTCAACCTTGTTACACCCCACCAACAAATTTTATAAAATTTTACTTTATTTGATTTTACTTCTATTAATGGATGTGTGCTTCTTTAATTTCCATATCAATATAGCCACTTCCCACTAGCTCCTTGGACACAGTGCCAGTTATGTTGCAATAGATACGGCCTTTTTCAAATGGAAAGTTGTGTGGTATCTGTTTAAGGGGAATCGTCATATTGTATAAATTATATGCTCCCTGAAATAATAAAATAAAGGACTTATAAATCTACTTATGTGACGTAATTATGCTCTTAAGAATGACTGTATCAATCAAATGTACTCATAGCGATGAACCATAATTATTGTAGTGGTAAAACGATCACAAGCAATATTTTGATTAAGGATTAATAACGTAGGAAGCTGATAGAACGATGCCCCATTGCGGCACACGGTCAAGCGCTAAGAGCTTTGTACTAAGGACAACAGTACCAAGCTCGTGTAAACTAGGCATACGAACGGGCCCACGCAACCTATCGGGCGCCTGCCCGTGCCTAGCAGCGCAGCCGTGGGACAGCGCCTTTAAAATCTTAGTTGTGAACGTCTTTGCAAAATAAGTATTGACGACCGACGCGACGCTATAATATATACTCATAACTGAATAAAAAAAAACATCGTACATTAATTTAACGTTAACCATAAATAATGCAAGGCAGAATAGATGATGCAACCAGTGTTATTTAAGCTCTACAGAAGACACTTTATTCCACAAGTAGTTATTACCTACCGGACCGTAAGGACAAGGCTTTGCAAACTTTCCCTGACGCAATGCAGTGCCGAAGAATTGGTCCTTTTCGGTCAAATAGCACCAATTGAAATGCATCTCAACAAACCCTCTTCTGTACCTGTTTGTCAAAAACTCGTAGAAGTAAAAACTTACCTGAAATAAAAGTTTGCAATATATCATAACAATATCATAAAAAGTGTAATTGGCCACGTAACTCTTTGCTGTATTGCTGTAGGTAGTTCAAACCCTTCACGAGACAAACATTTTTGTGAACTCATCAGATGTTCTGTGTCGAGGTGCTATAAGGCATCCTACGTATGTGAATATTTATTACCATTGTAGTAAAGCTACCATTGTACATTCCATGCTTGGTTTGGGGTTCGATAGTGCTGTAAGAAATTTCTACACAACATTGAATGAAGTCAGAAGATAATATTTTGTGTCACATTCAGACAGCTTAAAAGTATGTATACAAGTGGGTAAACAGCAAAAACGCTCCTATAAGACAAGCGGTGTTCCGTGACGGCGTGAATTAATTATAAATTTCTCAATGAACGACCTAAAATAAAAATGATTAGGTAGCCAATTGTATCATAGGAGCATTATCTAATGTACATCCTATTCTCATTCATGTTTGTCATGAATTCATGTTTCAGAAAAGGTTTTATTACATACCGATACATTTCTACCAAATGTCGAAACTAAATACAAATGCAATCCTACGTAATAAAACGGGTCATGGCGTCCATATCTCTTGGATGTAAGGTTGGCATAGGAAAGATATTTAGGGTTGTAGTAGGTCACTGCAGGGTGCTCTGTACTTATGTATCTTATCTGAAAGGAAATCGGACAAATCAGTAGTAACAATTTGAACTGTGTTAGCACCATAATTAATATTATCGTTTTGTAAAACATATATAATTTACATTAACATAAATATAAAATACATGTAAAACAATAAAGCTGGTGTGGTATCGAGTGGTATTTAGATAGCTTAACTAGAATAAACCAGTAGTTCGCTCAGAACTGAAATCTCGCGTTGTTCGATGCGTTGTACATTTTCATTAAGTGCCTACATAGAGGACGAAAATGTATTAATATTTTTTTTACGTTTTATTAAGTAAGCGCGAATTGAGTCCAATGAGTCCAAACGCGGGTATTTTACCTACTCTTATATATCAAAAAATGGCTCCATCATCAGATCAGCTCATTGTCACCATAATGGCATAACTTCTTACTTTGTGTACAAATTAACGCTTTTGTTTACATTGTAAACAATAAAATGTTATAGATTCTTTTCAAACTGAAATATTTAAAATACGTATATGAGAAAACGGTATGATTCGTTCTAAGTTCAGACCTGTAAAATCAAACTATACGACGTAGATAAACATTAAAAATTGTTTAAATTATGCAAACAAAGCACCTTTATATGACACCGCTTTTCTTACGTTTGTGTAACGCTTATTTTTTCTTACTGCTATTTGGAAACCCATATATTAAAATCCCCTATTTAAATATGGCAAAACAGAAATATTTTCAGAAATGTACAGAATAATATACACTAATATAAAACACATGTTTAACAGTTAAGCTATCTAAGGAGCGTTTAAAACGATCTATATATAGCTCAACTGATCCAGAACACTGCCCGAGGGCAAGGGACAAGAGTCAAAATGTTATCAGCTTAATTCTTAATTATATTCGTTCGATCTGTAAAATATCATGCAGATCGGATCAACGGTTTGAATGTTATCATGGAACAAATAAACATAGAAACGTTTGAAGCCAAATCACACAAGTTGGCTCGGAGATATTCACTCGCTGGCTCGATCAATAAATAGCTCAAATAGATAATTAAGGTAGCGTCCCAAGACAAGACAGCAGCGTGTGAACTGGCACGTTTAATGGCATTGTTAATAAGATGAGCCAGATTTGCGCTAGCTCTTTAGTTACTCGATGTTTCCAACAGACGCTTTCTTTTCGATTCTTTCGATTCTTTGTAAGCTGTTGACGTTTTCAGTTAAGAGAAAAAGCGCAGGTGCGATATGCTGCGGCCATCGATGTTAATGCCTATCTCATCCCAGTCAAGTGTTTTTATAATATCTTCGAGCACGCTGGTAAATAATTTGTGTGAGATGGTGTCTCCTTGCCGCACGCCTCGTTAAATAGGTATGTAGTCTGAAAGACTATGCATACGGACTTGTAGAGTGGCATTCTTATATAATTCCCGTTAGATATATACATACGCTTGTCAACGTTACTACAATGAAGAGAATGAAACACTGCTCAGTGCTCGATGCTGTCGAAAGCCTTTTCGTAGTCTACAAAAGCAAGACACATAGGCCGGTTGTACTCTCGGCACCTCTCCATCAGTTGTTTGACAGCTTGAATGTGGTCTGGTCCATAGTCGAGTATCCACTCCGGAAGCCAGCCCGTTCTACAGGTTGGTAGTTGTCTAAGTTTGGGAAACCAGTTGCACAGGTCGTTGGCATTTGCCAATTTTTAACTTGGGAGAGGGAACTGATAGGGCTACAAATTTCTAGTCTGGAGTTATCGGCTTTTTTATCCTGTTTGCAGTATTTCCACGTATCCAACGTAAGCATCGTCACCGGATGCTTTACTTACACCGTTTCATTTGTCTCAACGCAAAACCAGCTTCATCTTCTGTTACCTTAAGCAACAGTTCACAATCGAGATGTTCAACCGGTTCTGCCCTTGGATCTTGATCTTCCAGTGGTTCAGGTGCCTCAACTTTAGACAACTTTAGACTCGAGAGAATCGAAGTATATAGAGTAAGTATCTAAGCCTACCAATTTTATTATTATTATTATTGTGCTAAAAGATCGTTTGTGCAAATATGAATAGCTACGTCTCGTTTTTTTTCTGTCATATTGATTAAAAAATAATTCTTGCAATAAACTTTTCAGGTTATGCACCTACTAATATTAACTTTATTTTGTTATAGTTTATCGATTGTACTGTACAAGTCCTCCAAAAACTTTAATGGTCTCGGTTTAAAGCTATATGAAACCAGTTTAAGCCTGCTGTCTTCTTAATGTCATATTCCCAACGTGCGTAGGGTATTCCTCTGCAACGCTTAGCTTGCGGTCCCTGTCGTGGCGTCACCCTTTTTGTCAATCTTTGATCTTGGAGTCATTCAATATGTTTGACCCTTCAATGTTCAAAACTGGGTCTGGATGTTGCTTGTTCTGTTGAAACCGATCTGTTTGCCATAGTAGATATATTGTTCTGAATAATTTAATGGTATATTTCCAACATATATTGTTCTTTTGGTTTTAATGGTCATTACCATTGTTTTCGTTAGGATAATTTCGAGGCCAACTTGTTTGAAGTGATTCAATCATCGGTTGTATTTGGGTACTCGATTCTAATAATAGCACCAAGTCATCAGCAAAATCGTAAGTGGCTCGGTCAATTGCCTTATTTGTATAATCAGATTCTAGTATTGCAATTAATATTATAGGGGATAGGTCAATTTGTTTTACACCTTCTTCAAAGGGTAAACTTGGGCCAATTGTTTCTATTTTAATTTGCTTGTACTGTTGTGATATACACATTTGATTGTTCGTATGTTCTCATAATCTACATCATGGGTTAGTTTCCCATAATTATACTTGTATGTGATATTGTGTCGAAGGCTTACCGATAATCGATAAAGATAATATATAGAGGTCTCTGTGATTCTAAATATTTTTCGATAAGTAATTCTTATTCAACGTACACACGTATGTGGTCGATCGTTATAAACTTCTTCTAAAGTCGGTTTGTTTTACTTGTTGTTTTTATCATGTGTGTTTTTTATTCTTTGATTGATGATAGAAAAGAAGAGTTTATATATTCTTGGAAGTAAGCTAATTGGTCTGTAGCTTCCTATATATTTTATGCCAATTTTCTTGTATCAGTATTATATTTGATACTGACAATTGTAAGGATATTTTGGCGTTTGTTCGTATTAGGTTAAACTGATTTGTTAAAAGCTGTGCTAGTGTGATATTGGCCGTTTTAATTTCTCCTTTGGTAATATTATCAAACCTGACAATTTACAGTCACATTATAGATTCAATAACTACGTTTTTATCAAATAGCTTTTATAACCTTCTTTGAGCTTTCGCATTTATTTTCCCATTCGTCTCTATATCCATACACTCGAATAGTAAGCACATAGGTACTATGTGCTTACTATTCGAGTGTGCTTTAGCGCTGTTTAAGCTTCTGTATATTGCAGTTGCAATATTAATTATGTAATTACGTTTGTGTATTTCATAGCGTTACATCACACCCATTTTCGGTGCAAGTGGTTCAGCGTACAAATAAATAAATAAATAATGCCGAACATTTCACACAGCATCATCTGTCCCCAATGTAAGCAGAACTTGGGTTATTGGGATGACTGATAGATATACTTCTTATATAACTTTTTTATTTTGTTTTAAATGTTCTGCTTTGATTTTACGTATTTACCTGCATGATTGACAAAACTACCCCACTATTTCGTTATTTTATTTTTGGTTTGTACGTCCTAATTTTAATGATTTTTGACATATCCGCGTAAATGATATCTCAAATTAATGAGTTATAATTAAGAATATTTTCAAAACAGCTTGAACAAAACATGCACCATCCTTTTTTTAAACTTAGTGTCAAAAACTTATTTCTTTAAGTCTGAAAATTTTCGGGAACTTAAAGTACCTGTACAAAAAATGTATGATGACACAGATGCTTGGACCATGTTTTGTTAGATTGCTTAAACATAACTTAGAAATAAAAAATAAATTAATAAATATTTATCAATAAAACTGGCAATTATAAGCGGACCAAGATTTAATAGGATGATTTCAATGCGAAGATGTCCATCTTCATTTATCACATTGAAGTTGCCCATTAATATTAAATCATACTTCAGACTTGTATAATATTTTATATTTAATATATCCTAAGTTATATGCATGTAAGTTCAGATTTAGGGCTTAGTGATGGTGGTAATCTTTCGGAGATGGCGGTGACGTTTTCTGTATTTTGTTTTAGGAATTTGTTTATTGTGAAACCCACACCGAATTTACCCGGCGTGTGTGCTAAGTGGCAAAGAATCAAGTCATCGTTTCTTCTATTTTGTTGCCTTCGCGTCTCATTTCTGATTTGCCAATAATATTGTATTTTTAACGGACTTTTAAAAATGGAGGAGGTTCTCCAATTCGGTTGTATTTTTATGTGCTCAAATTTATTCAATGAAGTTGTTTTTTTTAGTTTTTGAAAGTAATTATATATCTTTAAGAATTTCGCATAATTATATTTCACGTTCATTTATAAGTTATTATGTAAAGTTGATTGCGTTATTTGGTGAGTTATGGTCGCAATCTTCCATGGTGACCAAGTTGGAAGATATTTGTTCAATTTATCCTCAATAGGTATTTAATTTTAACTTCGAAACATAAGATAGAGCCGCAGCCAAAACCCACTAAGCTGAGATTTCATGACAGGTCTGTCTTAATGATGCTTTATAAAAGCAATTCTTACTTTTTCAGCACTAGATATCTCCGAAAATACGGCCGCCAAAACCAAATGTATCAAATGTACTAACATTTCTTATTTTAACTGAAACACTGCTGTCCAGCTTTGAACGAAACTTATTTATACACGTACCCATTGATTGTAATCTATGCCAGCCATAAAATATTATATGATTAGCCGGGCGATTATGAAATTCTGATACTATCAAAACTTTGATACTATTCGTTTTCTGTTATTATTGATAAAGTGGTATTACGAAAGGTTGATCTTAATTGTCATACATGCTGTCATATGAAAAGAAACCTCAGACCAAATAAATATAAAGACGGAGGATCGCGATCAACTAAAATAAAGGCTCAAATACGTGCTTCCGTGTTTACCCACGCACACACGTACACCGAAATCGTGCTCCTTGCTGTTAGTACATGTCACGTCGCTTTCAATAAACTTCGTACATAACCTTTGCGCTTTAGGTTAAATGCGTTTGATAATTTTGTACAAAATAATCTTAAAACTTAAGACTTATGTATAAATTAAAAATGGTGTTATTTCAAGTGAAACGTAATTCTGTGACACTTTTTTGTGAGCACAGTTTGGGTCGATGTGTATGCGTGGGTGCGTATATTTACACTGAGGAGCATGGTATTGAGGCTTTACGTTGGTTGTTCACGACCCTCTGTCTATATATTTATTTGCTCTGAGATAGAAACAGTACGTACGTAATAGTAATCCATCCTGTTAAAACTGGTTCTAATGACAATCAATCAATCAATCAATCAATCAAATTCCAATCAAACGAATGATTGAAATAGATATTGATTATGTCAAAAGTTCCACAATCACCATACAGGTTAATTTATTTTTAATATACAAAATAACTCCGATATTTTGTACCTGAATGCCTAACATTTTTGACAATATTCCAAGGATGTTTACAAAACTTTGATTCTATGATTTTTGTAGTGAACCCGCATAATACAGCGATGAAGATGATGTGCCGTGGGCACGCACCGTGTCTGCCTCCTGGTCGCAGCGAGCGAGAAAAGACAAAACTAGATTTAGAATTGAAAAAGCCATATGACAATTAATTTTCAACAATCTGTCCGGGGTTTTGCTAAAATTTTGAATTTTCTCATCTATGAATGTCGGAAAAGATTCGTCAAGAATTGGTGAACCGAAGAGGTGAAGTGAACTTTTATCAACAACTACGTGCTTGCCTACGTTGACTCGTGGGCGCGGTGGCGCGCGCCGTCACGAAATATCAAACATAGAGTTTTCACGTACGTGCGGTGTAAGAAGCGGGCAAGCTAGCGTCTGGCGCGCGCGGCAAGCTCGCGGCAATATCAACGCGTGAAGATGTTTGTGTGTGTTTACGTCGAACTAGCGGTGGAGTGCGCGATTCACTCGCGACGTCAGGTAAGTTGAACCAGTTTGAACTTGTCGCTAGAAACGATAACACGTTTTCATCATGTCATTCAATACAGAAGAGTTTAGTAGTGCTGTTTAAGGTAGAACTCCGATTTGGAAAAGTAAATACAGTCGTCATATGAACAGAAACGCCTGGCGGCCAATGTGAACACGAGCTCGCCACGTCCACCGCGCCCGCTCCCGCCGCCGCGCCCGTGCGTTCCTACGTGAACAAGCACTTATATTTGAAGCCTAACTGTTGAATTTTGAAACAATTGAATTGTTAACCAAACAAGTATCTAAATTTAGCTCTAAACCAATCTACCGAAATTCACCACTGATCTCCAAAAACAGTGTTCACATCTCCACCTAAAGTTCCGTCATCCAAGTACCAAACATTGAGTTTAGGTTGGAAACCTTGAATAATCGGATGGATGGCAAGGGTGAAAATGGCTGGGCCAAGGCGGTCGCCTTGCTGACATCCAACGGCAGACGAAATAACATTGTCCCGATATATCAATTTAGAAGGTGAACCATATCACTGCCAAAGAAATAGATAAATTTCGGGAATAAAGTTTGTTTTTAATTTCTTTAAGCAAGGCTTTTTCTTTTCATTTCACATCAACGGGATTGATGGCGTTTTTAATATCAACCTTTAAAATTACCTCCCCGCAATTTTGATTAAAAAATGTACCACGAGAATACTGCGGTTTCACAGCCGCCGCGCGAACCAAAGCCTAGCTGAACAGGTCGGAAAAAGTCACCGAGATTTGCGACTTTTTTTCGACAGCAGACTTTAGCTGCAAGGCGGCGGTAGGTGGTACCCACGACTATGGGTCTAATTCCACCGTCTTTCTTTTTGAGTACGCATAGGTTCGCACCGTACAGGAGCTCAGTGATCTTGCTGTTACTCAACCTGACAACATCAGGTTGATCAGGGCCGTCATATCCTCTAGTAGAACTTCAGCATGGCCCGAACCGCCAACAGCAGGTTCCTTAGATGTTGTGGAGTCATAGTATCCAGGCAGAGCCATTCTTGAATGGCATGACGGCACCGAGCACGTCCTGGCTGGTCCCATAAACAGCGTCATCACTCTCTTGCGGTGGATCGGGGAGTTGGAAGTTGGGCCCTGTGAGAGAGTGCTTAATCTTAAGAGATTTGAGAATGTCATTAGAATTTGAAGTGAATCGTGTCACAAGAAAGTAAAATACGGGAGCACCCTTAATATAATCATCGCTATGTTTACTTTCTACAAGTTTGTAGATCGCAGACTCAAAGACTGGTTTGGGAGATTTTGAATTTGTTAGGGGTAACAAATCTTTTTTATATTTTGTTCATGTGCACTCAATGCTTGCAATGTACTTAACACAATTTTGCTTTGTCCGAATAGTAAGTGATGATTTGTTGCTTAAATCTTTCAGTAAAATAAATCTTACATGAAGTACGCTATGGGGAAAATTTGTTAATGTTCCCATACTGGCTTCGTATATTTGGATACAACATTCCTAATGGCCTGATATAGAACAGTAGAGATGCGGGCACCGCAAGGAATACGTTTCAAAATAAGGGTTGTATTTTTACACTGGCTTAACACTTTCCAAAAGGGTCGTAAGTCAGACGTAGAATTAGAATTTACTAACGAAATTTTTTTTTTGTTATTTTAGTGCACAATATTGATTATACGCTAAATAATACTCGTATTACAATCTACATACGTTTTGACATAGTTTATAGAATAATTATACCTAAGAATGTGTCCAATAGCACTTTTCTGACAGTCTAAATATTTTGTACAATGCAGTATTTTCGCCGCCATCATGTAAGGCGGTGGTGCGCCTGTCAAATTTTTTTATGAAATTTTGAAGTCCAGTCTCAGGACTTAATTTAATGTATGTGCACAAAAATGTTCATTTATTCAAAAAAAATTGCGATAATCATAATATTAACACTAGAAATAAAGATAAACTCTCTGTTCCCACCGTTAGGCTCGCTAAAGTTAATAAGTCTTTTATGGGCAATGTGTACGCTTCTATAACAAGGTCCCAAGCGACGTGTTAGATTTGTCGATTGGCAAATTTAAAAACGTAATTAAACAGAAACTGTCTATTAAAGCATATGATAAAATATCTGATTATTTAGATGACAAAAAAGCTTGGGATGAATCTGCTCCAACTCGACTCGGCATCCGTAACAAAATTGTCAAGGATCATACAAAAAAGTGTTAAAACCAGACAAGTTTCTTGCCGGATTCTTCTTGAACAGGGGTTAGGAGGAACCGGCACCTAGATTCACTAGCATGTAAGAAGACGATTCAAAGTGGTCCTTGTGAATTTATTGAATTAAGTTATTTTGAATTTTGTTTTTATTTTAATTTTGAATTTTATTATCTGCGGTGGTGCGAGAACTTTCTTAGCTTTTTCTTTAATTGACGTTTCGTCAGGTTTTGAGGCGAGAGAGTAGGTGATAAGTTCAGTTTCTTTTTTTCCTTGTTTTAGTTCTGATAGTGGATCAGAACTAAAGAACAGTCTCTTTTGCGAGTTCTTATTCATCGGTGCCATATTCTAGACGCGAAGAAAACGTTTCCATATCCTTGGATGTGGATGGGATTGAAGAAATTGTTTCCATAACACATTTTAGCTGTTGTTGAAGTATTTCTATTGGACTTCTTAGGTCCAAGCTTTTCCCGTTCTTGCTTCTCTTATTTGAAACGGTCATGAGTCTCCTTATAACGCTGGTACAAGGTGTGCTCCAGTTCCGTTTCTAGTATCACTCCATCTTTTGATGGTATATGATTAGCCATTGCAAAGGCAGATAAACACGCTTTACGCAATGAGTAACTGGGTAATAACAGCGATCCGGTTGTCTCTACGGTTTGTTGTGATGCGTTAGCACTTTGCACTGTGAGAATGCGCGAACGCGAGACGCAGCTATTCTTAGCGAAAACCGAACGATCACTGACGAAATATCTACCGCTCCTGCAACCGGGGCAGACAGCTGAATAGTAGAGTTATTGTAGATTAATTTTTGATAAATTTTGAGGCCTCTCTGTCCCTTGAAGAAGCGAGGCTGGGAACATATCGTGCACTCTACAAGTTACGGGCACGGGCCCGAACACGACAGCATTATTAGACAGTTATATTTGCATTTGGCGGTTGTGTGTATTGTGCAATCATGTTTTAGTTACAAACCTAAATAAAAAAAATCATTACAGTGGCATACACGTAAAGCGCACGCGTGGTAGCTCGACTGGTACGCCACGGCAACTGCGCTCCTTTCTGAGGACTTATGAATAAATATATATTGAAATTGACTAATTGTACCTACGTCTTGAAGCTTTGAAGAAAATGAAGAAGAAATTGTGAACAGTAAGTATAATATGGTTAGCTACGGCTAAAACCGGCTGAACACTTTATCCAATTAAAATAAGAACAGATGCATTATAATGAGCCGTAATAATATTTTTTTTAGATTTACGTTAATTATTGTTAGTAATAAAAATTCAGACATGGCTTTCGTGTAGAAATAATTCAACCAACTTGTATTACAACTATCTTTGCTAAGCTGTCGGTATTATAAGCAAAACCTGCCCAAAAACAGCTGTTACCTTTTCAAATGATTCATTAAGAAAGCAATTAATGAAGAAATTTGTCACCTCCCTTTTAATTTAGCCCCTAAAGCTTCGAAGGACAATGGTCGTTGGAAACAAATATATTTTGCTTACAATAATACTGTTTCTTTCTTAAATTTTCCTTATTGGCATGTATTTTACTATAATTTAGGGTGAGGTTCTTTAAAAGTTAAAACCATTCAGTCACGCATCGTATAGTTCTCAAACTGTAAGTTTCTCTTCAAAGCGACTATTTGGCAATAATTTGAGTATTTCTTCGAAGGGACTTCGCATACACATATTCGATTTTCTATAAAAATAATAACAAAAAAATTACACCGCCGATAAAAATGAAAAGCAAAATATAATAAACCTTTTTTATTTAACCTTTAATAACTAAGTTCTTAAACTAATGTAGTAATAGTAGTAGTAAAAGTAATTTTGAGTCACCAAACAAGCAAATTAATTGCAAATGTATTTAATTTGCTTGTTTGTTGCAAGCAAATGCAACAACGATGCACGTGTGTGCCCGTTTAGGTTGCTGTCTCACAGGTTCAGGTTGCTGTTGCTATAGAAACTCACAGCACAATCACGAAAAGTCAAATTATTTGAAAGCGGAGGTGCGCTAACGCAAGCGATGCGTAGCCATTTTTTTTGTCGAGTCTTAGTAAATGGCGCGCGCGTTGATCGTCGCGCGTGACAGAATAATTGAAATTATACTCGTAAGAATTCAATAAAAATCCACCTGTCATTCAATTAGTTCACAGCTAAAAACACAGATGGTGTTTTGATAAACAGTTAAACAGTTTTATACTTATATTATTATACTTATATTATTATTTTATAGTTGGTTTAAATTAACATATGCTTTAATAAATATTATTGTAATAAAAATGATTATACCATCACACACATTTGAGAACGAAATTAGGATTTCAGAACGAAAGTATCCAATGATTGTTATATATTGTAAATTTAATTGTTCGATACATACTTTCTTACTATTTTTCAGTTATTAATTAGTTTGGATTTATTAACGAATGTTTCACTTTATTATTTTCTGTTCTCATTATTCTGATATTTACAAGTCCTTCATTTGATTGTTTACTAAATCGGTAAATTCGTTATAATTCTTTTATTAAGACATATATAGCAAAACTATGAATCCATTGTTTCATGAATTATATTTTAACATCTTTTTATTGTTATTAAGTAAATAACTTTCATTATTATACTTAGATTCTTAATAGGCTTCTGTGATTGGTTGAATAATGAATATGGTGTGATGTTTTGTATATATTTCAAAAATGTATAAAAGGCGAGGTTAAAGCCTATGACGGGTAGGTTGGGAGTGACCACCGAACTAGAAAGATAAGTGCCTTGCAATAATATTGTACTAAAATATATTTGTGTGTATTTAATATTTGTATCAGTTAACTTTTTGTGTTATTCTCTGTTTGGTTATTTGGTAACTTTAAAACTATATTATCTTTGTGAACTACATACATTTGTATCAGTTAATTATTCTGTCATTGTTTCCTTATATTCCTTATGGTGTTTATTTTGTAGGAGGGTACTTGTGTTGTGTAAAATTGTAAAGGATCATACAAAAAAGTGTTAGGACCAGACAAGTTTCTTGCCGCATTCTTCTTGAACTGGGGTTAGGAGGAACCGGCACCTAGATTCACTAGCATGTAAGAAGACGATTCTAAGTGGTCCTTGTAATTTTATTGAATAAAGAAAATTGAATATACTATGGTAAATTTGTTATTCTCTCTTCTTATTGAATTTATCCTTGCTTACATTTAGCTTTAATTCCTCATGTGAGAAGTAGGTATTTAACTTCAGTAATTTTACTAACTTTCATTATAAACTTCTAAATCTTGATATTAGGTGTAATATACTATACTAATTAGAGCAGGTATTTATATGAATCTAACACGCGCATTTGGGCAGCGATCTCGCTCACATTTAGGCCAGAAGGTTATGTGCGGGATGGGGAAAGGAAGTACTCAAAACAGCAAAACGTCTAATTTCTCGCAAATTATACGTTTAACAAATTGAATCGGCGTTACCAACTAATCTTATAAAGAGATTAAGTTTGTTGTTTTATTGTGGGTCATTTTTGGACATGCTGAACCCATTCTATAGTTTCTTCACTAAGATATACTTGTAGTTAAAATTATCCCTGAGTGCTATAAGCAGTAAATTACAAAATATTATTCCGTAAGTAGCCTTAGGATATAGTAGGTATGAAGGTCTATAGCTTTATTTGACTGACGATTTGGATATTTAATATTTGAATCGATTTGATATTTGAATATGGTGTGATGTTTTGTATATATTTCAAAAATGTATGGCGAGCTTAAAGCCTAAGACGGGTAGATTGGGAGTGACTACCGAACTAGAAAGATAAGTACCTTGTAATAATATTGTACTAAAATATATGTGTGTGTATTTAATATGTGTAACCTTTTGTGTTGTTCTCTGTTTGGTAACTATCCCAGGCTTTAAAACTATTTTATCTTTGTGAACTACATACATTTGTATCAGTTACTTATTCTGTCGTTGTTTCCTTATATTCTTTATGGTGTTTATTTTGTAAGAGGGTATTTGTGTTGTGTAAAATTGTAAAGGATCATACAAAAAAGTGTTAGGACCAGACAAGTTTCTTGCCGGATTCTTCTTGAACTGGGGTTAGGAGGAACCGGCACCTAGATTCACTAGCATGTAAGAAGACGATTCAAAGTGGTCCTTGTGATTTTATTGAATAAAGAAAACTGAATATACCATGGTAAATTTGTTATTCTGTCTTCCTATTAAATTTATCCTTGCTTACATTTAGCTTCAATTCCTTCATGTGAATAGTTGGTATTTAACTTCAGTAATTTTACTAACTAACGAAAGTTAGTAAAATTACTGAAGTTTGAGACAATCCCAGAGTTCTATCTAATCTTGATTTTAGGTGTAATATATATTTGTAATAGAGCAGGTATCTATTCATTTCTGACACGTGCTTCTTTTATTTCCGTATTAATATAGCCACTTCTCACTAGCTCCTTGTGTCCTTGAGTCGTGGACAAGTAGCAGTAGATACGGTCTTTTTGTAATGGAAAGTTGTGTTGTATCTGTTTAAGTAAAACCGTCATGTTATATAGTGTATATTTTTTTTTTCCTAAAATTATATTATATTATATATATATATATATATATATATATATATATATATATATATATATATATATATATATACTCGTATGCCTGTCTAAAATGCTGCTGTTTGTTTAGAAACCATTAGAAACCATGAGGTTTCTATTGTGAATTTTATATGAATGAATGTTATATGAATAGAAACCTCAGACCAAAGAAATGTAAAGACGGAGAACTGCGACGATCAACCAAAGTGAAGGCTAAAAACCGTGCTCCTCTGTATAAATACGCACTCCCACATACACCCAATTCATGCTCCTTACTCTCATTACTTGTCACGTCGTCGTCCATTAAACATTGTACAAAAACCTTGCGCTTTAGGTCAAGTGCGTTTGATGACGTTTTGTCAAAGTCAAAGTCAAAAGATACTTTATTCAATACAATCACAAGAAACACTTTGAAACATCTTTATTAGTAAATATATATTTATTGTAATATTCCGTGTGGTAGTCAATAAAAAGTTTTCTATCTAGATAGATAATGATTACTAATTTGTGTTTTTCCAAGGTTAATAGCTGTTTTTGCGGATGTACAAAAATTGTGACATCCGTTGTTAATTTGTGCTGTCTGAAAAACATTGTGTTACGTAGCTACTGCTACGATGCTATTTCCCACGAAATGCATAATATTAAGAACGCCAAGTGTAAGCAAGCATCTTTGATACTTGCTTACACTTGTTGTTTTGTGGGAACTAGGTTTTCGGTTTAAAAACCTGTTCGGTTTTGGTATTAGCAACTTATGTTTCAGCTAGTATTTTATTTTTATAAAAAATTGTAATAAATTATATTTCCAGCAGCAGTTATATTTATATTTTTGTTAGAAAGACTTCTCCGACCCACCTCGTAACAGTGATGTTAGGAGTTCCCACTCCTGGTAAATTTTTGTTGGTAAATTGGTAAAACGTCGAGCTAGCCATCTTATACGGATCAAACGAAGTTTCGACAAGTGTTTTGTCTTGTCCCCGACGCAGTGCTGGCCAAGTCCACGTAGCCCTTGACGCCCAGACTCCCCACTTCTGCATCTTGTAAAAATAGCCAATCTATGTACTAGTACGTTGCACCTTCACTGCTCCAGTTCCGTTGCATAGTCAAAATCTACTTCCCATATCAACCACAAGTCTGATTCTAAAGACACCAATGTATCATGCAAGTTGTACGCAGACGTCATAAAAAGTGGTCCTAGTATTAAGTGCTCTGCACCACAGGCTCTTAATACGAAGAACCAAAAAGATACTGCTATTTAGCAGTATTCAGTATTCAGCACGTTTATTTACATAAGAGATGGTGGAATATACGAGTACATTAGGTGGAATTATTAATAGTAGAGCTGCATATCTCGCCCCAGTACAGGCACGTGAATATATCACATTTATACAAATTAATTGAAATTTTAACATATTAATATAATTTAACCAAATACAATGTCACTATAAATACAAATTTGAAATAACTTAATAAATTAAAATTGTCAATTGATTCTAATCATTCTGATATAAAATACACAATTAATAAAAGGTCAAAACTTAAAATGAAGATTTGTCAACGGAATAGAAACAATGATCAATTAATAATTTAAATACCTTTCTATTGAATAACGGTCCCTTCAGCTCGTTTACATGACTTGGCAACTTTTTGTAAATTTAGATAGCCATGGTATAATAGTTGCAATTAAATAATTTAGTATCAGAAGCAGTATCTTTAGGTTCCTCGTCACAAAAAAATAATGGTGTCAAGTCCACTGTTTCTTACAAACCCCTAAAGAAAACTGCGTAGCGCAGTTTCTCGAGTCATATTAAACCGCCGTCCATCCTAGACAGGACTGGATAGACGTCCGTTGTTTCTGAAAAAATAAAAATGGTGGAAAATACTAGAGGGTGGCTTAAATTATCTTTTACAACACCACAAATGGGGTCATGAACGTACACGTTCACACAAGGAGTATCTACGATAGATCAAAGTGAGTGGTTGGTAGTGGACTATATGATAAATTCGTGTGGGCAAAAACCCAAAATTGATATCAAAACCGAGCGTGTATTGTCACACAAAAGCATAAATGTGTGGCATTTCGTGGTACTTTTAGATTAGCTGCCTCTCGGTGTTGGAACGATCTGCCGCCTCTGTTGCGCGCAATGAAATCGGTGAATGTTTTCAGAGTAGCGGATAGCGAGCAGTTACTGGAGGATCAGTCTAACAGTGCATCTTAGAGCGCAACCCGCACGAGGTGGGCCGTGCTTCATTATAGTTCCATTATAGCATGATTTAGCTTAGTCTTTAATGTCTGAGACTTGCCAGACTCTTTCGTCTCAACTGGCGCGGTTAGACCAGCAGTCACGGTCTTCTAATGTTGAAATTCAATGCGTTCCTGAACATAAACAAGAAAACCTTGTCAATACCATTCTGCAGCTGGGTAAAACAATTAAATGCCCTATCAGCGAGGCTAACATCCACTACTGCGCAAGGTTGGCTAAAATTAACAGCGCTAGCCTCCACCCTTGCTCTATTCTTGTAAAGTTTAGCAGTCCCCGGTTGCGCGACGAGTTTCTCGCAGCCACTAGCAAATTCAACAAGTACAACCAAGACGACAAACTAAATACAAGCCACCTGGGAATTGGAGCTGGCAAGAAGAAGGCCATCTACGTCGTGGAGCACCTTACTGCTAAGAACAAAACTCTCCATGCCACGGCCCGCAGCAAAGCGAGGGAGTTAAAGTACAAATTTGTTTGGGTGCGCGATGGGCGAATCTTCATGTGCAAGAATGAAGTGTCTAACTTTGTTCATGTCAAAAATATAAGTATGTTAAGTAATTTTTCATAAATGACGCTATATTTGCCATATCACTACTAAAGGGCGTGTCTACTAATCTAAATTGTTATTATCAGAATGTCAAAGGTCTAAGGACAAAAACTGTAAATCTTTTTAAAAACGTTGTGTGTTGCGATTATGATGTAATAGCTTTTTGTAAAACTAAACTATTTTCACAGTTCCTGCAATGTATGAATCTTCATCAATTAATTACCGAGCCTACACACTTCACTTCCCAAAGCCAGACGCTAATTGACATAGTGTGCACAGATGCTTCAGTGAGTAGTGCGCATGTTAAATACAGTCCTGACTTGGCAGCTCATGCCATGTTGTTGGCTGAATTTCGCATAAAAAAGGATAAGTCTGTCCCGCAACTAGTTACATATAGACCATTGAAAAATATAGATTTGGACTTGTTTACTGAACACCTGGATGAAATCAATTTGAATCAACTTTTATTGACCAAAAATGTAAACGACAGAGTGTTAGAACTCTCTAGTATAATTCTAGCACTATATGATATACATGCTCCTCTTAAGACCTCAAGTTTCAAAAGCCCCTCACACCCTTGGATTACAGACACAGTGAAAACTATGATAAAAATTTGGGATAGTCACCATGATAGATTTAAGGAACATAAAAGTGATAATCTTAGGCAAGAATATAAATGTATGAAGCAGCTGGTTGTGCAGGCCATACATAGTGAAAAGGTAGCATATTTTACTCAGCATATAAATAAAAACATTAAGAACTCCAGTAAATTGTGGAGAAACCTGAAAAACCACATCCTTCCAGACAAAAAACAAGCCATGGAACTCCCATCAGACATGGCACTGCTTCTTTCTCATTATGCCCGGTCAGTGAGTATACTATTTTGAAGGTCATACAGGGCCTTAAGTCAAATGCCAAAGGTATTGATGGGATCAGTCTGGACATGATTTTTATGACTTTGCCACAATCCTTATCATTAATAACTTCTATTGTAAATGATTCTGTTGCTAGTGGCACCTTTCCTGATTGCTGGAAGCTGTCACTCATCAAACCTATACCGAAGAAGACCAATCCTGTTTCAGTTAATGACCTGAGGCCTATTAGTTTGCTTCCCTGTTTGTCCAAGATTCTGGATAAGGTGGTGTGTATGCAACTCATAAAATTTTTGGAGGATAATAACTTTTTACCACTGATCCAGTCAGGTTTTCGCAAGGGTCACAGTACTGCCACTGCCCTACTGGATGTGGTTGATAACTTACTGACAAACCAAGATAAGGGATGGTGCAGTATACTTGTTCTATTGGACTTCTCAAGGGCTTTTGACTCCATAAATATTTCACTTCTTCTTTCTAAGCTTGCTTTTTATGGTTTCTCCTCCAATACTGTACAATGGTTTCACAGTTACCTTAGTCATAGAAACCAGTGTGTTGAGTTGCAACTGCCAGATGGTTCTTCAGTCCGGTCAGCCCAGCATCCTATGCTTCGCGGTGTTCCGCAGGGCTCCATCCTCGGTCCAATTCTCTTCATCCTGTACAGTGCAGATATCATCAAAAACATAGCTCACTGTCAATTTCATCTTTATGCTGATGATCTTCAATTGTATCATTCATTCTTGCCTGGTGATAGTGCTAAAGCTGTGGATGACATAAATAATGATCTGAATCAGATTTACCAGTGGTCCTTCAACAACTCATTAGTTCTAAACCCCAGAATGTCTAAATTCATAATTACTGGTAGTAGAGTAAACATTTGTAAACTTAATCTTGAAGATATTAAAATCATGGTGGGAGGTGAGCTCGTTGAATATGTATCTGAGGCCAGGAATCTGGGTCTTGTTATGGACTCTCAACTTAAGTTTGAAAGCCAGGTCTCTGAGAGTGTGCGCAGTTGTTTTTTTAAGCTCAAAACGTTATATAAAATCCGTCCAAATCTTAGTGAGGATGTGCGTATAGCACTGTGTGAGTCACTTATTTTATCAAAATTAAATTACTGTGATGTAGTGTTTGGGCCTTGCCTTCTAGGTAGAACGGAGAAGCTTCTTCAACGTGTGCAGAACGCCTGCGCAATATTTTGCTTTTCAATACCTCCTCGTTCACATGTCACACCCTACCTCAATGCTTCAAACATGTTAAAACTGAAAGCGAGAAGGAATCTGCACTTGGCAAATCTTTTATTTGGCGTTATACATGGCAATACTCCCTCTTACCTTTTCAATAAGTTAAAATGGTCATGGGAGAATAATCGTTACCCACGCAGGGTTTGTTCTCCCGTTCTTGTCACCATAAAACACAGAACGGACACAGAACAGAACAGAACACACAGAACAGAACACAGAATGCGACTCTAAATATCACTTCTACAAGGCGGACTTTGACAAAATCATAATTGATCTACACAATGTCCATTGGGAGGATGAATTAACAGCTTGCAGGACTGCAGATGATATGGTTGAAGTTTTTTACCATCATCTCAGGTCAACAATAACTTTGCATGTACCCAAATCAAGAACCAGAACAAATTGTAAATGTCCGGTGTGGTTTTCTCAATTTTACTGTTTTCTCTTCAACTCAGTAGGTGTGGTATAAATATAATCATAAAACCTCTGATAAAAAAAAGACAATATACTTTATAATTGAGACCAATCCAATAATTCTAAATAAGATACTTCTAAGTACATTATTAGGTCACATATTATATATGGGTTGATTACAATTACCAACGATAAAAGAGTTTCCATCAAATACCTAATTTCATGCATTATTTGTGTCTAATTTACCTTCAGTGATTTATGAGAATGAAATAAATATGTAGCTTCCGCTAAAAATGTAACGATAGATTACCTCTGATATTGACGCGACCTTTGAATAAATATAAGAGAATTACATTAAGTACCTAGGTACCTAATGTACCATAACATAATTTTGTTGACATCCATGATATTTACCTTGCCTAAATGACTTAATGTTAAGCACTCTACATTATTCCGATTTTAGAGCGTGTAAGCAGTAGTAGTTTCTTAGCACAAATTCACCAAACTTTAAATTTTAAACAACTACTCCACTACAATAACTTTAACGTTTCCCACGTTAAAGTTATTGTAGTGTAGTGACACGTTAAAATACAAATAAAGTTAAAAAATAGTTAGTGTGAAATTAAAAGTGAAGAAAAAGAGAAAACCACTGAACGAAAATCACCAAGGTACGTAGATATTGTGATGAATGTAATAAGTACATCAGGATTGACTGAGAGGCAGTTATGATAACACGGCTAGCTGCAAGCAATCCGTGGTAAAAATCGGACGAAAATTTCCAAGGTAGCTTTAATGATAAATGCAATAAGTACCTTCATCGGAATTAACTGCGAATTGCGATAACACGGCTAGCTGCAAGCAACCCGTTATAAACATTGGACAAACATTTCCAAGGTCCGTAGCTTTTTTGATAAATGCAATAATTACAGCAGAATTGACTGCGAGTTAATTGCGATAACATGGCTAGCTGTGAGCTACCCGTTATAAACCTTAACAGAGAAAATACGGGATATCTAATGGATTTAAGTTTATCTGATCGTATTGTCTGCGAGACAATACAATTATTAACGTATTTTTGCAAACTACCCGGATAACAATATGGGCACGTCGACAGCGGCCACCTTTGACTTTGGGGAGCCTAAACACAATAACGTAGCTGATCTATGGCTCCCAGTATTGAGAAAAGGCTTGCCTAAAAAGGACAAAATCAATCTCATGAAATAATATCTTGCTTCATCAAACTGCATACTATTGCAAGTGCCCAAGCTAAAAACTAAAGCTTTAGCCGCAGTATCTGATCGAAATTTTGCATGAATAAAAACAAGAAACTGGAAAGTTTCCACATTAATTTCCACCTAGGGTAGTATACCTACCCTAGGTGCCAATACCTTGTTCATAAATCAAGCCATGGACATAATGTCTTGGCATTACACAGCAAAACCAACGACACATCTGAAACGCCAATGACACTTTAAAATAATGCCGCCTTTTGACGGAATAAAAAAATAAAAATGCATATGATAACGAGACGAAGCGTCCAACAATAAACTTGCTTAACTCAGAGCAAGTTAGGTCATTAAAAAACAAGGCTGGTAGTTCAGAAATATAGCAGTTCAAAAGACCTACTATTTCTACTCCTCAGACTCCGGTCCCCCCGTTACCTCTTATTCTTTTCATATTCAGGGGAGAGAAGGGATGAGAGGGGGAGGGGAAGGGCTGCCCCGGTAGGCCACAGGCCATACCAGCCGACGGTAATCAACCAATTACCACGCATGAGTCTGCATGAGTGTACAAGTAGGTGCAAGTACACTCATGCAGACTAACATTTCACCATAATTGTTTGCATAAAATTTCTAGTTATTCTGTAAATTTTAAATGGGTTAGCTAAGGCTGGCTATATTTACCATTTTGTGAAAAGGAGGTCTAACATGTAGCCCCACATTCTACATTCACCTAAAAGACGGTAATTGAGATGTCTCGCGCCATTCAAAAACTAATTCTATTAGTAGTTATATCTCCTTGCACTGCGCGTAGCGATTAGCTTATATCACGAATATCTCTGGTTCCTACGCCGAATGTTAGCAAAAGGGTCGGACATATTTAATTTAAAGTTATAATTTTTGAAAATAATGTATTCATTCCATTCTATGACTTACGATATATATTGTTGCTCCGAGAGAATTTACCAAAAGTATGGCGATATTATCTCGAAAATATATTATTGATAGACGATAGTTTTAACAAATACACAAACAACATTATACACTCTACGTTACAGTGTTAAACTGTTTAAGCTTCATAGTTAACTACGAGAAAACTTATTTGCCCTTAAATATTAAGATAAATTCTAATATACGAACTATCTATGTCAATATCTATGATTCTATCATCATCTTTTACTCTTGGAAAACGCAAAAATATAAGCCAATTAGTACAAAATTTCTCACACTTACTGAGCTGTAGGTATATGTACCGGTGTTCTTGTCTTCTGGCTACAGCACTAGTACCTTTGATTGAAAAAAATCTTATTCCGTCTTTTCCGGCTAGTTCTGGCATCACTCATAAAATTTCATATTTAGACGAAGCAAGAAACAGTGATTGGAACTTGGAACAGTGCTTGCCCTAATTCCGCTCCCCCCAAGAACCTTTCGGCCCAACGGCAATGGGACGGGCCTCTATGTGAGCTTATATTGAATCATCTGTTAGAAACATGCTCAAGCTCCGTAGATCGTGCCCGTCTCCTAGCCGTTTCGAAATCGGAGTCAGGACATTGGTTACAAGCACAACCATCATCTAACATTGGAATATTATTAGAACCTACAACGTTTCGAGTTGCAATTTGTCTGCGGTTGGGTGCGCGGTGCTGCGCCCCTCACCAGTGCCAGTGTGGTACAGCGGTCGACCAGCTTGGTCTCCATGGGTTATCGTGTTGTAAGGCCGCCAGTAGGATTGCCCGCCACGCCAGTCTTAACGGACTTAGCTAGTCTTAGTTTTACGGAGTGTTAAAGTGAGATAACAGCTATAGTTGAGAGTAGTAATTTGGAATCTGTTTATATTCTTGGCGATTTCAATGCGCATCCGACAGAACTATTCAGTAATGAATTAAATAGCTTTTGTGCCGAACAATCGTGGTGATGTGCGGATGTTATAAAACTAGGTATTGATTCCAATGAATATACGTTTGTAAGTGATGCTCATGGTTCGCAACGTTGGTTAGATCACTGCCCCGTGACGCAGTCTGCCTGGAAGACAGGACCACTTTCCTGTGACTATAATTATGTTGTGACTTAAATTTTGTTCATAAGAAAGTATGTCCAGTTAATAATAAAAATGTTTCTAATCAAATTATCTGGGGCGATCGACAATTATCACAAATTAATATATATTCTGAATTTTGTAATGACAATTTATGGCTAATTAATTTCCCAAATGAGTTTGTGTTATGTGCAAATAGAAATAGAAAAAGAAATAGAAAAGTTTTTATTTGCAACAACACAGACAAAAATACAATAAAAATATAATATACAAAATGAATGGTTGCCGCAAAATGGACCCTAACTCAGCATATGCGGATTGCAGTGTCAACAACCCGCGCTGGTCTTCCGTCAGGACCAATTCTGTTTATCTGTAAATAACCTGTCTGTAAATAACCTGTCTGTAAATAACCACTGCAATGACATATCACACAAATCTATTATCGATAATATGTATCACAACATTATTAAAGTCTTGAGGGAGGGAGCTATTTTGACATGGTAAATTAGGAAATAATAAGAAGGAATAAAATTGCCTGGGTGGAATAAACATGTTAGTGCGGCATACAAAGAGGCTAGACTCAAATAAATTTATGGTTTTTATATGGAAAGCTGAAAAATGGGGTAGTATATGATGACATGTGTAAGAGTCGCAAGGTATTTAAGGCAAAATTGAAGTGGTGTCAAAATAATCAGGAAAAAATAAAAATGGACATAATTGCTAGCCATAAAGAGAGTAAAAATTTCCCTAAGTTTTGAAAAAATATTAAAAAAATTGACACTAAACCAGGCCTCCCTGCGAGCGTAGGAGCTATCTCTGAACCTGTACAGATAGCAAATTTGTTCAAAGATCAATTCAAAGTAAGGACCCCCTTAGGACAATCAACTGTGCCACAGATGATTGACGCTGAGACCGACCATTGTTCCGATGCCAAAGTAAGAGTTACGAAGAGTTAAAGAAGTGAGAACATCATCATTCAAACTATGAGTACGGGTAACTCACCGGGACATGACGATCTTAGTATCGAGCATCTGTGGTATGCGGGGGTGCACCTGCCTAGAGTACTGGCTTTGTTTTACTCCCTATGTATTAGCCACACGTACTTGCCACTCGACTGTATGAAAACTATTGTCGTGCCAATAGTCAAAAACAGAACAGGGGACGTAGCAGATATAAATAATTATAGGCCATTAAATAGATGGATAAATATATAGTACTATTCCGCCAATCTATTCGCAAAGAGTTTGACACGATGCAGACGCATACAGTCTCAGCCTGACGTTGGTCGAAGCAACAAGTCTGCAGAGCAGAGTGTTTTTTCATCGGGATGCGGAGTGAGTCAAGTGTTCCTGAGGATGCCTCGTGGAGTGGTGAAACACGTGTCGAATTTCTTTCGGAGGTTGCATGTGTGGATTGTGTGTGCTTGCCTTTTACTAACGCTTTGCATGGCTTTTCAATTGCAGGTGGGAAGGAAGTACATGCGTCTGCATCGTGTCTAACTCTTCGGAATAGATTGGCGGAATAGTTCTAAATATTTGTCCATCTATTTAATGTTTTGTAATGTATTTCCGCAAAGTCACGCCTGAATGAATTATCTAACTATAGGTCAATATCTCTCGCCACTAAAGTTGCCAAAGTGCTGGACCGAATTCTGAATAAACACCTGGACCGACACATTCAACTGCATGATGGACAGTTTGGTTTTAGGCCTGGATTGTCCACTGAGAGTGCAATACTTAGCCTCAAGTACACGGTTCAGTACTATGTGGATAGAAGGACGCCGGTCTATGCATATCTGTCAAAGGCTTTTGACACGGTGTGTTACGACATACTATGGCAAAAGCTTCGTGATACAAAACTTACAGGGGAACTTTGTTCTGTTTTTGAGTATTGGTACTCGCATCAAATCAACCATGTCAAATGGGCTAGTGCTCTGTCTGATGCGTATGGGATGGAGTGTGGGGTGAGGCAGGGGGGGGGTGACATCTATCGAGTTATCAACCTCTACGTTGATAACCTGATAGATGGCCTCAGTAGGTTGCCAGTAGGTTGCTCTATTGACGGTATTAGTGTCAATAACTTAAGTAACGCAGATGACATGGTACTGCTGGCGCCATCAACTAGAGCCTTGAGATGATTGCTAACTTATTGTGAGACTTATGCAGCAAGCCATGGTTTGCAGTATAATGCCAATAAATGCGAGTTCATGGTTTTTGGACCAGGTGGTAAGAGTCCGGACCGCCTATTTAATTGGAGATGTACTGCATCATAGAGTCACAACTTTTAGATATTTAGGACATTTAGTTACGGAAAACCTGAGAGATGGGCCGGATATTGAGAGGGAGCGAAGGCGACATATTAGGCGGCATATTAGCGAGCTAATATGTTGGTCCGAAATTCGCTCGCTCCACGGATACTATATTAGATGATCTAAGCTGGTGGTCATCAAATATTGATACTACATCAAATTTTATGAGGCAACCAAACTGTGAACTCGAGATCTACTCTTACGCTTCTAGAACAGGCTAAGGGGCTGTCTATAAGAATGACCAAGTAAGCGGAAAATCGAAAGCCTCAGAAAAAACAAGGCATATTAATTACTTTCAGAAGACCAGTGGGCCAAACTGACCACGGAGTGGTGCCCTGATATGGGACGACGACGTCGCGGCAGACCACGAACCAGGTGGAGGGACGAGCTCGCCAAATACCGCGCCGACTGGACACTCTTAGCGCAGGAGAGGAATGAATGGAGAGAATGGGGAGAGGCCTTTGCCCAGCAGTGGGACAGTGTGGGCTGATAATAATAATAATTAATAAATAATTAATTACTTAGAACTAATGGCTGCTTTTATGGGCCTGAAATCATTTGTTAGCGATATAAGGATGAAAATTACAACTCTGAGAAAACCACCATGGATCTCAAAGGGAATAAGAGTCTGCAGTAAGAAGTTAAGATCCTTGCTGTGAAGGTATAGATTAAGTCGAAAAGCAGCAGACAAAAACATATTTAAGACTTATTCAAAAAGGTTTAATAAAGTGATCGCATTAACTCAAAAGGCACAGAACGAACACTTTATCACAAAATCGACTAATAAATCTAAAGCGACATGGAACATAATAAATAGATATCATGGTAATTTACCGAGAGAAAATATTAGTAATATTGAATTAAATGGTAGTAACATATCTAAACCACGTGTCATGTCAAATGCATTTAATAATTACTTTTTTGACAGTATTAAGACGAACAATATTATCCATAATACATACACTATCAAACATAATAAATCAAATTCAATATTTCTTACTCCTACTAACAATACTGACATTATTAATATTATTAACACATTAAGAAACACTAACAGTGTGGGTTACGATGAATTAGCAACTAAGGTAATTAAAGACGTAGCTGTCCATATTTCACCGGTAATCAGTTATTTAACAAATCTATGCATTGAACACGGAGTTAACCCGATATATTAAAGTTAACGATAGTAAAACCACTCTTTAAGAAAGGCCTAAAATGTGATATTGGTAATTATAGGCCTGTAGCTCTTATACCTGTATTTGCTAAGGTAATTGAAAAGTATTGTTTAATAAATTATACAATTTTTTTGAAGATAATAAGGTACTAAGCTGTAATCAGTATGGTTTCAGAAAAAAACTGTCTATTAATAAGGCAATCTACGATTATTTATCTATGGTCATGACAAGTAGAGACAGAAACCAAATAGCAATTGCCTTGTACATGGACATGACAAGGACCTTCGACCATGTGAACCACGAAATGCTGCTTCACAAGCTGAACTGCTATGGAGTCCGGGGTACCGCTAATAAACTTATGGAATCGTATCTTAGCCACAGGACTCAGATGACGAGAATAAATGGATATTGACTTTGAGTCTGACATTAGGGTTGTAAGGCATGGTGTTCCTCAGGGAAGTGTTTTGGGACCACTACTATTCCTCATCTACATAACTGATCTACCTCAAGTCACTGACCATTCCATGACTTTATTTGCTGATGATATTACGGTTTTGCTTATAAATGAAAAATCTCATGACTTTGAATTTGACATTAATTTTACACTGACATTTATTATTAACTGGTTGTCATTGAATAATTTAAATATTAACTTGACTAAAACATTTATAATGAATTTTAAACTGAGAAATAACACTAATCCTGACATGAATATTAATTACTTGGGTACTAAAGTAAATGAGGTCAATAACAATAAGTTCTTGGGACTAACTATTGACAATAAATTAAACTGGAAACTTCACATCGACAATATATGTAGCAAGCTGCACCAGTTCGCTTACGCTCTGTTTAAACTCAGTAGAGTTTCAAACAAATCAGCCGTATTAACAGCCTACCATGGCCAGGTTGCTTCGACTCTGCGATATGGCATAAAATGGCAATTCTGGGGCAACTCAACAAAAAAGTTTAAGCTTTTTAGAGCTCAAAAGCGCTGTATTAGGGTCATTTGTAATTTAAAAAAGAGAGACTTGTGCAAGCCACACTTTACAGATTTAAAAATATTAACCTTAGCTTCATTATATAGGGTCTTTCATTAAGCGTGTCCTATCTTTAAATTTAAATAAAACAAAGTGTGTGTGATATATTATCGAAATTATTTATTTATTTGAAAGATGTAGTGATGCCTTTATGTGTGGAATATGACATCATTCAAATGTCCGCCACGGCTTCTCTGGGTGGAGCGCATGCGAGATATCCAATTTTCCATGACTTTTGCGCATAAATCAGCTCCAGTGCCCATTCAGCGAACACACGTCGTTGTCTATGGTCGTTTACCTTCAATTCCTGGGTGAGTTGAATTTTATACGGGTGCAGGCCCAAGTCACGACGCAAAATTCGCCAAGTTGTGGTCTGTGAAAGGCCGAGTTCTTGTGAGCGACGCGAAATCGACTGCCTCGGATTCTTCTGCACACTCTCACGGACAGCGGCGATGTTTTCGGCAGACCTTGCGTTTCGTTGACGTACGGGTGTTGGTCAATCATTTACCAAACCAGTGGACTCAAATTTATCCACCACACGACGAATAGTCCTCTCGGTAGGAAGATTATGGCGACCGTAAAATGGGCGAAGCGCGCGGTGCGTTGCCCGAACGGAACACTCATTTTGATAAAACAATTTTATCATTTGCACGTGTTGTTGAATGCTATAGCTATCCATGATGATTTGGCAAAACAGAATGAATAAAATACAACCAATTTGACAGAAGTAGCTTCAACAAGATGGCCGCTACCAACTGTCAAAGTTCGGACGTGCCTATTGGAAGACCCTTTACATAAAAACACAAGAAAAAGTGTCTTCCACTTAACTAGAGACTGTAAGAAAAGTGCTATTGAACACATTCTTACGTATAATTTATTTTATAAAACTATGTCAAAGCAAAATTACTCATTAGCTTATTTGGCTAGATTGTAATATTATTTAGCGTATGATCAATATTGTGCACCAAAATAATAAAAAGAACTTTTATGGTATTTAGGTACATAAAATGTAGCCCATATGCTGTTTTGAGTTACAGACTACATTATACCACTGTATTTTCATTTTGTTATTGACTGTATTCATCTATATCCAAAACGATAATAGCTAGCCGCACCCCGGCGGCACACTCGCTGCGTGCCCACGGCGCGTCGCTGCACGCTCGCTGCGAACTCGCGGCGAGCCTAAAGCTTTTCGCTTTGAATTCGCTCGTAATTAGCAGGGTGATAGCTAAGTTTCTTCTCTGAATTTTAGCATTTAGATACTAGTGTTAATTCTGACATTAAAAGCATCAGGTAGATGTGTTTGTATCTCGGTTCAGTTAACTCTGTTGTATGCGCGTTCACCACAAAAATGATAAAGATCGCGACTTGTGAATGTCCATGGACAAAATTATAGGCATTCTAGTACAAAATGCCTTAATAATTACAAAATAGTGCATCTATCCAATATTTTTTAATAACATACGTTTATATGGAAATCATATAGATTACAATCGTAGGTACGTAAATAAAAATGTATTTATAGCTGAACAGAAGGCAAAATTAGTCAGGCAAAATTAGTCCGTGTAACGCTTTCACGTGTTGTCAGACAACCTAACAGCATTAGATAGTCCGAAAAAAAACAGGCAAAATAAGAGGCATGTTAGTACATTCGATATATTTGATTTTAGCAGGCGTATTCTTGGAGATATCCAATGCTGAAAAGGTATGTATTGTTTTTATAAAGCATCTGGCTATAATTATGACAAGCTCCCTGACCTCACAGCTGTAGGTAGTGGATTTATCTTTCATATTGAGGTTGTAATTAAATTCCTATTGAGGATATATAAATGAGGTTAAGGGTTAAAACCCATCCTGATCAACAGTTTTTTTGATGAACATGAACGTTTATACGGTGTGTTAAAGAGCAGCAGGGCAATCGCGCTATTTGTCAACGTTATTTAATATTGAAACGGAAACGTTTTGTCTTCGGTTCGGACAAATCAAAATCGTTCTTTAGATGAGCTGCCGAAAAAATGTTATGTTAAATGATTAGTGGGGTACGAAATGTGCTTAACCCTTTGAGTAGCGAACCTAAATCTAGACTAACGATGGCGTTAAGCTGCGGTGGTGGCAAAATGGCGATGGCGATGTATTTTCAGATATTTTTTATATAATTTTCCTATAATTCTCCAGCTTCTAGATGTAAAAATGGTAAGCAGCAAAATCTCGCTCGCTTTATACTGTATGATGTTTATTTTAAAACACATTATTCTTTATGTAAATATTATATTTTGTTATGTTTGCCAATATAAGTGATAAGTTATATAAGTGACATATTTGGTTTTACTTACTTCGGGCGGTAATTTTCAACGTTTGAACCAAAGCTTATCCAAAGTCAAAACGTTATTTTTGACAAATTTCGTACCGTGCTAATCACTATAACGGAAACGATTTAGCTCTAATTTGGATTATACAAAGTCAAAGTCAAAAAAATCACAAGGATCAATTTGAAACGTCTTACATACTAGGTGAATTTAGGTGCCAATTCATCCTAACCCAAGCCCGAGAAGAACTGGCAAGAAACTCGTCTTAGTCCTAGTGCTTTTTTACATGATCCATCTTATAACTACCTTAACAACGAAATATTAATACAAGAGAGTTTATACATTTCAAAGTGTGTCGGTTAATTGTCTGAGGGCAGAGCGACATGAGGCCATGCATTCGTATCAATAATATAGTAATTTGTATTATAATAAGCTTTCTTCAAAAGACTACCTTTTATGTATGCTTTAAATTTCTTAATAGGTAGTTTAGTAGCATATTCAGGAAGCTTTTTATAGAAGCGCACCGTGTTCCCCATAAAGGACTTCTTTACATTTCCTAGTCGAAACCTAAGGATGTATAATTTGTGCCTATTCCTAGTATTGATTCTATGAAGGTCACTATTTTGCTGAAGCCCATCTCTATTTTTATGTGTGTATAACACATTTTCATATATTGTGAAGCAATTGTGATATTAATTTCTTTGAATATTTCTCTCAAAGATTTCTCGTTTCATTTTATAAACGGCACGTATTGCTCTTTTTTTAATAACAAATAATTTACCAATATCAGCTGCTTTCCCCCAAAGAATGATGCCGTATGACATAACACTATGGATGTAACTGAAATAAACTAGTCTAGCTGTAGCTTCATCAGTAAGCCACTGTATCGCACGAACTGCATTTGCAGCGGAACTAAGCCTATCAGCAAGTGTTTCAATTTGTAGTACTCACTGTAGTTTTGCATGAATATTAAGACCTAGGAAGATCGTGGAATCTACAGGATTCATTGCCTCTCCACTCATTTCAATAATGGTCGGGCTATGAATAACATTTGGCAAAGTGAATTTGATACATTTCGTGTTTTTTTTAATTATGCAAAAGATTACTTACAGTGAACCATTTAAGAACTAACGATAAGGATCCATTAACGTTATCGCAAATAATGGTTTTACCTTTGTCAACTTTGAAAATTAAAGACGTATCGTCTGCAAATAAAACTATATCACAAATATTTTTTACAAAAAAAGGTAGATCGTTAACGTACACTAGGAATAAAAAAGGGCCTAGTATCGAACCCTGAGATACCCTTATATCAATAATTGATCATGAAGACCTCTCACCACCCACGTTCACTTTCTGAACTCTATTGGATATATAGGACTGTATGAGGTCAATCGCCCAGTTTTAATGCCATAATATTTTAACTTTGTGATTAGGGTTGTATGACTCACACAGTCAAAGGTCTTAGATAGATCACAAAATACCCCAACTGCATCCTGCATATGCTTTAAGAGCGCTATAACTGCATCAGCTGTTGATCGACCATTAGTAAATCCGAATGATTACTATGTAGCAGGCCGTTAACGTTAAAGTGGTAGAATAACTGATTCAGAATGATTTTTACAAAGATTTGGCTTAACGCAGGTTATATCGATATCGGTCTATAATTAGCAAGATCACTTTCACTTCCAGACTAAAACATAGGAATGAGTTTACTATTTTATAAGATTGGGAAAACTCCCTCGTCGATACATCTATTAAAAATATAAGCTAAACATAGTGCAATATCTAAGATAACACCCAGCACCTTTGTAGACATCCCCAAAGATCTTCTGTATTTTTCATTTTAATTAACTTGAATGCTTTTACAATACTGGCCTCGTTAATATAGCTAAAACTAAACTCATTCTTACATTTTGCAACTCTAGATTCTAATAGAACGGAAGCTCTGGAGGCTGACGAGTTTAACGATTTGGTCACAATTTTTGGTATATCTGAGAAAAAACTATCAAGTGCATTCGCAACATCCTGTTCCTTTGTCAAAATTGTACTATTAATATTTAATTTGAACTGTCTATTGCGGGCCTTGACTGGCCTGTCAGCTCAGTTGGTAGTAGCTCTGCCTTCTGCGCTGCAGGTTGAGGGTTCGATTCTCTCCCAGGACACACATTTGTGTGATGAACATAGATGTTTGTTCTGTGTCTGGGTGTTAAAAAGTATCTTATGTATGTATTTAAAAATATATAAGTATTCTATCAGTCATCTGGTCACCATAATACAAGCTAAGCTTAGTTTGGGGCTCGATGGTGTTGTGTGCATTGTCCACCAATATTATATTATTATTATTATTTATTAATTTCCAAGAAGATTTTTTTTTATTTGTTGAATTTAATAATATTTTTATTATTAAATTATATCATATTATATATTACTTAGCCGCATGAAAAACTTTTTTGAATACTTTTGAGTAATTTATAACATGTAAGGTAACAATTACGTTTTCAAAACTAAAAAGAAACCGACTTGAATGAAATTTGAGCCTATAGTACATTTTTAGTGGAAAGTAGATGTATTTTGTATATATATATTATAATATGGGTAGGCCGCTAAATAAACGCACCGCTCCAATGAGAAAGCGAGGTATCGAAGTACATGAAAACATCATCGATGTATACAATTTTTTGATTTTCGTTGATTTTTCAGCTCGACCGATTTTGATAAAATTTATATGGGACCACCTGTGAAGACCACCCTTTCAAACAAAAAAGAATTTTCCAAACCGGTTCAGCCGTTTTCGAGTAATCGGTGAACATACATAAAAAAAAAAAAGATTCCGACGAATTGAGAACCTCCTCCTTTTTGAGAAAGTCGGTTAAAAACTGGAACATCTAACATCTCTGCATGTTTTTACTGTAAATATATCAGCATGTTCTTTAATTATTAAATCAAAATCAAATCAAATCAAAAATCTTTTTATTTTAGTTACATAAACATAAATGGTAGGGTTGGGATCTCTTCTTTTAAGTTTACACCTGTGTTAGAATAGTCCCCTCTATTCTGTGGTCTCTAAATTGTAACAATATGTTTGTATGATCTGCAAGTATTTGTTTCGGGTCTGGGTGTTTCTATGCATAATATGTATGTATTTACAAAAAAAAACGTATATTACTTACTTTGGGGCCAGGTGATGCTGTGTGAAATGTTCAGCATAATTATTATTATTATATTTATAATTATATGCACAAAGTAATTTTTCTCTAAAAGTACAACGTAAAGTTGGTGGTACAACGTACTCGTAAAGTGTACGAGTGGGTATGAATCAAGTCAATGAACAGAGATGGCAACAGATTTAAAGAACTCATTCGACAGTGTATGGTTGTATGGTTGTATGATAGAAATGAAATGAAATAATATATTATTTATTTGCTTGAACATATGTGATACTAATTAGGTCTTATAATAGTTAGTCCATTGTATGTCCTATCATATTCTTTGGCATGCAAATTTAATGTAGTGTCGTTAACCTAGCTTACTTAATCTTACTTAAAATAAGGGGAGACCCTTACTAGTTCACAAAAAAAGTAATAGGTACTTTATCGTCCTTACAGGTATGTGTTTAGGTATGTAGTTATGTTTACGTGTATCCATGTTAGTAAAATAAAACATCACGGCGATATGTTGGTAGCTATAGAAATCGCATTTGCTGGTAGGAGTGGAGTTATTATTTTAAAGACGATTTAGGTACAGGAGTACAGAAAGTTGACTTATTGATGTAAAATATTTAGTTGAATAATTTAAGGTTTTGATTTTTTTTGTGGAGGGTGATGTTTTTAGGGTGTAAGATTGTATGAATGAATATGAATTTATTTGTGTATGTTAGTTTTTTTAAGCTGTCATTCTATGTAGCCCAAACGGCTGAAGTGTATCTTGACATGGGGTGAGTTGCATGGTATATTGTGTTTCGACAAAGAGTGAAACATAATTAATATTATAAATGCAAAAATTTGTGAGGATCAAAATCCATTCAGTAGTTTCTGCGCGAAGGAATAACAAACATCACCTATCCATACATAGTTGATGTTTGTTATTCCTTCACGCAGAAACTACTGAATGGATTTTAATGAAACTACAGTTTTGTTGTAAATACATCAGAATAACACATACCTGCTAATATTATAAATGCAAAAGTAACTCTGTTTGTCTGTCTGTTTGTTACGTTTTCACGCCTAAACAGCTGAACCGATTTTGATGAATTTTGGTATAGAGATCGATGGGACCTTACCACGCGTGCGAAGCCGCGGGCAGTAGCTAGTAGGACATAATTATTAAGATGCCATGCGGGCGATACGATTCCATGAGTGGAAGTTGGTTATGTAAAAGCTGGTAATAAAATATCTTCAGTTCGTTGGTAATAAGATAACCAATTTGAGCCAATTCGATACCATTGTTTTACATTGCTGATGTGACATTGTGTATATATTTATTTTAATATTAACCGTATTATAGATTTGTGCCGATTGGGCACTATATTGCATTGAAGCAAATTTTGTTCTTGTTTTTTCGCATTTTGTCACAGAACGTTGAGTAAGTTTAGTAAGTAAGCTCCGATCAACCGTTACAGTTTTGTGAGTTTTGAGTGTACATTGTAAAATATATAGCTGTCAGTACGTTAGCTTCGCTGTATAATATTTGAGTACAAAACCTCTTTCTTTTGCGTAGCATTACTTTTAAAATAAACCGTTGAGCCCGTTCTATGCTAACAAATTTAGTTTTATGTGTACCGCCCCATATAGATATGCAATATAATAAGATTGATTGAACCAAAGTTTTGTAGACATAAGTTAGAAGCTGTACGTCCACTATATCTCTTAAGTATTTAAAATCCAGATAAATTTTCTAACTCGGTTTGCTACGAGTTCGAGTTGAGGATGCCAGGAAAGGTTTTAATCTACCAAAATGCCTAAATACCTAGCTGAATCAACTCTCTGCATGTTTGGGCAACCACATCTGTTTTTATTACAAAAATGGGCATTTATTTTAAAGTTGGGGTCTGTTTGTAGAGTCTCGAATTGATAATGCTATGTAATTCGTTTTTGATGTATTAAGTGTGAGCAAGTTTATATTTAACCAATAAATAACTTTATTTAGGCCATTTTCAGCTTGTGAATATACCTCATTCCAGGTTTTACCATGGAAAAGTAATGCAGTATCATTAGCATATGTGAAAACTTTTCCATCATTAAGTTGTATGTTAGTGAGATCATTTATATAAATCAGAAAAAGTGTCGGGCCTAGTACGCTGCCTTGCGGAACGCCATACTTGTGTAAAATTTGATCAGGGCTATAGAAATAGAGTTTATGGAAAGAGCCTCTAATACCAAGCTTTTAAATTTTTCGGATAAGTATGGGGACCGAGACTGTATCAAAAGCATTTTTTAACTCTAAGAGTATACACAGCGTTTTGTATTTCTTATCTAAGTGTTTGGTAATGTTTTTAGTCAGATCTAGAATAGCATCTTCAATACTAATTCTCACTCGAAAACCATATTGTGATTTTGATAATCGATTAAGTGAATTCAAAAATGAACAAAGCCTAGGGTTGATTAATTTTTCTAATATTTTTGTTAGTACCGGAAGAACGGAAATAGGTCTATAGTTGCTAATATCGCCTTTGTCCCCACTCTTATAAATGGGATGAATTATAAATCGTTTCCAGCCTCAGGGAAAGATTCCTTGATGAAAGCATATGACTGTAAGATGTGTTATAATAAGTAATTCACTTTTGGCCATTTTGATAAATTGTGTTGGAACTTTATCCCATCCGGCTGCAGAATCCGATTTCAGGTTGTTAATATTTGTCTCGATTTCAGTAGGTTCTGGTTCAATTATCCCTATTGAATTTAATTGGGATGGGATCGCATCAAAGTATGATTCAGCGTGGCGTGGTATTGGGGTAATATTTTCGGCAAGAGTTTTTCTAACGGATTTGAAATGCATATATATATGTTATATTTTTATACAGTTCCATAGCGTTTTATTACTGGTTTTAGTTAGATTTAGAAGATTCTTTTCATACTCCTTTTTAATTTTTTTAATAAGATTATTACAATAGTTTCGATACCGTCGGTATGTTATTTTTAGGATTTCATTAGTTTCATCGTTATATAATTTCTTTAGATTTACACTTTAATAGATTTTAGTATTATAATTATTAAATTAGACAATGTGGTGAAAAGATCATCTGGATCATCGATGCATGGTATGAGGGAAACTTTGTGTTCACTTCTACTTTGATGTTTTGATGTGGCTCTCTGTAATAGGTCAGTAAGTTAAGTTCTGAGCTTCAACTATACGATTACAAGAAAAGGTGGCACTGTGACAGTAATGGTTAGAACTAAAATGTACAGTACACACTTATGAACTGGTGTGCACTGCAATAGATGTTATCTAGACAAGTGGCAGTTGTTAGCATTACTCTTGTCGGTTCATCAAAAAGAGGGCTTAAATTGAAATATTTAAATAAGTTTAAAAGTGTTTCAGAGAATGGATGAATCGGAATATCTATATTAAAATTACCACAAACTATCATGATTTTATCACATGCTATTTTTTCCAATACTTCTTCCATAGTGCATTCATATAACGCAAAATCAGCATCAGGGGGACGGTAAACGACGACATGCCGCTCTAGCTCGACACACGACACCTCAATAGTTCTTTCAATAGAAAGATTAGTAATATATTTACGCTCCTTGCTATTTAAGTTATTTCTTACAATAATTAACAAAGCACCACGTATGGCGCTCCTGCGTTCATAGCTACTAGCAATATTATAATTTTCGTAGAAAGGAAGTACCATCCAGTGTTCAGTAATACACATAATATCTAATTTGAAATGATTTAATAATTACGCTTTAAAAACTAAAAATAAAACTGACTTCATTGAATGTAATTTGAGCCTATAAAACATTTTTAGTGGAAAGTAGATGTATTTTGTATATATTATGATATGGGTAGGCCAAATAAACGCAGCGCTCCAATGAGACAGCGAGGTATGTACATGAAAACATCATCGATGTATACAATTTTTAGATTTTCGTTGATTTTTTAGCTCGACTGATTATGATAAATAATTCTTTTTTTGTTTGAAAGGGTATACTTCACAGGTGGTCCCTTATAAATTTTATCAAAATCCGTCGAGCTTAAAAATCAACGAAAATCTAAAAATTGTATACATCGATGTTTATACATTATTTTCATGTACTTCGATACCTCGCTGTCTCATTGGAGCGGTGCGTTTATTTGGCCTACCCATATTATAATATATATACAAAATACATCTACTTTCCACTAAAAATGTATGATAGGCTCAAATTTCATTCAATGAAGTAGGTTTTTTTTAGTTTTTAAAACCTAATTATGTAGGTACTTAATAAAAAATTACATCGCATCTGACATCGCGAGATCTCAGTTCAGAACGAACTACTGGTTTATTCTAATTGAGCTATCTTTAGATCGTTTTGTCAGGTCATTAGATAGCTTTACTGTTATTATATTAAGTAAAGATATGTGTTTTACAAAACCATTGTATTAATTATGATGATGCACAGTTCAAACTGATGTCACTGATTTGTCCAATTTCCTTTCAGATAAGATATATAAGTACAGAGCATCCTGCAGTGACCTACTACAACACTAAATATATGTCCTATGCCAACCTTACATCCAAGCGATATGGACGACATGACCCGTTTTACTACGTAGGGTTGCATATGTATTTTGTTTCTACATTTCATAATAATGTAACGGTACGTAATAACACCTTTTCTGATTAATGGAGTAGATAATAGAATGCACATCAAACAGTGTGTATATGATTCATGACTGCCAATTTTTATGTTAAGTGACAACCGATTTTGCTGTCGCTTTACCTAACTTTCTTTAAGTTATTTATATATTCGGTAACAACCCGAAGATTTATAAAAAAAATACTTTTAAAAAAGAAAACATAAAAGTATATAACAAGCTCTGCTTACTTTGGGGCCAGATGATGTTGTGTGAAATGTCCGGCATTATGATTATTTTTATTAAACAAAATCATTATAATATTATACAATTCAGTAAAATAACACTTCCACTAAATAAAACTTAAAATATACAAATATTAAGTGGACATTCTAAAGAGTCAATAAGATTATTTAACAAAAAAAGAACAGATTAATACTACAGCTTCTAACTATGCATATTCTGTACCTTCTGCGTCTGGTGTGTGAAAGTTGGCCGTGAAAAAAGTTCATTCAGTAATAATTGGGATCGCTGAAGTGGCAAGATCTCGAAAAATCTAGCGGTTTTTTAACCGCATAAGGGGTTATCGTATTCTATCTCTTGAGGTGGCCTTGACTTTGTCAGGCTTAATTTCACTTCATCTCAGAGTGGAAGAGGCAGCAACATTTTATGATATAAAGAGAAGCTTTGCACTCCTTGAGTCCGATGATCGAGTTAAAGAGGGCAAGGTAAGTTATACCCAGATGCCGCATTCAGTTCAGTGGTGTTCTCTGATTTTTGTCTCTGGATACAATATCAGTAAAAAGCTTATCTGAAAATGCCTTTCTCGGACCATGTATATTTACGAATGGAAGTAAGATTGAGGTTAGGTTGGATGCAGCTGTCTCTCTCTGGGTTAGAAATATGGCGGTAAAGTACCGCACTTTAAAATTATCCCCTTATTGTTCAGTATATCAAGCAGAGCTGATGGCCATACAGAGGGCGGTTATTTTAGCTGGTGAGATTAACGAACCGAAAATAAATATTTTTTGTGATAGTCAGTCAGAGCTTTGCAAGCACTAGGGGATTATAAATCGCCTCATCCCATTGTTTGCAGAATTCAGAGTGAGGTACTCGTAACTAAACTTTTAAGAAATGTAGTAAAAAATCGTTTCTTTTGGATAAGAGCTCACATGGGAACACCAGGAAATTAACGGTCTGATGAGTTGGCCAAGAAGGCAGCCCTCTACAGGAAGACTTCTCCTGTCTATGACAGTTATCCAGCATCGTATGCTAGGAGGGTTATCAGAGACGGTACAATTGTCAAGTGGAATGAAGAGAGAACTATAGATATAAATATTAAAACCTTATTCCCCAGCATCCTGGGTACACACTTGCAAGAAGTATGAAAGTAGATGGCTTACTCACTCAGATCCTAACAGGAGATGGTGGGTTGGGCCAATCCAAAACCTTCATCGCTGCTTAGAGCAGATCCTTGGTGTAGCTATTGTGGGCACGGAGAGGTTGAAGATGTGTTTGTGTCTTGATAAAGTGTCCTAGGTTCGATGCTAAAAGAACAATCCAATACCTCCCACGTATGTTATTGTATCCCCAAATCCACAATTTTTCAATGGAGCGTTCCAAAGGTTTATAATTATCTGTATATAATTTTAGGTATTTTCAAATATAATCAAAGATACCTTACTTAAATGTCTCCCGTTGCCGAGATTTTGTTCATACAATATTTTACAGCGTCATGTTACCTTTGACAAATGTCGTATATGATACTTACAATCACTTACACTGGAAAACAATGGTTGCATTTAATTGTATATGGTTATTAATACAGTTTTCGTTGATTAACACTTAAGAACCTCTGTGGCGCAGTAGGCTTAGGTTGAGACGCAAAAGGTTGCGGGTTCGATTTCCACCGCGGGACAAATGTTTGTATGATCTGCAAGTATTTGTCTCGGGTATGTGTTTCTATGTATAATATGTATGTATTTACAATATATATATATATATATATATATATATATATATATATATATATTTATATATATATATGTGTGTGTGTGTGTGTGTAAGTAGTATATCAGTCATGTGGTACCCATAACACAAGCTCTGCTCACTTTGGGGCCAGATGATGCTGTGTGACATGTCCGGGATTATTTATTTTATGTTAAGTAATTGATATGTTAATGATTTCAGTAGGTGTAAAGGGTCTTGTAGATAAAAACATTAAGTATTGTTACTAGTTCAAATTCGCAAAGAACAAAATATTAAGTACTTATATGAACTTTAAATTGTAATTTAACAGAAATAGGAAACAATTACACTCACATCTCACATTTGAATTAAATATAATAGTAATCGTATTAAGGCGGTTTCATTGATTGCTTGTACATATTAAGAATTTTGTATTGTACGATTGTAAGAGTACAATTATAGATTTATATTTAATAAGATATGAACACAAATTAATTAAAAAGGTCTTAGTTGCTTGGTCTTAGTAAGGAGTTGTTGCATTTCTAGACGCCAACATTAAAAAAAACCTAACTATTGGCCTCTAGCTGTGCAGAGCTTAAATCCTTTTAAAATGTAGGTAGAACACAAATTAATTAAAAAGGTCTTCTACCTCATGTTGAAGAAGACAACTAGTGGCATTTCTAGATGCCAACAATTAAAAAAAACCTAACTATTGGTCTCTAGCTGTGCAGAGCTTAAATCCTATTAAAATATGTCAAAAAGGACCAGAAAGAAGTTGTTGTAGAACAAATTAAAAGACAAAATAAAAATCAGATTTATGAAGAAAAAGACTCAAACCTACGATCCTGCTAAAAGAGTTATTCAGCTAAAATGGAAATAGGCCGGAAACATTCAGAGACGAGAGATGCTCCAAAACCATAACAAATTAGTTTCCATTACATAAAAATATTTCAACCAGGCAAATCACTCAGATGATGTAGGGATGACGTAGTCAGAATAGCCCTCAAAGCATGGAGTCGAGCCGCTAGAGTTAACTCGGATTCTTCGTTTGTCATTTCATGAAGTAAATAGCTCTGCTAATTTAATATTGTTTATCGTTTTATTTCATGTTTTATTTAGTAATCTTAGCGGAATGTTTAATTAAAAAATTGCGACTACATAGCACAAGTATGGACAATTGAATTATATGTGTACTACGGTGCAATGTGATTTGAACGACGAGGAATCCCAAGAACATTCTAGACGGCCATTCCGCAAAGACGTTTAGAATTGACAATTGACCATCGAATACTTTATTAACAAAAAAATTGACTATAAGCAAATATAAATACTTGAAACTGGCAAAATTGACATTATTATGTCACATGCCATTAACAAAGAAGAAGAAGAGTTAATTCTAGCAGATTGAAGCGGTCCTTACTTATAATAACAAAAGTAAACAAATGTATAATTTAAACTTGTAAATATGCACTTATAAGATACCTTATAGCACCCGACATAGAATATCTAGGTCGGTTCACACAAATGCTTATCTTAGGAAAGGTTCAAACCAACCCACTTTGCAATACAGGCAAAAAGTTACGTAATTGTTCTTTTTATGATATATTGCAAACTTTTATTTCAGGTGGATTTTTACTTCTTTGAGTTTTTGACAAACAGGTACAAAAGAGGGTTTGTTGAGATGCACTTCAAGCTCTGCGATTTGATAGAAAAGGACCAGTTCTTCGGCACTGCATTGCGACAAGGAAAGTTTGCAAAGCCCTGTCCTTACGGTCCGGTAGGTAATAACGACCTATGGAATAAAGTGTCTTCCTAAAATACACTTGAGAGCAATGAATCCGGGTCACTTAAAGAAACCTATAAATCTCGGAAACTAAGAATACTAGCTTAATGAAATAAATTGTGTTTAATAGAAAATATAATACCCCTTAAATGAATTTAGTTTGAAGGTAATAAAATTTGTGAGCTAAATTTATAAATTTAAGTATAACATTTAATTTACTAAAATTTACATAAAGAAAAAAAACTGCTGATCTCGCCTTAAAACAAAAATAGGAAACATGAAATTTTTGAACAACATTACGATTTTCTTGAATTTTAATACTTTGTATTGCCTCCTTGTGCTTCCATTACTGCGTTTACGTGGTTTGGCATGCTGTACACCAAGTTCCTTGTACGATTTTGGGGAATATCCTCCATTCCTCTGTGAGGGCAATTTTGAGCTCACGAAGCGTGATTGGGGAGGAGTTTCGTTGTTTTACGCATCTACCTAGCTGGTCCCAAGCATGCTCGATCGAGTTAATATCCGGGCTGCGTGCTGGCCACTCCATACGAGTAGTCATTCACAATCCAACCTGTATGAGGTCAGGCAATATTATGTAAAAAATGGCCCAACGTATTCATTAAGGATTTCATCCACATATCTTACGCTAATTAAAGAGCCGTTTTCTATGAACACCAGCCTAAAATCAGTAATTTTAGGCAGCGATTTCAGCAGCGTGGTTCCGTTTGTTATGACTAGTTTACACGAGTTTGGTTCTGTATTTAGTTTTAAACGTTAAGTGTTTGACCATGTGTTGCAGTGGGCCATTTTTATGCCATCTGTTAGTTACGTTATAAATCCATAGTCATAAATATTGTTTCCTTTAGTGTTACAAGCATAATAATTATGGTTTACAGCTACGTACTTCGTTCGCTGAAAATTGATACAGCCATTTCTAAGAACCTAATTCCTTCACATGAGTAGATATAAAATACCTGCATATTATTATTTCAGGGAGCATATAATCTATACAATATGACGATTCCTCTGAAACAGATACCACACAACTTTCCATTTCAAAAAGGCCGAATCTACTGCAACATAACTGGCACTGTGTCCAAGGAGCTAGTGGGAAGTGGCTATATTGATATGGAAATTAAAGAAGCACACATTCATTAATGAAAGCATTATTAAATAAAAAAAATGTTAAATTTGGTGGTGGAGTGTAATTAAAAAATACACAATTTGTGTATTTTTTTTGAACACGTTTTTTAATTTATTTATTTGTTTATGGACGAGCAGATTTATGTTACTCGTATATCCCTGTGTTGATACGTATGATGATTCACTAGCACTGATTTTAATACACCTTAGTTTTTAGAGTTCCGTACTTCGAAAGGAAAAAAACGGAACCCTTATAGGATCACTTTGTTGTCCGTCCGTCTGTCTGTCTGATAAGACCCTTTTTCTCAGGAACGCGTGGAGGTATCAAGCTGAAATTTATATCAAATACCCTAAGTATTTAATTTTATTTCTAATTTCTACTGTCTCTTGAAGTTGTGACCTTATCAAACTCAAACTTCACAATCAAACTTCTAAGCCAACGCAATTAAAAGATACAGCCGTTTATGCAACAAATTTTCGCATACTTTCGACACTCGCAAGGGAATCAAAGCCTACAGGGTACTACACGTAAACTTCTCTTGAATCTTGAAATTTGGTACGAAGCATCGTCTTATAGCACAGATAAAGGCAACATTGCGAAAACCGTAATTTTTTAGTTACATTATCCAACTATAACTCGATGGTCGTGATGGGTAAACTTTTACTTATATACCTACAGGTTTGCACGGACCCTCGGTGCGCGATTCCGACTCGCACTTGGCCGGTTTTTTTTATTATTTGCAGCGAGTTATCGAGTTAATTTGAACTCGTGTGTTATCGATTACTATGATAACTGTAAGACTACTTGCAACTTATTTTGATGTTTTTATAGACCATTACAGTTCTATACTGTTATTTAAATGGTGCAAATATTTTTTTTCAATCGCTCATCAAACATTGACATAAGCTTAAGGATTTCGTCTAACTTATTTCCATTTAAGTGGTTTGGTTGTTTGTTGCGTCGCATTGCTGTAGTGGCTTTGGCAGCCACATGAGCGTTGGGCACTGTACTGTTAATAGCACTTATAGGTCTCGAACTAGTTGTATGCTGGTTAGTTATACTCGATGTGGTTGATAACTTACTGACACACCAAGATAAGGGATGGTGCAGTATACTTGTGCTATTGGACTTCTCAAGGGCTTTAGACTCCATTAATATTTCACTTCTTCTTTCTAAGCTTGCTTTCTATGGTTTCTCCTCTAATACAGTACAATGGTTTCACAGTTACCTTAGTCTTAAAAGTCAGTGTGTTGAGTTACAACTGCCAGATGGTTCTTCAGTTCGGTCAGCCCAGCAACCTGTCCTTCGTGGTGTTCCGCAGGGCTCCATCCTCGGTCCAATTCTCTTCATCTTGTACAGTGCAGACATCATCAAAGACATAGCTCACTGTCAATTTCATTTTTACGCTGATGATCTTCAGTTGTATCATTCTTTCTTGCCTGGTGATAGTGTTAAAGCTGTGGATGACATAAATAATGATCTGAATCAGATTTACCAATGGTCCTACGACAACTCTTTAGTTCTGAACCCAAGAAAGTCTAAATTCATTATAACTGGTAGTAGAGTAAACATTTGCAAACTTAATCTTGAAGATATTAAAATCATGGTGGGAGGTGAGCTCGTTGAATATGTATCCGAGGCAAGGAATCTGGGTCTTGTCATGAACTTTCAACTTAAGTTCGAAAGCTAGGTCTCTGAGAGTGTGCGCAGTTGTTTTTATAGGCTCAAAACATTATATAAAATCCGTCTATATCTTAGTGAGGATGTGCGTATAGCATTATGTGAGTCACTTATTTTATCAAAATTAAATTACTGCTATGTAGTGTTTGGACCTTGCCTCCTGGGTAGAACAGAAAAGCTTCTTCAACATGTGCAGAACGCCTGCGCAAGATTTTGCTTTTCAATACCACCTTGTTCACATGTCACACCCTACCTCAATGCTTCAAACATGTTAAAACTTAAAGCGAGAAGGACTCTGCACTTGGCAAATCATTTTTTTGTTGTTTTTAATGGAAATACTCCCTCTTACCTTATCAATAAGCTAGTATGGTCGTGGGAGAATAATCGTTAACAACGTTGGGTTTGTTCTCCCGTTCTTGTTACCAAAAAACACAGAACTGTTGCGTTTAGAGGTTCGTTTCGTTTTGCAGCCACACGCTGCTGGAACGATCTGCCTCCGCCGATGCGGGCCCTGAAATCATCGTACACCTTTAAGCTTAAACTTAAGCAGTACCTTCTTCATGCTCAAAAAACCTCCTAATATGTGCTTGGTGGCTGTAGAGGTTGGAATTTTTCTATGGCTTACCTTGAGGTTATGTCCGACTAGCTAGGTAGGCAGGTCGTCCCGCTCCAGTCCAGTGCTGAGTTCCACTGGTCTGTTCCTCCACTCCTCCAGCACTTAACATTCCACTCTTCCAGCACTTAGCATTTTTGTAATTTTTAAATGCCACGTTTTTGCCACGTATATTAAACACATTTTTTAGTCTGAGTAATACTGCATGATGGCAGTTTACTTACAGTACAGATTTTGGCCACTGACACTGACATTGAAGAAACATGTTTTTTCTACTAACAAATCAAACTTACACTGACACTACCACAAAGCATTACGTTTAGACGTACGGTTTGAATAAATGTATTTAATTATTATTTGATAATAATCTGTAAATCGTTTTGAACAGTCTTTAGTAGCTCAACTGTTTAACTAGTATTTTATATAATTGTATATTGTTCTGTATATTTTTGTATATATGTCTTTAAATATGTTAAGTTACACTGTCGGAAAATATGTATTTATATTATTTTATATTTTCGTGTCGTTTTCGCCTCGTGAGGTCGCTCCGAAAATGGTTCAATCTGAAAGCCAGCGCTATTTCCGTGCCCGGAAGTAGCACATGCTGAGATGGAGCCTTTTCAGCCACACTTAAATGTTGTTTGGTTCGCGGGAAGGGCTATTTTTTTTTATTATTATTAATATTATTATTTTTTATTCATAACTTTCATAGTTTGTTTTATTTCTGTTTGTTTTAATGTGTTTGTATCAATTTTCTCTTGTAGCTTAGTTATAGTCTGTTTTCCGCTCTTGTGTTCTTGTATGTTTTTCGTGTGTGCTGAATAAATGTTTTTCTTTCTTTCTTTCTTTCTTTTTAGTTATAGGACCCCCTAAAGTAATGATGAATGCAATAAAGAAAATTCATTGTTTAAAAATGGAGACAAAGATAAGGTGGCAAATTATAGACCAGTAGCACTTATCCCAAAAATGTCTAAGATCTTTGAGAAAATCAGTTATGATAGTATTTATGGCTACCTAGAAAAAGAATGCATACTAAACGATCAGCAAAAGGGGTTTAGAAAGGGAAAATCGATCAACTTAGCAATATTTGATTTCTTAGATAAGGTAGTAGATAATGTGGGTAAACGGGTTCCTGTCTATGCAATATATATGGACATGTCTAAGGCATTTAATTATGTAGATCATAAATTACTTATTTATAAATTAGAACAATATGGAATTAGGGGTAATGTTCTGAATTTAATAAAATCATACCTACCTATCTAATAGAAATCAATACACAGAAATAACTTGAGTAAATAAAAATTCAAGGTTAGAAAAGAAATAAAGGTCTTCTCTTCGAAACAATCTGTATGGCGTGCCACAAGGTAGTGTTCTAAGACCATTATTATTTTTGTGTTACATTAATGATTTTCCTAAGCATGTGAGTCATCCCATGGTACTCTTTGCAGACGACAGCACAGTCATAATAAAAAAAGAGGACTCAATTTATTAAAATAATATTAACACTACTCTTAAAGAAAGTTTAGACTGGTTAAATGCTAACAATCCACGGATAAATCTAAATAAAACTAAAATAATGCATTTTAATCAACATTTTAAATTTGCAAAATTAAAAAAATATAATTAAGATTTAATGTGGTCAAGTAAACATATCTACTATAAAATAATTGCTAGTAATAATTCAGTAACAATATCGCACAATAATTAGCAACCCAAGAGCGCTACAACATAGAGCCGAAAACAAGGTAAGAGTGCCCGCTCCCTTCCGCTCGCCTGCTTTATATCCAAAACAAAGTGCCAAGCAAAACAAGTTGTGAAGTGGGGATGGCCCGCTGCGACTGGTATAGCGGCTCGTTGCACGTGCTGTTTACAACAACAAAGACGCCACGCCGTCACGGCCATGCTGACTGGCGTACGTCCTCGTACGCGCTGTTTACTGGGTGTTATCTGAGAAGGAAACAAAATGACGGGGCTTAAGTTCGTTCATCCTGACTAGAAAAATCTTAAAACCGTGTATGGACCGGTCTGTCAATTCTTCAGCTTAGTTATTCTTCAGTTCCGTTATTATGCCTAAACTCATACCGATCATTTTTGAGAACGGCAGTACTTTTAAAGGGGCCCTTATATTTACGGTCAATTTTAGTTTGATGGCTTTCTTCACTTTTAACAAAACAAAATCACCCATAGAATATGGTCGTACTTTAGCTTTGAACCGTATTGTGTCAGATTGAGATAGTCTTTGAATGTTCGTTCGTTCGTTGTGATTTTATTTGTTAGATTCGTAGTAAAGAAGATTGACAATGTCATCAGTCCATCGGGTGTCTAGATAGTTCCCTTGAAAAGTGCGGCGTCGGTTGTCAGGCGGCCCACGTTCCGCCTCATGCCTTTTTGATGTCTTGTACCAATCAAACCAACGCAGTAGTCTACATATATTAGCATTGCGTAACATGCTCTATGTCTTGAACAAGAAAACATATGAAATAACAATTATACATTCTCGTAGGTACCGAGACATAATAATACAGAGCACCTAACTTTGTTTCGACACTCGTCTTTATCGAAAGGCCGCCGCTGTACTGAATTCAGAATGGCGTTTTCTGGACAGATTCTATGATCGTCCTAGGTTGGTTTAAAATGTTGCCTTCTAAGTTGCAACCTTTTGTGTGTAATCGCATAGCTGTTATTTAGAAAAAACTTGCCGCTGAACATGGTGACATGTTCCAACGACTGACAGTGTTAGCTCTCTTCAGTCTCACACGCTTTAGTGGAATAGGCCAGGTTATTTGGAACGCGATCACTCGCGTGGAGTAGCAGGCACTGGCCTCGAAACTTAAATACTCTCAATTAAGTTTTGTTACTTGTATGTAAATGATTTTACTTCACTCGAACTTATCGATTACAAATTTGTCTAGGGTTCAGCGAACTGTAGCCTATGTAGTAAGGTTTGTTAATATCCTAAAGGGAAAAATTAGACCTGTAGATAATAAATGAAACAATCGCAAATCCAGACGTTCCCTGATTATAGTTTATTGATTAAAAAGCAAGGTTTGCACAGTAAAAGTACGCTAATCAAATTATATATTTATTTAGATGAAAATAATCTAATTTGTGTTGGAAGTAGTTTAGATACTTCTAGCTTTACGTTCGAAAAGAAGCACCCTATATTACTACAGTCCACACATCAAGTAAAAAAATGAATTAATAAGGCGATCTCTCACATTCTCATATGAAGGAAACTTTGTGGAACAGTATCGTCTTTCTATGGATCTTTTTACGGTATTGGTGGAAAAGCTACATACATACATCATTAAATACTGCCTGCTGATCAACCCGCGTTAGCTCTACTGGCGCACTATGTATAATACATATTTCAGGTTCTGATAGCTCTGTTTTACGCGATGGGTTCGTACCAGACGGTGGTTGGAGATAATAAGGACCATCCAGTGTCCCAATCAACTAAGCAAGCAAGGCTGTAACGGAAGTAACAGCGTCGACTTTGGCGCCTGAGGATTATTCTTCCTGACACGTTCAATGAATATAATAATTAATGTTTTTATTATTTAATGTTTTCTATTATTCAGCATGAATTTAAATTTTCAAGTTAGTACGTGTGTGATTTATTATCATAATATAGTTAATTTATTGAATAAATATTTTTTTTATAAATGAATCTCTGTATCTGTATTTTGTATTTTCAGTATCATAATCTGTAAATTTTATTTTGTGTGTACGTTATTTTATAAAAAAAGTGCCTTGAAATGTGTCATACCTTTTTTTATTTATTATTTGCAGTATGTAGTCATTATTGTTATATTTTTGTATTTTCTTAGAATTTGTTATAGACATGCGGGAAAATGAACATTACTATTGGGTCAATGTAGTTTTTAACATTCCGAAGTCCAACACCGTCTGCTATTAGCACAAGCTAATAATATTTTACTAAATTATGAATAGCAGCCTGATTTGTAAACATTAAAAAAACTCCGTAAGCTCCGTAACAAATGTTTTAGTTCTGCTAACTAGAAGACGTTGAATTGGTTTGGGTTCTGACCGTGTGGATAAATTTGGAAATAAGTACCTAAGGTCTAACGACAAAAAAAAAGGTCCGGAAACAGTTAATTTATAGTTTATTTATTTTTATCCTAAGAAATGACGAACTGCAGACACTACAGATGTTAAAGATTGGCATACTGTTGCCATTGTTTCGGCCTGCAGTCTACTGGCGTTGGCTGTTATTAGATCAGCCTCAGCCTGCGCTTTCGCGGCTTTAGCTTGTCTCAACGCAGACTGAGTGAGCAAACTGTCTCTGTGGGCGCGCATCTCCTAAATGAGCATCATCAAACAGCGGCTCTCGTCGAGTGCACCATGGCTTGCTGTTGGAAAAATTATACATCAAGAAAAAGAAAAGACAGAAACACTTTTGTGGGGTATTTTTTACACATTATGTATTTCACGGACTACAAGTTTTTTTTTACATTTATTGAAGGGCCACCGCCTGTACGACGCTGAGAGAGAGTAAGGCTCGTCAATTTTCTTCTTCTTCTATCTTATTTTACTCTAATTTATTGAATGACGAATGATTTGAACATTCCAAATGTGGAAATTTAAATTATTTATGAAGATAAATAGTTTAAGAACTTAAGTTATAAATAACCTTAAAGTTAGATGCCTTAGTCGACTCTTTGGGCAGTCTTACTGACCCTTCTTTACTCAGTGCGTCAGCGCACCCATGCCAAAAGCGAACCGACATAGTGTAGCATTACAATTCCTTTCTATATAAAAAAAGATTGTAAGCTGCAATTAATTTAGAAATTTAAATAGAAATCGAGAGAAACTATCTGTTTTTAAGTAAAATAAGAAAATTATAATCAGATAGATATTATATTTTATTATAAATACACTCAGTAAAAAAAAAAACTTTAATATTTTATAGTTCTGTTAGTTTAAAAGTTTGTACGTTTCTTTCATTTGGCTTTTAAAAGATGTTAGAGTTTCACTAACCGGAGAGGTCCACACATAGTTTCATGATTAAGATTATTTCCGTCTCTGGTATTTTTATTTGGTTAGATGGGGACTTCCTCTTTTCATCAATATAAGGTCTTCGGGTCCTTGTCACCATTGGTCCTTTAATTCATATGGGTCCGTAGCGTTTCCCTGGCTCAGACCTCCATTTTACTCTCCACTAGTAGATAATATTTTTTATCCATTCAGTCTCAAAACTCCGATCTGAATGACATCTTTCAGTCCTCCCTTCATTTTCCTGCGCAAATCGCGCATATCAAATCCATCACGGATTTTGAATTTCAAGTTTCAGCCAGACAGTGTTATGAAAGTTTTCATTGTAATATTAGCAGACCTCTCGCTAATTTGAGAATTATGAAATATATTGACAGCTTCCTTCACCTTTCAATTTTGATTAATTAAAATGTAAACAAAGATTTTACAATGAAAAGTTATGAATATAAATAAACATCGTAAAATGTGGTAGATATTTGTGATGGTGTTCAGATTAAACTGCTCGGAAACTCCGTATGAAGTCAAGGATACGAAAGTAAAATGGAATCCCATAAATATGGTTAAAGACGCAGCTTGTTTATGTTGAGCAGTATAATCCGTTACATATCTTCACGTAAGTAAAATAATATAATATGTACATAAAGAGCGTTTACGAGCTAAGTAGAAAAGAAAGATATTACAATAGCCCGTCCCTCTTTAGATCGAAGTCTACCGAGGGCTAATTCTTTATTGGCCTTGGCAAACTCCATCAACAACTGAAGCTGCTGTAGGGTGGTGGTACGGCGTCCACCGTCCATTTTATCTGAAAAGCATAAAGCTGGGCAATATAATTACTTATTATTACACATTACAATATCAAGGACGATCAGTGTCTTGTGAACACTAAGTATTCTTCATTAATAAGTACACTTATTGTTAATATCTCCATTTTGAACAAAAACAATACTTACTTGAGTCAAGTCCATTTCGTTTAAAAAAATATGAATGAAAAGGTAATACGCGATAAATACCCATTAACTAAAAATACAATATATATTTAGTTTTTGACAATCATAGTGTTTACAATCGGAGTTGACATTATTTTGACACAAGTACAAAATACTAGCAGCTTTGCTCGCGACCTGGTTCGCACGTTTTAGCTTAATTTAAAAACCTTTTTTTTCATCATCTACAGCCTGAATCTTCGACTTCTTCTTATCTTGTTAAATGAGTGTAATAAAAATCGTATTAGATAGCAGGAAATTGGCGATTCGCGCATATTGGTAGTTGCCGCGAATTACATAGCCCCTAATAGAGGGCAAATTAACAGTAGCAGTAGCAACAGTAGGGTTCGATGGCTATCGTCGAACTGTTAAAACATACACACAAACAAACTTAACCGCTTTTTATTATAGTATAAATATAAAAATAATCACACTCAATCGATCAACGATAATAAGAGGATCACAGATGCCATAACCAAAAGAAGAACAAAAAGTTTAATGTTTTATTATTGTCGTTGTAAACTCTAACGTTTTATATTTGGTTCTATTTTGGAAAATTCAACGATTAAATCGTTCATAAAAAATAGCGGTACCATTTTGACATCCAGAGTAACCAAATCAGAACCTCATTAGAATCGCTGCCAATATATTTCCGTTCAATGGTAAATACGTTGGCAAATAGCGCGATCGCCCTACAGGTCACTCTAATAATAAACATAGTAGGTAAATATTGGACACAATATTGGATATTGAAATAAAAAATAATTGACAACACTGTTTATTCAAAGCATTTAGTTAAAATTAAATATTGGTACACAGACTAAATATGTAAAGTACGATACGTATTAATCAATTATGCTCAGCGAGCTATACTACCACATTCTTTACATTTTAACAAACACGGGCTTTACTCACGTATTATTTTGTCGATGGAGGCACCGACATTGTTTCGATTCATCTAGAGAATCTTCATCAGGGTGAGATTGATCCGCGGTCCACTCGTTGCCGCTCGAGCTCACGGTTCAGTGCGAACCGTGAGCGTGACCGTGATACGTGAGTAAAGCCCGTGTTTGTCAAAATGTATACCACATTCTTGGTTAAATTAACGAATTATAATATATGTGTTTTCCTATGTGTACGAAACAGTTTGTGATTAATAAACTCCGAGCACACAATAATAATCATTTAAATATTTTTCACCATCAGGTAAGTAATATAAAAAATATAAGATATAAAATATTGTGAAACGTCTTATCCACCAACAAATAAGTATTTTTGTTTCTAAGAACTCCTTTCTCAACTCTTACCAATCTGGGTTCCGTCCAGGCCACAGTACCGTTACGGCTTTGGTAAAAATTACCGATGACATTCGTTTCGGAATGGACAGTGGAAAGGTCACTATATTTACACTCCTCGACTTCAGCAGTGCTTTTTGTAATGTTGATTTTGACCTTCTTTTGGGTGTGCTTAGCTCTCTTAATATATCTCCGCCGGCAGTTGACTGGTTCCGTAGCTACTTATTCGATCGGCAGCAGCGCATTCGTGTTGAGGACACATTCTCTACATGGTGTAACCTCACTGCTGGCGTCCCCCAAGGCGGCGTCCTCTCTCCTCTTCTCTTTACTATTTTTATTAATTCCATAACGTTAAATCTTTCATCTTCCTACCACCTGTATGCAGATGATCTTCAAATATACTGTCATACTACTGTAGATAATGTCAATGGAGCCATTAGTCTGATTAACTCTGATCTAGGCAGAGTTTGTGAATGGAGTAAGTCTTACGGACTTACTGTCAATCCAAGCAAAACTCAGGCCATCATAATTGGTAGTTCTAGGCAAATCGCTAAACTTAATCTTAATCTTCTCTCACCTATATTATTTAATGGTACACATATTCCGATCAGTCAGTCAGTTAAAAATTTAGGTATTATAATGGACACTAAGTTGACATGGCAGCCGTGGATTAATGAAATTAGTCGAAAAATGTTCGCATCATCTGCGTCTTTACGAAGACTTCGTAATTTTCTGCCAACAGCTACCAAAGTTATGCTTGCACAATCCCTGCTCCATCCAATATTAGATTATGCAGACGCCAGCTATCTTGATCTATCCGAAGTCCATCTTAACAAACTTGAGCGTCTTCAAAACCTCTGCATTCGGTTTATATTTGGCTTGCGCAAATATGACCATGTTTCAGAATTTCGCATGAAGCTCAAGTGGCTCCCTATTCGTTTTCGCCGGAATACTCATATCCTGACGCTGTTATACAACATCCTTTATCTGTCTTCATCTCCCCACTATTTGAAGGAACGTTTTATTTTTCTGCACCAGTCAAACGATCGTGATCTGCGTTCGTCTGACACTCTCCAACTCCTTAGGTACTCCTGTTCATAGTTCAGCTATGTATGGTGAATCCTTCACTGTTCAAGCTGTACACTTATGGAACTCCTTACCTTTATCTATTCGCTTATCTAAATTTATTCATATATTTAAAATCAAAGTCCATAACCTTTATCTGTCTTTATCTGGAAACTGCTAACTGGTTGTTAGCTTCTATCACTATAGAAAGTTGTTTGATGGTGGGTATGTATGTCATCTTTCTTTGTGTAATTTTTGTCATTTTTATAGTTATGAATTATAGGCATTTTTATAGTTATTGTTATATTTTGTATTTTTATGTATTAGATTAAGTATAGGTAACTTTTTTTTGTACACCGCCGACTTTTTGGTATTTTGTCTATCCTGTCCATCCAAAGGTTGCCTGGAAGAGATCGCTTTTAGCGATAAGGCCGCCCATTGTACAACTGTACTGCTAATCATTTTTTTTTTTTTTGTATATTCTCTTGTGTACAATAAAGTGTTTATCTATCTATCTATCTATCTAACTACAATACTAAAAATGAAGTTGAACATTATTCACCTTGACATTACTTATAATTAGGTGTGTTTTAATAAACTCTTTCTATCAACAATACGAAGTAACTACTTACTACGAAAAAACAACTTTAACATAAAGTAACTAATGAACTCTCAAAATAAATCACAGACATCTTTGTATTTAGTAAAATATTTTGCAAACTAATAAAACAATCAAGGTATACTGTTAAAAAAGTCTGCATAGTAATTTGGAATAAATTTTTCGGCAACGATATCTCGTAAGTTTTTTTTCTTATGTTCACTACAGTCTTTTTCTAAATGCTTTGGTCATCGTTACTTCAGACAGTCATCATTTTCTTTCGTTTGTTTCTCATGTTTACCATAGTGAACTCACTTCGAGTGTACGATGTCTTGTAGTTAGAAGAGAAACCTTCATAGTTACAAAATTTCAGAACCTTAACGTTTTTCCATGACACAGTATCTTTATGTTCATATTCATTAAAATTATATGCCCATTTTTCTTGTAAATTCTTTAAATTAATTAAAAAATCATAACAGCAAATCGTAAGCTTGCCTTTAATAATAGAGGCAAGCACACTTTCATACCGCTGTTTTTCTTACTTTTATTACCGAAAACCGCAAGGTTTTCTTAATAAAGATAACTTTATCAACCTTTTAAACTTTTGAAACCTTTGGGGGTCAGTTTTCTTTTTTATTGTTCTAATCTGGCGGTCACATATTGACGCTTGAAAGGCAATAATTACCAAGCGATATTTTGGCGATATCGAGTTTTATATAATAGGTTGGGGAAAAAGTTTCTTCGCATTTTCAATGAAAATTCAAAACATTTTTAAATATAGTTTATTTACATTTAACTAAAGTATGTAGGTACCATTTTGTTCGATAACTTTTTGCCATCTTGTAGGTAGGAACATGATCCCATTGCTATAGAAATTTTGGGACTTCTGATCAAAATACCGCGACAAGTGGTTTTGGCAGTCCTTTCGTGATGTTAACCTGACACTGCCTAAAGAATTCTGAAGAGACCGAAACAGGTGAAAATCTGAAGGTCAGGAAAATGGGGCGGATGCATTAACACTTCCCAGCCAATCTTTTTTAATTTTTGCTGTGTGGCTAAATATGTGTGAGGCTAAAGATGTGCGTTATCATGATGAAAAACCACACCCCTTCAGTTGATTAATTCCGGCCGCTTTCTCTCAACTTCTTGCTTTAATCTCATCAGTTGTTCGCTGTAGAGTTCAGAACCGATGGTCCTGCCTGGTGGTAACAGCTCATAATGAATAATGCCCATCCAATCCCACCACACACACAGCATCACCTTGTGCGAGTTAACCCGGGTTTCGCCACGGTCTGTGAAGCCTGACCGAGCTTTGACCACGACCTTTTTCGCACGTTCTTGTCGTAGGTGATCCACTTTTCATCAACAGTTATCAGCTTCTTCAAAAATGGTTCGGTTTCATTACGTCGTAATAAAGAATCACAAATGAGTACACAGTTCATTAGGTTTCTTTCAGTGAGCTCATGAGGTACCCAAATATCAAGCTTTTTTGTGTACCCAGTTTTTTAAAATAGGCCAAAACTGTTTTGTGGTCAATTCCCAGTTCTTCAGCTACGTCGTAACTACTGATATGCCGATCTTGCTCCACTTTTTCAAAAATGGCATCCATTTTATCCGTAATAGGGCGACCAGAGCGACGTGCATCTTTGACATCAAAATTTCCGGATTGAAAACGCTAAAACCAAATTTGTGCTACTCTCAAAGACACTACACTAGGTCCATAAACATCGCAAATTTTGTTCGAGGCGCGCGTTGCATTTTTACCTTTTTTGTAGTAAATTTTTCAAATGTATCAAATTTCTTCATTAGATTCACTAATCTTGACAGTACGAAAAACAAATAAAAATCACACATTTTCCTAATTTGAATTTGGAATTATATTCTTTAAAATTTAAACTTTTAATGTTACCAAAACTAGCCAGATGCAAATAGTATAGCCAAAGAGATTTTATTACAAGTTCATACATACTATAATGCGAAAAGACTTTTTCCCCAACCTAATATCATTGAAATCAGAAAAAAAATCTGCGTCGATTGGTCCTACTCTCATGCCGCTAGGACGAAGTTTGTTGTCGCTTGGTCACTCTAAAAAAACTATTTTTCTTAGTTTTCGGCGTCCAAGCGACCATAATTTTACCGATTTATGAATAACTTTTACTTAGTATATATTCAATTTTAACTTTTTACACTTAGTAATTTTGCCTAGACTCGAAATAATGCTTTTAAACATAAATTATTTTTTGCCATGCGGTTCCAAGGGTATAAACATTGATTAAGAAATTTTACCTGATTGAATTTTTTTTTCGTAATTTAAGACTTTATAACACACCTTAATGATGTATTCATTTTCATTTAGTGCTTTTTACCTAAATACAATGGACTTAAAAACGTAAAGTAGTAATATTTACCTGCCTAAAAAGGATATATTTTGTCGTTTGGTGATTTTTTATCTACCGTTTTTTTTATTGTTTCTGTTACTTAGATAACTATTTTGGAAAATAAATTTGTATAAAACTGAGCTTATCCCTGATGCACGTATTTTGTTTTGTCACTTATCAGCACTCTAAAGCAGATTTTGAATGGCTGTTAGTTACAAAATAATGATTTAGTGTTCATCGAACTGTCGCATAGGCAACCCGCGCACTCACGCGCCCACGGACATAGTGCTTCATCGCGTTGCTTGAAGTGTACTTGGTAAGTGCAATGTAATGATTTTATGTGTAAGATTATTTATAATGCGCATTTTGTATTGATTTAAATTTATTGTTTAAGATTCGTAATTAATCGAAATAAGCGAGTAGGTAACATCATTAAACGAGCTATGTCAAACGCCGGTGTTGATAGCAGGGATTCGACCTTGGTAATGTAACTGCCTAGTTAAATAATTAAATCATTTATTCTTTCAATCGTTATTAATATAAACAACTAACAATGAAATCGTAATTTCTAGATTCCAAGATATCGAGGATATACTCGTACTTACAATAACAAAGATGAAAGTATACAACAATTGGACAAAGTTCGAAAAAACTTGATTTTAATGAACCGGTATGTTTTTACACTTTGTAAACAAATACTTCAATGTCTAATTGTATATACCTATTATTATTTTTATTATCAAATTTAATATTTTTCAGGGTGATACACTTTCATTGGAAGGCCCTTCAATGAAATCCCTTGCATGTACTTCTGAGACCTTTACTGCTGGCAATAACTCTGAGAAAACTGGCCCAATAAATTAAAATCAATTATTAGATGAAATTGGTGGTGGCTTATTTTGTCCTACCCTAGAAATTGTACCTGCAGATCAAGGCATACCAGAAAATTAACCAGACGAAGAACTTACACTTACAGACAAAATAATGACATACAGAGCCGAAACGTGTCCACTCACCGTGCGACTTGTCCACCAGTCCTAGGTCGCTCAGCGAGCTATGGAGAGAGCAATGCTTGGAGTTTCTCTTAGGGATCGAATCCGAAACGAAAATATTCGTCAGAGAACTAAGTTCACCGACATAGCTCTGCGAATAAGCAAGCTGAAGTGGCAGTGGGCAGGTCACATATGCCGCAGAGCCGATGGCCGTTGGGGCAGAATGATTCTTGAGTGGAGTCCGCGTATCCGCAAACGTAGTGTAGGGCGCCCTGTAGCTAGGTGGGGTGATGATATACGTAAGGTAGTGGGCAAGGATTGGACTAGGAGAACTGAAGACCGAGCTCAGTGGCGTGCCATGGGAGAGGCCTATGTCCAGCAGTGGACTGACACGGGCTGATGATGAAAGAACTTACAAATATGGAGGTTGATTTGACTACACCGGAAACGTTTACTGCATGCAACGCCTAAAAACAAACAGATAAAAACACTGAAGACTACACCAGAAATATATACTGCAAGCAACATCGAAGTAAGTTCCAATTCATCAAGTTTTACCGTTGTGGGATGCTCTGAATCTGGCGGAGAGGTCGTATATATAAATGCACAACTAATGTACATTGATTACATATCAGATAATAATAATAGTTACATATTAGATAACAACTTCTATCGATTGTGAAGAAGTTACAATTTCAGATGAATGGTTAGGATGTTAATCTTCTTATGATGAAGAAGTGGAAGTAGTTTAAAAAACAGCAACCACGAAGAAAAAAATAAATAAAAAGACAATATCTTAAAAGCAAAATACATGTTTGGATGTTATTAATGAAGAACTACACTTTCTTCACAAAAGAAATGGGCTTGAGAACAAAAAAATAGATAAAAGAAGAGAACGGTAACAAAAAAGAGTTGCTGGACAGGAATATGTGCGAAGTGGTGGTAAAATTATCAAACCTAAATCTACTCGTATTCAACCTATGTGTGGCGGATTAGGTTGAGACCGCCACAAGCTGCTTAGAATTCTTCCTCGAGGATCCGATGCCTCCTACCTAGCCTACCTAGGTAGATAGGAATCCTTCTAGCCTGCCTGTTCCGGGTCTTCTTTGTTCCTACTTCGCCCAGCCTACTCAGGGTGGTCTTCAAGGAGGTTTCAGTAAAACACTACTTCTTTCTTCAGATGTCCAGATTCGTGTGCACTGTGCGACGTCGCTTCGGTGAGTGACGGTTGCGTGGAAATGCGCGAATATTTATAGAGCGATCGCATAGTGCAACGAAGTAGTGGCGCGAAAAGCGTTTTATTTGCATAAGTAGGTACGACATTCAATAAAGGTAGGTATAAAGTTACATAGACAAGTTCTTATGATAAACTAAGTAAGTACTAGATAATTCCTATATACAATTGTTATTTCTAGGTAAATAGGTGTATGGTATGCTAGGTAATTTCTATGTAAGTTATACATTTATTTAAGTAAGTGGTTTCTAAATTTAAATGTTACTTTTAAGTATGGTATAGATGCCTATTGAAGTGTACGCTATTTATTATACTTATGAAATCTAGGTAGCGGTGTCCGGATGTTTATTGATGGTTGTCAACAGTTCTCCCCCCCGTGCGAGGATGTGGGCTGAGCACGTCAGCTGTTGTTGGTCGTTGACTTATATGGACGAGTCTTGACGTTGGGCGTCTTAGGACACCGGCTGTAGTTCTGACATCCACGGTACGTATTCTATGGTCGGGACCGGGATAGGTACGAATTACCTCGCCTCTTGGCCATACTCCTCGTGGTAGTGATGCGTCGGCTATGATGACTATATCACCTGGAACTGGGTCAGTGAACTCTTTGGTCCCATGGAGCGGTCTTGGAGCAATGGTGGGTAAATATTCTGTAAGCCAGCGTTTCCAAAACATGTCGGTCAGTCGTTGAGCGGTTCTCCAAGTGGCGAGTCCGATAAGGTCGCGGTCGTCGAACTCTCCAAGGGTTGTTGTACCGTTTGACCTGCCGATTAAGAAGTGATTTGGAGTTAAACTTTCAGGTTCATCTGGATCAAGATTAACATCGGTAAGTGGGCGTGAGTTTATCAAATGTTCCGCTTCTAACAATAAGGTATGTAGAATTTCTTCGCGAGGTTGACGAGATGTGAGTGTAGCCGTCAGGGCGGTTTTTACGGTGCGTACGAGTCTTTCCCATGCGCCTCCCATGTGTGGGGCTCCAGCGGGTATACGTTTCCACACTATTGCTCTTTCTTCGGCTGCCTTTTGTAATTCTTTGTCCGCTCCGATGAAGTTAGTTCCATTGTCGCTGTAAATGATTTTTGGCATTCCTCTGCGCGCTATAAAGCGTCGTAGCGTCAGTATCATGCTGTCAGCGCTTAACGTCGTGGCTATTTCTAAGTGGATGGCGCGAGTAGTGAGACAGGTATAAAGTGCTATCCAACGCTTCTCTTGTCTTCTACCAACGGTTATATTAACAGGTCCAAAATAATCCACTCCTGTACATGTAAATGGGTATCGTTTGTATTGTAGCCTTTCCGTAGGTAAATCTCCCGTAGGTGGAGAAAGGGGCGTGGCTTTGCGTACGCGGCACCATTGACAACTTCTCGATATCATTTTGACGATGTTTCGCAGGGACAAAATGTAGTAGCGTTGACGGAGTTCGTTCATCACGGTGTAGTGGTTGCCATGGTTGCAGTTCGTGTGATATTTACTGATAAGCAACTTAGTAATGTAGTGTTTTCCGTCGAGCACGATTGGACTTTTGTAGGTATCGGAAAGGTAAGTAGCAGTTGATACTCGCGTGTCCAGGTGAATGACCTCGTTGGTAAGTACGATATTGAGCTTTCCTAAGCGTGAAGTTTTTGATATACGTTTACTTTCACGTAGGCATTTTATCTCGTCCTTAAAACAATCTGTTTGAATGTGTTTTATGAGGAGGTATTCAGCATCTGATAGATCTTGATTGGATAAGGGTGGTAGGGTACGGTTTGGTGGGGTTATCGTAGCCGGAAGATCTTCTTTGCTGGTTTTGTGTCTTTTCTTATGGTACTTGCGCCACGTAGAGTCTTTTATTGTTCTTTTTATTGCAGTGACTCGATTTACCTTTTTTAATTTACTTTTGAAGACTTCGATGCTTTGTAGAAAGCGTGCCGTCGCTCGAAGCAAACGTGTCCAAGACGAGAATCGTAGCGGGTTTGGAATGGGCGGTGCTACGCGATGAAGCGATGTCGTAGCGGTTGTTACAGATTTTCGTTCTTCTGTGTTCGCGGTTGGTGTTTTGCGATCGCTCGTGTCAATAGGCCATTTTTCTTCGTCTTGCAATAGGAATTCTGGGCCAGTAAACCAACGATGTGTTGTGTTGAATTCTCTCGGTATAGACTTCGTAGCGTCGTCTGCTACGTTTAAGGCGCTGAGAACCCATCTCCACTCGGTGGTTTTTGTGAGGTCCTCGATTTCGGCCAGTCTGTGAGCTACGAAAGTTTTGAAAGTTCTCGGGTCCGATTTTATCCAGGCTAGTGTCGTCCTTGAGTCGGACCAATAAACCCTTTTCGTAATTTTCGATTGTATTTCCTCTGTTATGGTGGATGCTAGTCTAGAACCCAACAGTGCTGCCTGAAGCTCTAGTCTGGGTATTGAAGTAGGCTTCAAGGGTGTTACTTTAGCTTTCGCCGCTAGAAGCTTAACACTTGGTTGGCTGTTCTCGCAAGTTTTCCAGTACACGGCCGCTGCATAGGCACTTTCGCTTGCGTCTACGAATGTGTGCAGTTCGCCATCCGTGTGCGAGTCGGTACATCGCGGTATATTTAGAGCTTGTAATGAATTTAAGCTGTCAATCCATTTGATCCAATTTTCGTGAAGTTCTGTGGGTATAGTTTGATCCCATTCTATACCGGTTTTCCATATCATTTTTATGAGTTTCTTTCCCTGTATTAAGACGGGCGTGGCCAATCCTAGTGGGTCAAAAACTGACATTACGGCGCTAGTGACTTCGCGTTTCGTTGGTGGGCGTATCCCTTTTATTACATCCTCGGGGGTATTTCTCAAGTTCAATGTATAATTGAGTGAGTCGTTTTTTACGTTCCACAGCATACCTAGGGTTTTCTCGATTTGTTCGGTGCTATTTAGGTTGACGTGCTCTTGCTGTTTGTCTCGAAAGCTTTCGGTTACATACGAGTCGTTGCTAGCCCAACCTCTTAGTTCAAAACCTCCGGCTTTGTGAATTATGTCTACTTGTTGTGCTGTTGTTCTGGCTTGCTCTTTTGTTGCGAAGCTCTGTAAATAGTCATCCATGTAATGGCACTTTTCTATTGCAAATACTGCCTCAGGGTATTTTTCGATGAAATCGTTTGCGTTTGCGTTCTTTGCGTAGATAGCTGAACATGGTGAAGAAGCTGCACCAAATATTAGTGAAGTCATGCGATATTCTTGCGGTTATTCGCCGTCTTTCTCTCTCCATAGAAATCGTAGGCTGTCTCTGTCTTCTTCTGTTATTTGAATCCTAAGGAACATTTCTTTTATATCGGCGGCTACAGCGATTGGGCCTTGTCGGAATCTTATGAGGACGCCGAATAGCGATTGTAGTAAGTCGGGTCCAGTAAGTAGCGCGTCATTTAAACTTTTTCCTTCGGTTCGTTCAGCAGCATCGAAGACTAATCTCATTTTCCCTTTTTGTGGGTGTACGACGGCGAAGTGGGGTAAGTACCATGTTCGCAAAGAAGTTGGTTCGGCTAATGCTTTCTCTGCGTAGCCGTTTCGTAACAAGCTTTGTATTTGTTCCGTATATTTTATTTTGAATGTCTCGTCTTTTTTCATTCTTTTTTCTATACTCGACAGTCGTTTTATAGCACTATCTCGGTTTGACGGCATTGTATCGTTATCGGTTTTCCATAGTAACCCGCATTCGAATCGGCCCTCCGGTAGGCGCTTCGTAGTGTTTTTTAAAATAGCTAGGGCTCTTTCCTCGGGATCGTTGGCAGGTTTTCTTCGGGATATGCCGATCGAGTCTAAGTCGAAGTGGCTCTTTATTAAGGCTTCGATGCTATCTTGTGGCTTGCAGGTGATGTGGTTGGAAAACATAACTGGTTTCACGGCGTCCGTTTTAAATCCGTGAAGTATCCATCCGAGCTTCGTAAGCGATGCTACTGGTTGGTTTGCGCTGCCAGTCTTTAGCTCTCGTGTTACGATTAAATGCCAGTTATCTTGTCCGATAAGTAACGAAGGTTGAATTCGTTTGTATGTTAGTTGGTCACTGACCTCGGTCAGGTGTCGACAATCTTCTATGTCTTCGCTTTTCACTTGTTGAGAAGAGAGGTTCAGTTCTTGGATCGTGTGTGCGGTTATGTTTTCATAACCTCTTTCTAGTAATCCTTTGATGCGTAAGTTAACTTTCTTAGATTTCTCGGCTTTCATTAGGTGGCCGGTGACGCCCTCTATCGTGATTTCTTTCGTTGGTCCGTTTGCACCAATTTTTTCCGCAGTTTCGTCTAGTAATAATGTTACTGTGGATCCCTCGTCGAGTAACGCTCCGACTGTTATGGTTCCATTTGGTCCTGATAGTTCCACTGGTAATATCTTTAGGTAGGCTCGTGTTGTGCCAATGTGATTGACTGATACTATTTGATTGCCGCTTTCGGTTTCAGGTTGTTCTGTCTGCGGAACCGGGTCACTGTGTAGTAGTGTATGATGGCGTCTCATACATCCTTCTTTGGTGCAAGGTTTCGCTTTGCAGTTGATGCTACGAAGACTGGTCTTAAGACACTTGAAGCAGGCTTTGGTTGTTTTAACGGTTTCCCAGCGTTCTTTAACAGATTGTGCCTCAAATTGGTTGCATTTCTGGAGTTCATGTTCTTTTTTACATAGAGGACATCGCAAGTTCATGGCTGCGAAGACTATCTTTCTTTCCTCTTCGTACTCTGAATCCGATTGGAAGTCGCTTTCTTCATCTTCCGTATCTGAATCGTAACGTGTTGTGTTGACTTTGCGAGGTGGCGGTCTGGTTTTAAAAGGTTCTTTTTTGATGCGAGGTTTACTGTCGTCTTCGAATATTTCAAATTGATCCGCGATGGTGTTAAGGAATCTGGAGAGGGATAGCAATATCGGATCACTTTCGTGCGATGATCTATATTCGTGCCATCTGAATCTAATTATCATGTTCATTTTGTCTATTATTTTCTCAGATATGTCGTGGGAATATAAATATTCAATTTTGTTCATTTGTTTGATCGTGTTTACGCTGTTCGCCACGGCGCTCGCGAATGGTCCGATTCCTTTGATATCATTGCCCATAGATGGTAATTTCTCTAAGGTGGCGATTTCGCTTTTTATCAGGAACGTTGGTCTTCCAAAACGTCGTTCTAAAGCTTGTAAAATTTCCTCAGGATCTTGGCTTGTGTACATAAGTGATTTCACCGAGTCTCTAGCTTGTCCTTTTATGGCTCTTCTTAGCCTAGCTACGTTCTCTATATCGGAAAAGTATGTTGCGGTATCCATGTAAGTAGCGCGGATACTACAGGTGCGGATCGTGCAGGATAGGAAAGGTGGGAACCGCCCGACAGAGGGTGTTATGCGCGACTAAAGTGCTCGGGTGCGGGGGGAAAGTCCGCACCGTCCGACGTGCCTTCCAGGAGGTCAGTTAGTCCGCACGCACCGTATCGACGCCGGTCGGACTGTTCGGTAATGCAGAGCCTTGAAAAAGGCAAATTACCGGTAGCGTTGTCCGTTTCGCTACTCCGCCTTTACGGCGTTAAACCAAGCACTACCCCGTGTTGACACCGTTAGGGGGCGGTAGTGTGGCCACGATATAATCGTGTAAGAAACAAGACCGTTTGTCGTATTTCTCTTCAGGGAGCTCCGCCTCTTCTGTGATGTTCTGTGGCTGCTCCTCTTCTGGGATGTTCTTCTTCTGGGGCTGCTCCTCTTCTGGGGCTGCTCCTCTTCTGGGATGTTCTGTCGGCCGAGCTCCTTCCCCGCAGCAGGTACCCACTGACCCTGAGGGACGGCTTCCTGCACGACAGCGCCACCCGACTCCCTCAAATCGGCCGGGCTCCTTCTCCGCAGCAGTGTCTGCTGGCCCCTGCCAGTAGACGGTTGCACTTCACGGTGACGGCCTGGCACGACCTGTGCGACGTTGATGCGCGTCTCCACGTCCAACAACACCCGGCGCCTCCAGCAGCGGTGTTCCAGTAGCCTCCGTACTACTCGAACCAAGTAGTACGGAGGTTCACTGCGTTCACTGGGGGTGTGCCAACAAAAGTGCATTGGCTGGTGGGGCACACGAAGTACTGGTTCCGGTGATATCCTTCTTGAAAATCCGGCTCGAATGGACCATTTACTGTGGCGGATTAGGTTGAGACCGCCACAAGCTGCTTAGAATTCTTCCTCGAGGATCCGATGCCTCCTACCTAGCCTACCTAGGTAGATAGGAATCCTTCTAGCCTGCCTGTTCCGGGTCTTCTTTGTTCCTACTTCGCCCAGCCTACTCAGGGTGGTCTTCAAGGAGGTTTCAGTAAAACACTACTTCTTTCTTCAGATGTCCAGATTCGTGTGCACTGTGCGACGTCGCTTCGGTGAGTGACGGTTGCGTGGAAATGCGCGAATATTTATAGACCGATCGCATAGTGCAACGAAGTAGTGGCGCGAAAAGCGTTTTATTAGCATAAGTAGGTACGACATTCAATAAAGGTAGGTATAAAGTTACATAGACAAGTTCTTATGATAAACTAAGTAAGTACTAGATAATTCCTATATACAATTGTTATTTCTAGGTAAATAGGTGTATGGTATGCTAGGTAATTTCTATGTAAGTTATACATTTATTTAAGTAAGTGGTTTCTAAATTTAAATGTTACTTTTAAGTATGGTATAGATGCCTATTGAAGTGTACACTATTTATTATACTTATGAAATCTAGGTAGCGGTGTCCGGATGTTTATTGATGGTTGTCAACACTATGCATCAGAAAACAAAATTGAAATAACTGAAAATATTGAACCTGGAAATAGACAGAAGGTATTTGATCATTTTTGGGTACTCACGGGAGATCGTCGTAAAGACTTGTTAGTAAGTAGGTACATATATCGCAGAAAGAAGAGATCAAGCGTAAATAATTTCTGAAAAAACTGAGTATTGTAGGTAGTTCTATTTTGCATTTCCAAGAAATAATACTGTAAGACTGCTGAAGAAAGCTGATCTGAAACTTAAACACTTGATGTGGTTGATTAAAATTTGGTTTAATTAGGTAATGAATAGGTAAGTCCCAGAAACCCATTCCATTCCAACTTTAAATTTTTTGTAACTTTCAATTTTGTTCCTCATTAAAATTGTATTTTACCTATCTATACGAGTATGTACTGATTTTAAAATTTCTAATACCATATGTGTATAAGAATAAAATGCCTGTGTTATTTATAACGGCAGCTTATATGTTCTTTATAAAATCAGCTATCCCGTTTGTGAGATATTTGACTGCAATATTCGTATATTGAAGGCTCATATATAGACGTCATTAACATTGGGTTAGACACAGGCCTAAAACCTCCACCAAGCTGCACTAGTGCAGCGTGGCGGAGTATGCTCTAATTCGTCCCTCGTCAGATGGAGGCCCATACTCAGTAGTGAGTGATTGTAGATTACTACAAGGGCTGTTTTGATGTTGATAATGACGACATCCATCGAAAACCTTTGTTCGAAAGTCTTTAATTATGTGTACTGAAACCTAAATTCTTTGTTACTTGTTCAAAACAGGCCTTCACTTACCTTATTTAATTTGTACTATGGTTAAAATTGCCTGGCAGAAAGTTTTTTGGTTTTTAATTCGATCATTTACCTATGTGTCAAACATCTGTTACTACTGGATGCATCATTTTGCTTCAAACACAATTATAAAATATTGGTGTTTAGTAATTTTACATGTTTTATAATAAAGTATTGTTGTCGGTAAGTAATTTTTACCTGTTTGTGATTTTGATTAAAATTTTACTAACCGACAGTATTTTTTAAAGTATTGAGAAAATTCTTAATCTTTAAATGCCAGTTTATAAAGCTTTTAAACTGCATTCAAAATTCGTTAGAATCGCGTAGCTATGATTAATAGGCGATTTTTGACGATTTTTATTCCAAAAAAAAAAGTATAAAATGCTCTGGTGTAAAGTTGCCAATATGTCGCTTAGTAATTATTGCCTTTCAAGCGTCGATATTCTTAACGTATTAAGGAAAAAGGTCTTACAGACCCGAATTTTCGACGGTGAAATAAAACGCACTATTAAGTAATCTAGGTCTAGCTGCATTAGAATACGTATATTTCGGTTCGACCTCCATCATACAACATCTTTTGTAAGATCTCTGTAACTCAACTTCGTCTAAAGACCAATAGCTTTCGAACAGTTCAGTTCATTCCGTTTCATTAATGGCCTTTCATACAACGGGCAGGAACTTGTGGTTTACTTGTAGTAGAAACGGAAGCTTTTCCAGAATTTCTTAAATTTTTAGCAACATTTTGTTTCTATCTAGATGGATCTCGAACACGTTTTCAGGATTTTGTGGTAGTTTCCGGAAAAGAGTTGTTAACTTTATATCCGATTCTAGTGTATTGAGATTAGTATTGGAAGAAGACGTAGAACTGTTGATAATGATTGATTATGGACGACGATTAAGAGGAGAACGAGATCTATCGTGCCTATAAGTTGGGTTAGAGTCGCTCAAATCTACATCACTTTCGTTGGAGTTGATATGTGACTGATGGTATGATCTTTACCACACCATCAATCTTGTTATCTTGTTAATCTTGATGTTGAAGGGTTATCTTGGTTCGTGGTGGACATTAGAGTTATTTACAGTATTATCGCCTGAAATGCTGCTGGTGCTGGAAGTGGAAAATGAGCTAGCCGAAGATTTACCCCCTAGTAGATGATGAATTAAATACTAGGCGATAAATCACGTGACTCTTTACACGTTTGTTTTTCTATTTGATCTGGAAGTGGAGCGCTCTTGAAAACTAAAATTTCTACTGCATCTTTGGATTTTTTTGATTTTTCATTGAGCTTTTGTGCCTCAAAATGTAATGTGTTGTAAAATGTTAATGTAATAATGTAAAAAAATATTAAAAATATTATCTATTAATAATATAAAAGCTTTGTACTAAAAACTTACCTCTTCAGTGACTTTATTGTACAGAAGAAACGTGTTTAAATCATTTGGGATGGATCTATTAGGAGTGTTTTTTATTATTGAGGGACTACGTTTAGTGCTATTGATGATAAACTCGAAAATATATTTTCTTTACCAGGTGCATTCTGAAAGCAATTGACGAAGTTATTTTATACATTCGCCGTCAGACTGAAATTAGGCAGGTACCTACCTGCTCGTTACAAAACTATTTAGAAATATACTAACACGACATACCCACTTACCAGGTCACTACAAACAAAATTGTTGTCTGCGTGAGCACTGTTGTCATTGTTTTCCTGAAAATAAGTTAGGTATTAATGTGTACAATTGTCAAAAGTAACAGCTGTTGCAAAAATAAATAAAATCTAAATAACCTGTGTCTGATTATTTTAGACTAGTTTAAAACTAAATCTACTCTTCTCTTCATTTTTATGACTTTTGTGCAGGCATAATACAACACAGCTTAACTTAGCAATGCAAATTACTATTGAGTTATCTGAAACAATATTATAAATACAAATAATATAAAGTAGGTAACCTATCAATACAGGCAATACAGGCTTGCCCTAGTGCGGGGACCATCAGTAAGTCTGTTAACACTGTATTTTTATTATCTTGGTAAATAAATGAATTTGTATTTGTATTTGTATTTGAATCTCACAGAATATACAGCAATGTTAATAACAAGACAGACCCATTTCTAAAACTAGGAATAAAAATATACCCATATTTGTTAAAAAATGAACACATTTGTAAGTAAGTCAGTACCATATACATTAATTTTACTACAAGACTTTTTACGTTTGTGTTCTAATTTATTTGATGCTTTCAGTAAAATAGTGACTTAATAACAAATGAGTCAAAGCTGAGTGAAAATATTTTAGTGTTAAATACTACACTAAAAAGTCGTTATTATATTAAAAATATTGAATTCTACATACCTTTGAATCACTCCTATGTCGACTAATTAAGGTTTGTGTCTCTGTACAAGTAAACGCGTAGCGACTTGTTAATAATTGTCCTTCTCACACTGAACCGACATGTAGGAAGAGGAAAATGAGACCGAAGTATTATGTTCGTCCTTTTTTGCCCTAAAAAGTCTCTGTTCGAATGAACAATCGATAGAGTATGATATTCAAAGGCATTTCATGACTCAAAATTTATTACCTACATCAAATTTCGAATTAGGTCCCTATAATTCTAAAGATTATTTTCGTTGTCGTTTGAAGTCGCGGGCAGCAGCGTGTTAGATTATAAAACGCCATAGATTATCTATTAACATGTACATGTACTCGTATGTTTAACACCTGACGCAAACGTTAATAGTTTGACGTGTGTGTCTGTGTATGGGTATTTTTTTTTAATGCGTCTCGAAACGCTACTATGGAGTCCTCTAACCGATCGTCAGAGATTTTTCGTATTTTATCTTGTGCTGTATACAGGGGTAATAAGTTATTCAGTGGGGGTTACTTTATTTTTTCCTTACTTGATATATGCAGGGTCCCTTATTTTTATTTACTTTTTTTTTACTTAATTCTACTACATTTACTTAATACTAGATATTGATGTTACAGGCTTCTTATCTTAACTATCTTATATCCTACTATATTTTACTCATACTGTTATTTTTATCGCGTGATCATAATTGCTGATGTTATATATGTAACAATATATACTCAGCAATTCATTTATGCTTTGTTTCTTTTAATTACCTTACTAGCTATTTTAATACAATATGATACAAGACAATCCCTTAGTCTACTATCATGTATATATATATTTACATATTGCACATTGATTTCTAAATCATACATCTGTTCTGCTTCGTACCTCTCCTTGCCAAAAATGGGATACTCGAACAGGATATGCTCTATGGTTTCTGGTTTCCCGGGTTCGCATAGGCAAGACGGGTTCCCCTTGCACTTAAAGCGGTCTAAGTACTCTGAGAGCCCGCCGTGCCCTGTCAGCACCTGGGTTAGTGTACCTGTAGGCGTAATCTTTTTAACAATACTGTAAGCTACCCTAGCGTCTGGGAAAAATATTTTTGTAGTCGCTGCTGTGTTATGGGCTTTGTACCTCCGGTTCCATTCATCGAGAGTACCTTCGCGGATCTGTCGCTTGATGAACGAAACCGGACAGGCGTCATATTTTGGCTTAGTTTTCACTTTCAGCGCAGCGTCTTTTGCTCGTTCATTGCCAGCTAACCCCGCGTGCGCTCCTATCCAAAATAGAGATACCCTCTTATTCTGGTCACTACACGCCTTGAGGTTGCTGCGTACTTGCACAGCTAGTGGGTGGGTGGAGTCGTGGTTTGTAATGGTCTATAGTGAAGATCTAGAGTCGCTGTAGATTGCAAAGTGCATTGAAGGATTTCCCAGTATTACCTCTGTTGCTTTGCAGATGGCTAATAGTTCTGCCTGATAGACAGTGCAATGGGACGAAAGCTTCAGCTTCAGGGTTTTAGTCTCTGCCCCATTATTCCATATGGATAATGCAGCTCCGACTTTGCCCTCAAGCTTACTACCGTCCGTGAACACCTGTACTGCGTAGTCGTTATGGGTGTCCAGCTGCAGTTGGTCTTCCAGGCATCGGAACTCTATGGCCAAATGCTCTGCAAGATGAGGCTTTTTGGAGTACGTCGTCATTTTCTCGATCTCCCTGTCTCCTAGTGTTGGCTGGGGGACACCTCTCCTTGCCTCATACAGGGCAGCTGCCTCCTGTATTCTGAGGTCGAGAGATAGTATGCCAGACAGCACCAGTGCCGAGTTCAGGGAGACTGTTCGATATGCCCGACATAACTTTATGCTGGTTAAAAGTTAGCTTTTCGTCAATGGTGAGCCCTAAAATTTTCATCTCTTTGGACATCACAATGTCAACTCCGCCCATCCTCAGTCGTGGGGTATCAAATATGAGCTTTCGCCTTACCACCATTGCAACAGTTTTGTGCGGAGCGAATCTTAGCTTATTTTTGACACCCCACTCCCGAACACTAGGGTGGCATTGGTAAGTTCTTGCACCTCTGCGCCAGAGTCCCCATCGAACACCAGAACTATGTCGTCGGCAAAATCTTGATTTTAGTGGTCTATTTGTTGTAGTTCCTTGAGAAGAGGGTCAATGAGTATATTCCAGAGAAGCGGCCCGCCAATCGACCCCTGAACACATCCCTTCGTGGTGTGTATACGAGTATTGGTATGTCTGTCTAAATCGTGGCTTCCAAATAGATGAAATTGATGTTTGTAAGAGCATCTAATAAATTATGTAAGAATTAGGAAAATCGACTTAGCTATTTGAAGATCATTAGGTATGCTCTTTTCAAGTTGAAGGGTCTTTTAGCTGAAAGATTCGACAGAATACCAGCGCTTAGCTACCTCCAAGTGGCGAGGCATATTATGCTGAGTCGAGACCTTTTTGAGTGAGTATCTATGTTTTTTTTAAAGTATATAATAAATAAATAACCCCGGAAATTTTACACACCATCATCTGGGCCCAAAGTAAGCGGAGCTTGTGTTATGGGTGACACATGACTGATATGCTACTTTTACTACTTACTACTTTTTTTTGTAAATACATACATATTATACAAAGAATACATTCATACATACATAGAATACATACATATTATACATGTATGTAAAGTATGTCTATGTCTTGAAGAGGATATATGAGCAACTTTTACAGGTATTTCAATTCTATAATTGGTATCCTGTAACATCAATAAATAGCTTGATTATGGTAACCATCACCTGATGCTTCAGCATCACCTGGATCCAGCAGGATATCCGACTCCTAACTAACTTACAGCAAAGTATTTGGGACCAATGGATCAGTCTCAGTTATGAATTATATACGGTTTTATTGTAACAGTGGTTTTTTATTAATTAGTTATACATAATTTTTATCAAATATTAATAGTAATTATGTGATAACAAAAATAAGTTTACTAAAATAACTAACAAAGCACTTAGCTCACACAATAAAAAAACTGTGTTATTATTAATATTAATGAATCTGACAAATTTGCTAACGTTACATTCCTACTTTAGTTGCTAGTAGATATTGTAATCGAATTTTCCAATTTGCCCCCTTAACACGAGTTGGCAAGCCGTCCTTCCGTCTGTCGTCGTCGCGTTGCGCGGCTTGGTGTATGGAACGCCTCATCAAGAGCATTAACTAATCATATGTGATTTAGACCAGAGGTTTGATGAGATATATATCTTATGTTACTAAATAAGGATTATTATATAATAAACTTTATTACTCATCATTACTCAATAACAATACAAGTATTTTTGCAACGTCCGCACCAGTGATATTCTCATTTAAAACACTATCATTTTGGACGCGACAATGTTGGTTTACGTTATTTTATTTATTTTTATTGGTTTGGCTACGGTGAGTGAAACAGAAAAGGTATGGTGGTAAGAAATTGTGTAGTATCTAGACACAGGTCAACTATGTATAAATCTTCTATCAGCCATCTCGTCACCATAGAACAAACTATGCTTAGTATGGGGCTAGAATATAGTGCTGTGTGCATTTTCAATAAATATTTATTTAATAAAAACATAACGCAGACCCGCCCACTTTCGAACTGAATACCAATGACAAAAGATTCAGGCAACTTTTATGACTTTGCAGAAATTAATTGTTTATAAATATTTTACCAAAAACAAACTCAAGTTTTTTGCGACATACGTTCGAAAAATTGAAATTTCATCGAAGTCATATACGGCAAGCATTTTATCTTTTTTCCTTTTATTTTTCTTTCATCTTTTGCTTTGTGTGCGCTTATGTAACAAATAAATGTTACTAAGGTTACTAACTTATAATCACACTACAGCTAAGTGATGTTTATATCTCTTGTCATCTTTATTAGTTCACATGAGAATGGACAGACATACCAAAACACCACACTAGCTAATTTTGTATGTGATTATAAAATAAACGGTTCGTCTATGTCTATCTATAAAATGTGTTGCATGACAAATCATATTGAGTATTATAATCCTTTCAGCTTACATACATTAGCACAGAGCATCCGAAGGTAAAGTACTACAATACAAAGTATTTGTCATATTGCAACATGACATCTCGGCGCTATGGACGTAAGGACCCCTACTACTACGTCGGTGTCAACTATGAGTTGTTGGAATACATGGGCAATAACATATCGGTAAAGGTTTAGTATAAGATGGTGACCGCTATACAGCACTATATACGAGCATATTACTCCGGGTGTGATGCAGTCGCGATCGCTATTTTTAATATTAGACATCCGACTAATAATAACTCGTAATTATAACGTGTCCAAGCTGACAAAAGAGATTCAAATCAATGTAATCATTGTGACTCATCAATGTAAAAGTTTATTACTCAATTACATAATAATAGCAAAACTGATTAGGATGTAACTTGGTATTTACGGATATAGCGCATTTCATGATTAGACCACCCGCAGGAGTGTACTATGAGGCTATGTCCGAATCAAGAATGAAATTTAAGGCTGCAGTGAAATATGTACAGAATAATCAGCAAAAAATAAAAATGGATATACTGGTCCATCAGCATTCATCTGGTGATTTCGTGCAAGTCTGGAAAGACACTAAAAAGCTTGATAGTAAAACTAGTTTGCCGGTTAAAATTGAAGGTGAAGAGAATAAGAAAAATATTGCCAATTATTTCAGGAAGCATTTCAGTGTAGATTTTGAGGCTGTAAATAATAAAACAACCGTACAGATAAATAAAGATCGTGATGGTCAGGGGATTTGCCCAACTGTAACAGTAACGCCTACAGACATTGAGGAAATTCTTATGAAAACAAAGCGTGGTAAATCCCCTGGCCATGACGGTTTACGTATCGAGCATATGCTTTATGCAGGTCAGTATATCTGTGATGTACTAGCTAGCCTGTTCAACCTGTGTCTTCGGCACTGCTACATACCGTGATACGTGGTATGATACGTACACTTGTGGTAGGTACCGATAATAAAAAATAAACAGGTGATGAGGTGATAAGCCCATCTCGCTTGCAACGATTGTGGCCAAGATACTTGAACGGTTATTACAGAAAAATATTGCACCAGTGTTGTCTATCGACGACGGCCAATTTGGCTTTAGGCCACAGGTAGGAACTGATGCGTCAATATTCGCGTTAAAACAAGTAATCGATTACTACAGGGTGGGTAAAACGAGCGTCTACGCTTGTTTTCTTGATTTGAGCCGAGCATTTGATACTTTAAATCATGAACGTTTATGGATAAATTTAAAAAGCACGTCTGCCCTGGATGATGCTGTTGGTTTGCTCACGTACTGGTATCGTAATCAAACCAACAGCGTTAGGTGGGGCCGAGATCTTTATGAAACCTACAGGCTAACTTGTGGTGTAAGACAGGTGGGGTTAACCTCGCCGCATCTATTTAACACCTACGTGAATGGTTTGATAGTGGAGTGGAGAAAAACCAATATAAAACGAAGATGATTTTTGCAAGCAGTGGACCATTCAAAGACCATTCAAAAAGCCATGGTGGCAGAGCTCCCATGGAACCTTGTAAAAACCTTGATTGATGACAAGGCCTTATGGCCCAACCCCAGTCAGTTAAAAAACCATCTAAACGGGACAAGCGTCTTGTTTTTTTGAGTTGAGTTGAGTTCGTCAACCTCAGCTCGGCTTACGAGCAGACGACGCGCAAAACTGCTGACCAAGTCCTGACACACTGCGCGACGACTACTTACATACCTACCAACCAAGTTTATTTTCATATTTTTTATAAACTTCATGATGACGCAAGATCGACAAGATCTAACCATAAGAAAAATCACGGACCTCACTCATACTTCACACCAGATCTTCAGCAAGACACCGAAGTCACTGGGTGAAGGACGGACCATATCCAAGCTTCCGTACCAGTCTGAGGTATGCCATGAAGGTACTGATGACACCGAAGACTTGGATTTAGTGTAGGAGAGCATCCTGAGCCGGAGCCTGCATTCCTGCGCCGCGGGGAGGACCGCCGCTGCAGCGCGACCAGTTTGTAGTGAAGTGCGCGGAAGCAAGGTCGGCTGACCGTCAGCCAAGTGCTAGAACCAGGTGCTATGTGTTGTGCGGTCAAACGGGAATAACCATTAGTTTTAAGTTTCTACCAAATTATTATGACCATGTTTATTATTCAAGTATCTTAGCTTAGTATTTGAATCATTATTTATATGTATGTCAGTGTAAGTAGGTAGCCTTATCAGATTGTGTTTGTCATGACATGTACCATCAGCTCATCTCGTGCATCCTCAACTCAGCTCGGGAGCATATTCGGGCTTACACCGAACACAGCAATTATGCATTTTTGTCTTACAAGCAAATATACACAATTGCCTGAGCAAACCAGTGCGCTTCCATCTGCCGGTCCGGCACCGCGTTACTCATAACCATCTCACACTACAGACCATTTTATACCATTTATATGATTACTAGTCTATATTAGTCTTTTATACAGTTTAATATATTTAATCACCATTTGTGTACCGGTGTGAAGCTCAATATATAAAACCATTTATAGTGAACTTCTCATTTTGTCTCTACATCAAATACCAACCACCAATAACTAAGAGACCTAGGACTCCCACCATAAAGAGTCCTAGCCTTTTACAGAGACAATTATTAAGTATATGTGAGAGGTATGCGAAAGAGCATGACCTAATATATAATGTTAAAAAAACTGATATGGTAATATTTAGATGAACAACCTGTGAAAATCGCTGAATCCTTCAAGTATCTGGGCCACATTGTGACTGCAAATAGGAGAGATGACAAAGACATCGATAGGCAACGCAGAGCCCTCTGTGTGGTCGGTAACATGATAATTCGAAAGTTTACCAAATCGTCACGCGATGTAAAGTTGACCTTATTAAGATCTTTCTGTCAGACTTTTTATACCTGTCAACTCTGGACATAGTACACTAAAAAGACACACGATGGCATTCGTGTTGCCTATAACAATATTATACAGCCAGCTTATGGGATTAGATCGATATTGCAGCGCCTCGGGTATGTACCTGGAGGCGCGAATAGATTCTTTTAACGCCATCCAGAGGAGCCGGGTGGCCAAATTCATGTCCAGGGTCGACAGGTGTAAGAACTCCATTATTTTTTTTATTTTATTTTATTTATATAACGCACAAAACACATTACAATCACAAAAAATTCAATCTAACAGTATTACAGGTTTTGAACTGGATTGAAACGTAAACACATGCGCGTACGGCTAAATTATGAAACAACAAGTAGGTATACTCGCCTGAGTATAATTAAACAGAGCAGGTAATGAGGTTAGACAAGGATTAAACAAAATGAAAATGAAAAAATGAGCAATAAAGGTAGATAAAAAGTGACATAAAAGCAAATTAACAATAAAACAAAAAACATGAGAAATATTAATATAAAATATGTACACCAAATTATGTTATACTTAGTGAGTGATAGGTAATGGTAGGCAAGCGATTAGGTGTTCAACCCAATTGCTTACCCACCTCCGGAGTCCGGAGGAATGTCGTTAACATAGAGAATATCTTTCAAACTGCTTATAAATTGGCTCAATTTAGGCACAAATATATCAAGTATAGTATTACTTATTAGTATTATTTAGTATTACTTACATTATTGCAAGTTTAGCTGAAAGTTTAGCTTCTTGACCAATATGTATAGACCATGGGTGCAAATCGCATCCTGATAGGTATAGTAGATACTTAATTATTATTATTTTTTATTCTAATTTTGTCTGTATCTTATATTATGTGTTTTTATTTATACTAAGATAAGTTATCTTGATATGGATCTTGTGTCTGAATAAAAGAATATTATTATTATTATTAAACACGAGTGCAGTGCCGTATGTGCTAATGATTAGACATGTCACATTGCACCGCGACAAATTTATAATTCATACTTGGCGTGGCTATCGTCGCTGCCTGCTCTTGTTATGAGTTCCGAAAATCTCGTGGCAAATGAACTCGTTGCCTTCCTACAAGACCTTAGACGTTATGGACGAGGTCTCGGCTATACAAATATGTTCAGTAGAGCTTCTCTAAAGATGAGATTCGTGAGGTGCGTACGCTACTCTACGAATCCCTGAACATCATCGAGAAAATGAAGAGCTTCCGAAGGGATGAACGGGGGGAACGCAGTCTACAGGATATCATCACCGTTTTTAAGGTGACTGATCCAGACGACGTGCCCGCTTTCGTCACCAGGAGACTGCATAGAATCCCGCCGCTAGACTACGAACATTTGGATTGCACATATCTACTTAAGGGAATCCATTCATTGAAGTCTACCGTGGCCGAGATGCAGGTGAAGTTGAATGCCGCTCAAACCACCATCGATGACCTGAGTATCGATGTTGTGTCATTACGAAAATCAGCTTCGGTGATTGGGTCACCTGAGGCATGCAACGTAAACCCACGTCGCGGTGCTTAGCTAAATGCTTCGGCGTACACTTTGGTGAGTACGGCATCGCCAGTCACCGCATCTCAGCGCGCGCCTGCCCGCCCCCGCGCCTGCACCTGCGCCCGCCACCGCCGCCGCATGTATCGCGCCGTCACCGGCGCTCCACTAGCCAGCAAGAGCTACGTCCACCCCGCGACGTAACTTCGCTGCCGTTGCTGCGAGCCAAGCAAGGCATCAGTGACGACCAACATACGGGAAGCCGTCGTCACTACCTTCGAAGGGCACTGAGACAAAGAGGATTTTACCCTCGTAGAAGGGTATAAGAGCCAACCCACTTGTCGTAACCAGTGCGGCACGGTCGCTCTGACTGCACTAGGGCAGAGGTGCCTTCTACGTGCCGAGGTACCCACCACTCAACTCTACCTGCCACGGGTCCACTACGCCGTGACGGCCGAGGGGCTCGTGAAATACATGAAGCAGAAGACCGGGCTCACCATGATTGTTGTAAAATTTGAATCTTTCCGTAACGTGAATTTCTATTAATTTATGGGGAGAGTGCCGACGAATCGTCTCTCGTTATTCTGGGACACCGGGCCAAAAGGTGTCATGTTCAGGAAATTCAACGGATCCCTGACACCGTGCGAACCTCATCTGTGATCTAGCAATAAGTTTTATATTTTGTATGTATGTCTTTAAGGTAGTTAATCTATAGGCCATATTTGTTACATATAAGTACCATTATTTGTTGCATGAAATAAGCGATTATTATAATTATGAATATAGATTTGGGTTAAATATAAAATGCAACCTACTTTTCAGGATTCAGAAGTCCACGAAGAACCCTTATAGTTTTTCAATGTTCATCTGTGTGTCCGCCCCTTATCAGAGTTCTTTTCGCAGACTTTATGTTTTATCGTAATGAAGTTTTTCTAGGTCAAAACTCAAACTCAGATAGAATTATTTGCATATATTTTTATTAACAGTTCTAGGTCTAGTAGGTTTAATAAAAAAGGTAAGTTAAATTAATAACGTAATGTACGCAAAACAAAAGGTGGCCATAACACTGGGCTGCCTTTACATACATACCATACAATGCACATTCCTATCTCCGATATCGTATACAGGTTGATTTTAGTTTTCCCCTGCCTGGAAGGTAAGCAATCCACAGTTTTTACATCTTCTAGCTTCATGGCTAATGTTTGGGCTATATTTTTATATATATGCAGTAGGTTTTCGTCTTCACAGAGTGGTATGCCGGTTACCTCGACTATTTTATCGAGTTTAGCCTGCTGAATTTCGTCATTCGCTGCTCCAATGCATCTATGGTTATATCTAAGCTTTCCAGATTTTTCTTTTTGTTCGATAGGTCAGAGTTTTTACGTTCAAGATCCTTGATTTTCCCTTTAAATGTTTCCATTAGTTCCAGGTTTATTTTAATATTTTTTTTTTAATCGGCTTTATCACTTAAGAACTGCACACATTGGTTAGTTTTGTGAAGTTCTTTTGTTATAGATTAATAATAGATTTTTCCATTTCTGTTGAAATATCTGACAGGAATTAAGTTGTGTTAATAGCAGGTGTATTTTATAGCTTCATCTTCATCTTCCAAGTCCTTGTCGGGAACAATTAATAAGGTTTTCCTGTATACTTTTCTGTGCAGTCAATGCATGTCCAATCCAGGTTTTCCGTTGACTTCAATAGGTTAATCTGATTGTTCGATAGGTTAGTACACATTGAGATAGCATGCACTTTTAGCACCCCACCGATTACATTCCAACCCAGAAACTTTTTTAGTCACCGTTTTGTTGCAACGAGTACACTTCGCCATGTTATCGGATAGCGGTTAAATTTGATTACACGATCGTGTTACCGCACGGCCGGCAAAATAAAGGAACTTATATAATTTTTATATATTTTTAGGGTTCTGTACCTCGAAAGGAAAAAAACGGAACCCTTATAGGATCACTTTGTTGTTCGTCCGTCTGTCCGTCTGTCTGTCAAGACACTTTTTCACAGGAACGTGTGAAGGAGGAGGATACGGAGGAGGATACGGAGGTATCAAGCTGAAATTTATATCAAATACTTAGGTCTACTGTCCCTTAAAGCTGTGAAAAAATCAAACTTCTAAGCCTACGCAATCAAAAGATACAGCCATTTATGCCGCAAATTTTCGACACTCGCAAGGGAATCAAAACCTACAGGGTACTTCCCGTGAACTCAGAATTTTGAAATTTGGTACGAAGCAACGTCTTATAGCACAGATAAAGGATAAATTGCGATAACCGTACATTTTTAGTTACATCATATAATAAAAATATTTATAATAATTTTAAACTTACTACCCCTTTTCTCATGAACGCGTAGAGTTATTAAATTGAAATTCATATAAAATACTCAAGTCTAAAATACCTTCAAGCAGTAACAAAATTAAACTTCTACGTCAACGCAATCAAGAGAAACAGCAATTTAAGTCGCATATATTCAAACTCGCAACTCGCAAGGGAATCAAAACCTACAGGGTACTTCCCGTAAACTCAGAATCTTGAAATTTGGTACGAAGCAACGTCTTATAGCACAAATAAAGGATAAATTGCGATAACCGTACATTTTTATTTACATCATAATAAAAATATTTTTAATAATTTTAAACTTACTACCCCTTGTCTCATGAACGCGTAAAGGTATTAAATTGAAATTCATATAAATACTCAGGTCTATAATACCTTTAAGCTGTAACAAAATCAATCTTCTATGTCAACGCAACCAAGAGAAACAGCAATTTAAGTCGCATATATTCAAACTCGCAACTCGCAAGGGAATCAAAACCTACAGGGTACTTCCCGTGAACTCAGAATCTTGAAATTTGGTACGAAGCAACGTCTTATAGCACAGATAAAGGAAAATTGTGAAAACTGTAAATTTTTTGTTACATCATCCAACTATGACTCGATTGTCGTGATGGGTGAAATTTTACTTATATACCTATAGGTTTGTACGGAACCCTCGGAGCGCGAGTCCGACTCGTACTTGGCCGGTTTTTTTATTTTAAGTTTACTAATTAGGTTGTTACTCATAATCTAGTAAAGCCGTAATAATTTTCTTTATAATTTTCCCCCCTCCTTTTATGCAGGGGATCCCAAAAAACAGTTTTTCATAAAATTACTTTTACGTATTATTGTGCATATTACCATCAAACTTATAACTTTCGAGCTAGAGCTCAGCTGAGGCCGGACAGACAGACCGACACGGCGAAACTATAAAGGTTTTTTGATGGACTACGGGTAAAATGGTGTTGAATTGATTTGGAACCTCACACTAGTAATTTTTATCTTAACTGAAAGCTTCCAAGCTCTAAAGCCCAGAAAGCCTTCACTGTGTGATCATATGGCCAATATTTATCTAATTTTTTAAATTTCGTTCTCTTGGTATCAATGTACTTATGTTTCAGATGAACTTTTACTTCTTTGAGTTTTTAACTCACAGATATGAGCGAGGGTTTGTGGAGCTGCACTTCAAGTTATGTGACATGTTAAAAGACGATCTGTGGTTTGGCGCGGCGATCAAGCGGGGCGGGTTGAAAGGTTCCTGCCCGTTCCCTCCGGTAAAAAAACAGCTTATTACTCGCTCTACTATGTCATGTTTAAACACAGTCAGCTGCATTAGTCACCTAACCTAACCTGTTATCCCGAATAAGGTCATTCCCAACACATACATCAATACATCATCACGGATCAAGTGAGAATATCACCATCAGCCCATCTCAGTCTACTGCTGGACATAGGCCTCTCCCATTACACGCCTCTGAGCTCGATCTTCAGAACTCCTCCTCCATTCCTTGCACGCTGCCTTACGAATATCATCGCCATTCGCCACGTGGGTACATTTTGGCTCCGTATATCATTACCGTTAGGACGCACTAATGAGATGACTCGAAGTTTCCCAAATTCGGCCCAGCTTTGTTGTATCCGTCAATCCGTGCGACAAGGAAAATATGAGTTAAAAATATGGTAGCTTTTAATTTGGTCTAGCAACTGATGGTGAAAGATCCAGTGTGGCGAAAGGACTCCATTGCCAAGAACCAGTGGCAACATCAATTCTGCGAAGCCGATTTAATAACTAGGTAAAAACCAGTACACGACTACCGAACAAATGAAGTTAATACGAGTACCTAACTAAAATTACTTCTTAGTACATACCCCTTACATTCCAGTGCAGTTGACTGTAACTATCTTTAGTATTTTTATCTTTTTCAGGGAGTTTACAATTTGAGCAATATGACATTGTCTGCAAAACACATCCCGCTTAATTTTCCAATCCAAAAAGGGCGTATCTACCTCAACATCAGCCTTACTGCCACCTCCGAGGTGATATCATCTGCGTACATCAATATGGAAATCAAAGAGTGGCAGGTCAAGAATTAATAAACTAACTAGCTTCTGCCTGTGGCTTTAAATGCGTGTTTTATTAATGTAGGTACAATAAGGTAGCCTACGTCCTTTCCCGAGATACAATCTATCTCATTACCATATTTCATGAAGATCCGTTCATCGGCCGTCTAGCCGTGAAAACGTATCATGTAAATAAATAAATAATAAATAAACAATACCGGATATTTCAAACAGCATCATCTGGCCCCAAAGTAAGCAGAGCTTGTGTTATGGGTACCACATGTCTGATATAATATACTGTTTATTTTTGTAAATACATACATTTTATACATAGTAACACCCAGACCCAGCGCGAATCGAACTCGCAACCTTCTGCGTCTCACCCGGCCCTTGGCCCTCCTCTATCTGACTATCCGATACGACAGTAAAAATCTCCATACATTCTGGATAGCGGCTATCACTGGTACTGTCACAGTACATCACTGAAATTGTATGGAATATGACAGTACAAATTGAGACCTAATACGGGTTTAGCTTTACTGTCACATTACATACCTTAGTGACGGTGGTTTGGGGCAAAAAAGTAGAAGCCGTTACGGTTATAGCTTTACATAGCATTTACATTTACCTATATTTTAACACATAAAAATAAAATAAATGATAAATTTACTGGTATTTTTGTATCAAATCAACTCATATTTTTATAAACTAAAATTCTGGTATAGGACAAGTCTTCATCACGTCCATATCTATGTATAACTGTATCATTATCTTGTTCAACACTGAATGTTGTGTTGTAGCTTTGATCAAAATTAGCCATGCTGAAATGTAGCATGCCTAATTTTAATCGCCTGATCTAATCCAAATGCACCTGAAATCCATAAGGCGTTCGATACTTCTTGAGCGACTTCGGTTACGAACGATTCATCTATAAAAATAAGCAACAACCAATAAATAAACAGAATAAGATACCTGGTCATGTTTATATAACATTATAATTCAGTACAACATTTACTTTTGGCTTATAAAACCCACATAAAAATCTTTCGCAGTAAAAACAGACACATTTGTACGCGACGACTATTAATGACACTACTCGAACATGTCCTAGCTAATAAACGGGAAAGAGTGCGGACCTAACCGTACTGTCACGTATGGAAGGTTTGTAGTGTGCGTGACATCCAAATTTAAATCGTTGGCCAATCGAATTCCTGTGACGGTACGACTTCAAACTCGACTCCGTTGTTATTATGACAGTAAAGTCGAACTATATGAAAATTCCAATGAAATGACACTGCCGCGATCGTAGTTGAAACAATATTGATTAGATCCCGTGATGTCATATTTTTTACTTTAAATCTAGAGGTTAGGACCGTACTACCTCTCATCGTGCGTTAAAGGTTTCAATTTAAGCCCTCTTTTTGATGAACTGGTTTTGGTGACACCAACAACATCCACTTGTCTAGATAATATTTATTGCAGATGCACACCACTTCATAAGTGTGTATATTGCATTGTCATCGGTCTTTGACAGGTGTGCAAAATTTGAATGAAATCTGGCCGTTTAATGTGGGTCAAAATCGCGTCCTAAGGAGTCGGTTACATACAAACATACAAACATACTAACATACAAACATACATACAAGTGAAGCTAATATAAAGCGTATAAAAAAAGATTTCGACGAATTGAGAACCACCTCATCCTTTATTGAAATCGTCTAAAAAGGAAATAAATAAAATAAAGGACAGTTGACTTTACGACACTTTCATTTCATTTCATTTATTCATTTAACAATATACATTGTATTTGAATATAGTCTTACATTAAATTGGCCTAAAATTACACATAATTAAAACAATAGATATTAAAAAACAAACCATAAAGTACAATTAAATTACAGAAAATAAAAATAAATATTAATGTTATATAATTCAATTTCAATAGCAACTACAGTTGGAGTTCGTCCACGGTATAAAAGCACCCTTCTAGCAAGAGCTTTTTAAGCTCCAAATAACTAGTGACATGATTAGAAGAAAAAGTATATATATTATATCAATGATATTAATAGCAAATACTTTTAGGATACTTCTCCACAAGCACGCGTGAAGGTGATATTATATATATTATAAGGTGATAATATCACCTTCACGCGTGCTTGTGGAGAAATATCCTGACGTACCTACATACAGACAATCGGAATGCTAAGTGTTTCTATACGAGTTAGTTTTTTCTCTTCCAAGGTACAGAGCTAAGAATGTTAGAAAATAAGTTATAAAAATTGTGGCAATCTTCATCAGAGACAAGGGTTGGTTTCTTTCTCCAACATAGAAAAAGAGCAAGAGCGGATCAAACTCTTTTTGATTAGGATTCTACACGAATCGAAACAGTGTCGGTGCCCACATCTACAAGATATTATCTACGCGTGTAAAACTGGATCTAGTATCTGGATCAGTTGAGCTATCTGTAGATCGTCTTAAACGGTCCTTAGATAGCTCAACTGTTTCACTTGTATTTTATATTATTCTATGTATGTATTAGGTATATATTTACAAAAACAAATAAAGTATATAAGCAGTATATCAGTGATAACCATAACACAATCTCTGCTTACTTTTGGGACAGATGATGCTGTGTGAAATGTTATTATTATATTATTGTATATTATTCTGTACTTCTGTGTAATTATTTCCGTGACTAAAACCCATGTTTATCAAAATGTATAGTATAACTTACGAATGTTTTGCGAGTGAAATCTTGTAATAATTAAAAAATTTATTGTCCCTTGTCAGGGCGCAAATTGTAATATAAAATTTAAGTAGTTTGAAAGCGACTATTGTAATAATAAAAAAATCAAATAGGGTCTCCTGTCAAATAAAAAATGTTAAATTAAATATTAAATGAAAAGTTCTCGGGCGCCAGACAGGAGGTATCCCAATTAATTAAATTAAACTCACCGCGGATAAACAGCCGTTGCACTGGAACTTTTAATCACATGGTCTATGAAAGTCTAAATAGGTTATAGATGGTATAATTTTGTATGCTTGAAATCTGTTTGATGGCTTATTTTAATTAGATCTAATAAATTACATCTTTTAATTTTTCCTACGTTACCCTTGCATTTTTGTAAAGGAATAAATGTGCAATTTAAACACCTGGATGGTCCAGTCAAGAATTGAATTTAATATACCGGAGCCCTCCACAAGGGAACATCCTGGGACACCTCCACGTGGCGTTGAGGTCTCGCTGTTGGGGTGTGTCCTGAAGCTCAGGTCCTCTTGGGGTGGCCCGGTATCGTTCTAATGTTTGTTCAAAGTCCAAAAGGTGGGGGAGATGTGGGTGTCTTCATCATTCGCACATTCTCGTTGAAGAAAAAAACGTTTTTAAACAAAATTTTGAGTAATAAAAAAAAACACTATCGACTCGCGTAGCGTTTTTTGAAATAATAGGCGTGCTGGGTGGCACAGCCATCTAAAAGGTGGTAGATTAAATCAATCCGCCGAAATAATTGTTTGGGGGATAACCCCGTGACCTGATGGAGACTTAGCGTCCATTATAAGGCCCAAATAACAAGAGATGCTTGTGAATTAAAGCGATCCCGTAATATCTGTTGAATCAACATATCAACACGGTTGTCAGGAGAAAAGTAATCGGCAATGGCGACCATAGAGTCATGAGAACCTATCATCAGACCAATAAATCAGTCTAGAGTTGCCATCAAAAATAGTTCTAAAAATCAGCAATAAAAACTGACCTCGAAAAAATCGAACAATAATGAACGGATGTATCTGTCAAAGTCAAAATCTAGTACAATGACAGGGGTAGCAGAATAACTGGTTGAATGCCAAAAGGCTGAAGTAGACTGACGTAACAATAACCAACTCAAATCTAAAAGTAAACAAACCATTTTCGAGGTTAGATTCTCGAATTACATGTATGACGCAAATACGTCGTTACAATATTTTCTTTTATTTCCAAAGTAAATATATTAGTTTATTTAACCAGTAAACCTTTAAAAGCCTAAAGATAAAACAACATACATTAGTCAGCACTTATATATATGGCACAGGTTTTAACAATACAAATATTATAAATTCGGAGGTGTGTATATTTATTTGATACGTTTTTACGTTATTGTACAGATCTTCATAAAATTTAATCAGGAAATAGATTATAAAGGTACCACGCGTTCAAAGCCACGGACAGAAGCTAGTTAGTTTATTAATTCTTGATCTGCCACTCTTTGATTTCCATATCGATGTACGCAGATGCTATCACCTCCGAGGTGGCAACAATGCTCATATTGAGGTAGATACGCCCTTTTTGGAATGGGAAATGAAGCGGGATGTGTTTTGTAGACAATGTCATATTGCTCAAATTGTAAACTCCCTGAAAAAGATAAAAGTTAGAGTAGGTAGGTTCAGTCGGCTGCACTGAAATGTACGGGGTATCCCGAAAGTAGTATCTCAAGCCTGAACGAGGTGATTCCGACCATAAAAATGAACGGCTATGAGGGGGGTACAATTCCTAAGTAATATTGATTTCAGATTTCTGTAAAAAATAATTCAGTAGTGGTGTCACTGGCTTTTTCATAGACATTAAATCGAAAAAATTTTGTTGTCATTTGTTTTTGGCCACTGAGTCCTTTTGCCACACTGGTTCTCACCGTCAGTCACTAGACCCTATTTAAGTCTCTATACTCTCCTCATCTTGATCAGTGATTTAAAATAGAGTGACAAAGAAAGAACCAGAAATAGAATGAAATAATTCAACGCAGAGAACCAAGAAAGAACCAATGACTCGATGAATTAATAAATTCTTGAACCGGAACAACGATCTACAATATAAATACCTACGGAATTCATTTTCAAGTAATAAATGGTGGCTAAATCCTTAAAACGAAACCCTTCTGATTGGTTGGTGTTTTTTTAAGACAATTGAAAAAACGTGATATCACAGAGTCGACAAATGAGGTGGAGATCTAAAACTTAATTTATTAAATCTTTAGGTATTCATATTAAGAATTCGATTTTTTTTAAGTTATGTGCATAACGCACCTTTGTGTCAGTTGTACCATTGATTTGTACCATTGATAGTACAAGTGACACAACTTTGTATCCTTAATACCATTAAAATAGATACTAGTTTATAACTTTTTTTTACCAAAAAAATTAACGACGCTTTTTTTCTAAAAACAAAACTAACCTAACCTAAACGCCTTCGTAGCATCTGGGCATATTCTCAGCTGGACAGGTTAGCAACTGGACAGACGAACTATATTCTTCTGGCGTTTTGGCGGCCACTGCCGTGGCACGTTCGCTTTGCTCGCTGGCCTTGCGTGTTGTTTTTTATACTCTAACATAACCTAACCATAAACTGGTTTCGAATAAACTAATATATATTTTAATGGTACTAAGGACACATAGTAGTATCACTAGTACCATTAACAGTACAAAAATCACATAGTAGTATCACTAGTATTATTGATGGTACAAATCAATGGTACTATAGACACACCGTCAATAACACTTATGTTGACACGTTTGTCAAATTACATCGTGAGTCTCACTGCAAACAAAAGTCTACTTTTCTCTCAGAGGTATCACAATGTAGGTAGACTATTCCGTGAACTCAAACGATATTTTATTTTGAGATCACGCCTAGAATTTAAAATACACTAATTTTACGGCCGCTTGTCATAATTTTAGTTTTGAAGCAAACTTTGATTCTTTCTTCAATGAATTCTCAAAAGTCAAAAACCATTTGTTGATTTCGTATGTGTCGGGAATCAGCCCCCTTGGGATAACACTAGTTTCGGGGCATCCTGTATAAATTTCAAAACATTGAAAAGGGCATCACTGTGGTATAACAAAAACAAAAAATCATAAAAGTGGGTGATGACTTTACAGGTATGTTATGAGTATTTGTCCAGAAAAGCTTTACATTAATATGAAGACGCCATTTTGAAAAAATGTAATGTACACATTCTAGGGCAGCTGACTGCATTTACAGATACCCCAGCAAGACTTAGTAGAGCGAGTAATGATCTGTTTTTTTACCGGACGCAACGGGCAGGAACCGTTCAACCCGCCCCGCTTGATCGCCGCGCCAAACCACAGATCGTCTTTTAACATGTCACATAACTTGAAGTGCAGCTCCACAAACCCTCGCTCATATCTGTGAGTTAAAAACTCAAAGAAGTAAAAGTTCATCTGAAACATAAGTACATTGATACTAAGATATCGAAACTCAATAAATCAGAGCTTCTGAGTTTCGAAGATTTCATCTAAGGTAAAAATGACTAGCGGTCAGGTGCCAAATCAATTAACACCTAACACTCGTAGTCCAACAAGAAACCATTATAGTTCATAATTCATTTATTGTGGAACATAGGTAAATTACAAGTGAGGTAAATTGTAAGTGAGACATTTATATAAAAAAACAAGGTAACACAATAACAATTCAATATAAACGTCACTTAGGAATATTAGTTCATTAAATTTATATAATTTTATTAATTCAGATACAGTTATAAAAACATTTAGCTTGTAACCAGGACTTGAGTTCCTTATAAATTTATTTAATGATATTTTTTTTATATAGTCAGGTATGGAATTATATACTTTCCCGCATATTGCATACCTACTATTTATATTCATACTCGTCTTTGGAACTTTAGGCAATACAATTCTGCCCTGATTTCTTGTGCTTCTATGATATACCTCACTAGCCTTAACAAACACCTAGATTACCCCGAATGCATTAAGTTGTGTTTTAATATGACATATTTTAATTTTTAAGAAGAGCGGACAATGTTAGCTGAACAGCTAATTTAATGATATATATAACTATTTTAATAATATTGTTAAGTTTTCTAAATAGGGGTTGGCCAGAAACACAGACTTCAATCAAAAATTACCAATCAAAGCATAATATTTACATAACGAGAAACTGTACCAAAAAGCTGTTAACCCTTAACCATCTACCACCTATTTTTGTCACACAACCACCTACCATGGATCTGTGGGACGCCGGAGTAAAGTGACACTAGACTGTGATAATTGTCAAAGTATGGGTCTTTTAGTAATCAAAAACAGTTTAAAGACATATCAAACTATTTATTAGAAAAATAAAGGCACATAATTATCAAATATATTTCTTATAATCTTAATTTATTCATACTATCACTAATTTCAGGCTTACAATCTATCATAACTAGAAAATGAGATTTACAAAAATAATCACATGGGAAATAAACTTCTTTCTAGGCTAATAATAAATAGTAATAAATAGTAAATAAACTAGGCTTTCTTTTAGTTATTCAATTATCAACTAACATAACACAATTTAAACTTTCTTTCTAAAATCAACATTTAAACAAAATTACAGGCCTCATAGTTTTTTTTTTCTAACCGCGGTTGCCGAACTATTTACTAATATTACCTAACAACTTCTCCGTCAAAAATAATTGCAAAACACTGGTTTATCAACTCTATTGAGACAACTCCCGCTGTAAACAATAACATCTAGTGACATAGAACACAGTAGTGAATAAATCAAAGTGTTAGTGTTTAACATTAAAATTATCACTTGTAGTCCTGCACTTTGAGATTATCAGAACAGTGAACAGCGAGTGACAGTGGCGTCAAAGTAACGTCAACCAAGCTCACGTCAAAAACGCTCCAGTGTTGCCACTGCACAAAGAAAAAAGGTACCTAAAATGGAGGAACAATTCCAAATGCTTTTCAACAAAATGAATATATACATGGAAAAACAAACACACACTATATTTGAAAAAATGAATGAAAAATTAGAACCATTGATCGAGGATAAAACGATTATGAAAAACAAAATAGCAATTTTGGAAAAGAAGATTGAATATTTAGAGAAGGAAAAGAAATACAACAACATCCTGTTTTTTGGTTTGGAAGAAGAAGAAAAAGCTCCTTTGCAGTTATTTCAAAGAGTGCAGAAAATTATAAAAACAGATTTGAAAATCACATTAGAATTGAATGATGTATCAAAGATTCACCGCATCGGTATCAACAAAGAAAATAAAATACGACCTGTTCTTATTGTTTTTAATAACAATTGGAAGAGAAGCGAGATACTAAAAATGAAAAAGATCCTAAAACAAAAACAAGATACAAAGATGGCGAAAGATAAATTCTACAAAGATCTGACGAATAAAAACATAATCCTGATGGGAGGCCTGAATGCCAAGCAAGGCAGCAAATCAAATAAAGATGAATTTGTTATGGGAGATCACAGCAGAGGAGAAAGAAATGACAACGGACAGCGCCTTGTGAAGTTTTCTTTTACAAATAATATTAAAATAATGAATAGCTTCTTTAAAAAACGAAAGTCAAGAAAGTGGAAATGGATATCACCAAACGGAAGAGATAGAAATGAAAATCTGACAAGAGACAAAAGTATATTCAGTGACGTCAATGTAGTGAATAAGCTAAATTTTAATACAGATCATGGAATGGTAAGGGGAGTTATACAATATAAAAAATATAAATCATATTTTGGCGTCCACAAAAATATGATGACAAGATCACTAATACCACAAAATTTACTAAACAAACTAAGAAATACATTATATGAGCATACATACATACATTATATACATTATGAGCTATAAAAATGCAAAAGAGCGGCAAAGCACCTGGGGAGGATAACATTCCGAACGAGTGATTGAAAGACACTATAACAGAAATGTCAAAACCTGTAACGCAACTTTTTAACGAAATATTAGCTACTGAACAAATTCCAACTCAATGGACGAAGTCCACTATGGTTCTTTTACATAAAAAGGGCGATAAAAATGATATAAATAACTACAGACCTATATGTCTAATATCCAATTTATACAAAGTGTTTTCTAAAATAATACTTAGCCGAATATCGAAACACATAGAAGAAAACCAACCTAGAGAACAAGCGGGCTTTCGCGCCGATTATTCTACCATCAATCATATTCACGTATAAAACAGATAATCGAAAAACTTAATGAGTATGCCCAACACTACCACATTGCATTCTGAAAACCTGGAGTGGACTTGTACCGACTGCAATCAGAATTCTTCACGCAGGAAATCTTTCATTACGTTAGCTGACTGCGAAGACGAAGAAGATGAAGATGTTATTGCTCCCGGAACCGATGTAGATGTCCAAAAGTTACTTCAAGGGCTCAGGAAGGAAGTGCGAAACATTATCACGCAAGAAATGCGAACTATTACTTCGTCACTTCAGTACTGCAGTGAAAAAGTGGATGAATTTGCTGAATCAATGGATGCACTTACTGGAAAGGTGAAGGAGATTGAGAAGAAGGTTACCCACTTAGACAATCAGAATCGGTCATGTCTGCTCAAAATCGAATACCTCGAACAACGTAATGTGGAGCTGGAGCAGCAGCTATTGTGCGATCACGTCGAAATTTCGGGTATTCCAGACTCAAGCGACCTAGAACTTCCCAAACTTGTGGAAAGTGTTGTGGTTAAGCTGGGAGTGCCAAAAGAGGATGTGCTTTCTGTCAAACGACTTCCGCATCGCCGCACTGGATCTGGAGCAGTTCACGTACGAGTTCGACAGGAATCCACCCGTCAGCATCTAATGTCCTCAGCCCGAGAAACCACTATTACTGCCAAGGACCTTATGTCGAACCTATCTGGATTGCCAGCCACCGAGAGGATCTACGTAAGGGAGGCATTGACCTCTTATCACAAAAATCTACTGTGGATGGCTAAACAGGAGATGAAAGATGCTTTCAAGTATATCTGGGTCCGAGATGGAAAGGTACTAGTGCGTAAAAATGACAATGCAAAGGTATATAAAATACGATCCAAGAACGATATTCAAAATATTCTATCTAGCTCTAATTAAAATAACTAATCTCTCTTTTTTCTTATTCCCGAGGAGGTACCTACTTAGGTACTTTCCAGTTAAGTAAATCGATTATCGAACCTTTTTATTACTTCATGGATTTTATAGTACATAATAATAATGTTGTAGAACTGTTTGACTGTTTAGATTATCCAAATTACAAAAAGTTAGTGCCTTATAAAGGTCACAACCTAAACTTTTTACACGTCAATATTAGATCACTAATTAAAAATTTCTCCAAAATTGAGAAGTTAGTAACAGTATCCGGCTCATCAATTGACTGTATAATACTAACAGAGGTGAATATTTCTGAGAATATCAAATCACTGTTTAATTTACCAGGATATACAATGTACGCAAAGTTACGAGTAAATCGGAGGGGTGGCGGAATAATTGTATACCTAAAACATTATTACAAGTTTACTCAAATTAAAATTGTCACAACAAAATGTGAATGTCTTCTTGGTACAATTACTTCCGCTACCTATTCTGTGGCATTGTGTGCCGTGTATAGGCCGCCTATATTGGATAAACAACACTTCATTGTAGAACTTGATAGATTGCTTAATCGGTTTGCAAACACTGATCTAATACTATTGGGTGACATAAATATTAACTTAAACATTGATAACCCTGTTAAAAAATCATACATGGATATTATGAGCGGGCACGGTCTGTCATGCGGTATCACTGATCACACTCGGATAGAAAATTTAAATAATTTAATAACAAAAAGTTGTATTGACCATATTTTCGTCCGATCCCGCATGAGAGACGTTTACACAGCCGCGCTGTGCACTGTACTGGCTGACCATAGGGTAACTGCAGCTACACTCATAAATAATACTCATGTAAAGGATGCTCCTATTTATGTAACTCGGTTCAACAATGAAAAGATTAGTAACTTACTAGAGAAAGTCGATTGGGATTCGACTACTCATATGAACTGTCCAGAAAATATATATCAATTTATTAATAAAAGCTTTAAATATTGTTATGATGAGTCTAAATATACCCAAAAAGTTGGTAATTCAAAGCGTAATATACATAAATGGGTAAATAAAAATATCATTAATTTATCTCAAACTAGAGATCAGCTATTTTTAGAGTGGACTAAGGACACTAATAATAAAGAACTACGATTAAAGTATAATAAAATAAGAAATAAAACGAATAAAGTTATAAACAAGAGCAAAAACAATTTCATAAGATCAGAAATAAATAGACATAGACATGATACTAAGAAATTATGGCAACTAATAAATAATATTTCTGGCAAAATAACAAATTCAATAGATAATTTAATAAAAAAGGCATTTAGTGATGAAAAATGCTTAAAAAACATTGCTAATAATTTTGCGAATCAGTTTCAATACAATGTTAAATCAATAATCCCAAATTGTACAATTGACTTACTAAATAAAGATGACTACACTAAACAAATAAATAAATCAATGTTCTTTCCTAAAGCTACTAACATAGAAATACTTAAAATTTTAAAACACACCAATCCGAATAAAGCTCCAGGTGCTGATGGCATACGAGCAATGGATTTAGTGAGGATGTCTGATAAAATAGTAGGAGCGATTACGCGGTTTGTTAACACTAGCATTACTACTGGACACTATCCTAAAGAGTTAAAAACTGGTATAGTTCGGCCAATTCATAAAGGAGGTAGTACGAAAGATTACGGCAAGTATCGACCGATTACTATTTTACCAGTTCTGGATAAAGTTGTTGAAAAACATATTTGTGGTAAAATACAGAAATTCTTTTCAGCTAATAGCATTTTGTCCTCACAACAATATGGTTTTCAGTCAAATAAAAGTACAACCATGTTATTGTCTCGTTTTACGGATGATATAAACAACCATTTAAATGCAAAAAAACATGTTGTCTTAGTCTTTATAGACTATGGGAAAGCATTTGATACATTACGTCATGACCTTTTAATTGACAGACTGGAGAACAGTGGGGTGAGAGGAAATATGTTGAATTGGTGCAAAGACTACCTCAGTAACCGCAGTTACCAGGTTAGGATAGGAGATATGTACAGTGATAGTGTAAATATTACTGAAGGAACAGCGCAGGGATCAGTACTCGGTCCTTTGCATTATTTAACTTATGTTAATGACCTTAACAATGTAATTAAAAGTTGTACCGTTTACCAATTTGCTGATGACACCTGTTTACTAGCAGCTAATCATGATCCGTTTGTAGTACAAAACCTTATACAAACTGATTTCAATGCATTATGTAAGTGGTCGCATGACTCAGGCCTGGTACTCAATGCTGACAAAACTAAGCTTATCCACGTCCGCTCTAGTCACAATTATTGCCCAGGAAAAGAAAATGTGAAAATACTAGCTCATAGTCATGATTGCCTTCATTCATCTAATCTGCAGTGTCCAAGCAGCTGTTTGGTAATTGAGCAGGTCACTGAGTACACCTACCTTGGCCTGGTAATTGATAATAGATTTAACTGGGCAAAGCACATTGATAAGACATGTAATAAACTTAGGGCAATTTTAGCAAAATTCTATATAATAAAATGTAAAGTACCTTACGACATACTCTTATCAATGTATAAAGCTCTGGTAGAAAGCATATTAGCATATGGTTTAAGTAGCTACGGTCGTACGTATAAAACTTACCTGGACCAGATTTTTAATATCCAGCACAGACTTCTTAAATTAATAGTTCCTCTAAAAGTTAAAAATGAATTCTCGGATGACCCCTTGGGTCTTTTCAAGTATTGTGGGATTATACCGATACATAATAAAGTAAAACTTAGCTTGCTTCTCGAGCAATACTTTCGTACTGAAATACAAGTTCCTTTAAGTCAAAGAATAGTTACTAGAAGTATTACAAATAGGAAATTACAAATACCTAAGTTTCAAAATGAATATGGCAAAAGAACGTCACAATTTTTAATTCCTCGTCTTATAAATAAACTACCATTAGAAATAAAAAATAAAATCACTCAAAAAAACTATAAAAATATACTTAAAAAACATTTCCATAATTCATAGTATACTTGTATCTCAAAATTAATTTATGTTTTAAAGTGTATAAAATGGAGCATCCTATGTAGTTTTTAGAAGAAGTTGTAAGCGGGGCACACACACAAATGAAGCGACTATCTGTGCAATCCAATAACTCACCTGACGGGGTCGATTTTTGTAAAGACGCTCCTTTGAATGTGTGCAACCACAGTTGATATCGTTGTGAGCGGTCGCTCATTCGACTTGTTGTTATTGTTACCTACCTACTTTGTTTAATAATGCTGGAAGTAAGTGTGTGATGCTTATTGTTTTTTTTTTTTGTCTTTAGTACATTTGTTATCGAGAACCTAGTGTTTAGACAAACCTAATATAGGCTTAAAAACACTATTAACCAATGATTGTTACAAGTTTAAAGAAATAAATATCTATCTATCTATCTATCTATCTATCTATTCGTCGATTACAATAAGGCTTTCGATTCTTTAAATCATAACTATATCTGGAAGACGTTGGAAAACCAAGGCATAGAAAGTAAATATATAAAAATTACTAGCTGACCCGGCAAACGTTGTTTTGCCATGTATGTTATTTTTAGGAAACATTTTTATAGGTAAATATGATGTTTAAAAAATAAGGGTTGATCGAAGAGGGGTGAAAATTTAGGGTTGCATGTATTTTTGTATGATGTATCATAAAAAATAAAAACAAAAAATTTTGTCTGAAAAATAAAAAAAAAAAATTAAGGGGTGGACCACCCTTAACATTTAGGGGGATGAAAAATAGATGTTGTTCGATTCTCCCCCCTGACTAATATCCTCGCTAAGGATCACGAAAATCGGTCGAGCCGTTTCGGAGGAGTTCGATTACGCACCCTGTGACAGAAGAATTTTATATATTAGATTAAAGAAATATACAAAAATTCCACAGCAAAGGTCCAACTAGAACAGCAAGGAGAAGAATTTAGTATCCAGAGAGGCGTTAGGCAAGGCGACCCACTCTCCCCAAAACTTTTCACGGCAGTGCTAGAAAATGTATTCCAAAATATAGACTACTGGGAATTAGACTGGGAAGATTTCGGAATAATTATAAATGGAACAAATCTAAATCATCTAAGATTCGCCGACGATATTGTGCTATTCGCAGAGAGATCAGTCATACTACAAACTATGTTACATCAATTAAACAATGAAAGCAGGAAAGCAGGTTTATCAATGATTCCAGCTAAGACTAAAGTAATGACGAATGCAATCAAGGGAAATATACAAATAGGACAAGAAGTTATAGAATATGTTGATGCATATATATATTTGGGCAGCTTATATACATAAGAAACCAGTATTCGAAAGAAATTAATAGAAAAATAAGCAATACATGGAAACGTTACTGGTCCCTAAAAATTATAGTTAAAAACAAAAAAATGCCAATGACGGTAATGAGCAAACAGTATAACACGTGCATTCTCCCATGTCTTACTTATGGGTGTCAAACTTGGCCTGCTACGAGCAAAAACAACCGAAAACTTCAAGTTTGTCAACGCAGTATGGAACGAAGCATGCTTAACATAAGGCTACGTGACAGGTGGACGACTTCAAAAATAAGAAAAAGCACAAAAGAAAACGATTTTTCATTGGTAATAAAAAAACTCAAATGGAAATGGACAGGTCACATAATGAGAACGCACAAGGAAAAATGGACAAAAGATGTAATGGAATGGTATCCTTGAAATGGGAAAAGCCAAAAGGGACGTCAAATCTTTTGGTTTAATACATTTATTCATAAAAAGACAATTACATGTCACTTACTTATGAATAGCATGATCTTAAGATTAAAATAGACATTAGGTAGATGTCGTCGACTTAACTTATCAATAGGTACCTACTTAACGCAATCATTTTTCAAGTAAAGAGTGGTCTTGCATTACGTGTTTTGTGAGTTTATTTTTGAATGCGTTAAATAGGTGTACATTTTTAATTTCCGAGGGTAGATTGTTGTAAAGCTTTGCGCCTTCGAAGGTAATAATTTGTTTGCCATAGTTTGTCCGCGGTCTAGGTAAAACAAGATAGCTGGCTCTTCGCATACTTCGCTTTGTTGTTTCTGATTTTTTTACAAATGATATGTTACTATGTATTGTTTTATTAATTATTTTTCTTACTAATATGCATGTATTGTATTTGTACAGCTGGTTTAAGTTCATTAGTTTCGTCTCTTTGTATATTTTAGAAGTTGATGTTAAGTACGGGTATTTGAAAAGTAATTTAATGATTTTATTTTGTAACACTTGAAGATCAGATAATTTAGTTTTAACGGCGCTGCCCCAGATTTCTATCAGGTAAAGTAAATGCGGTTTGACTAGGGAATTGTAAATAGTGTAGCGTATTTGCCGTGGAACGCAATGGATTATACTGCGAAGTGACCCTGTGAGTGATGAGAGTTTGCTTTTAATGTGTTCGATATGTGTGTTCCATGACAAACTACTATCCATGTGTAAACCTAAATATTTTTCACTTATTTTTTCCTTTAGGACTAGATTATTAATTTTAGGGGGGTCAAAGGGGGGGATTTTTTTGTTTTTTGCTTTGAAGATTGTAAAACAGGTTTTAGAAATATTGATTGTCAGAAGGTTGTGTTGGAACCAGGTAAAAAGGATGTCTAAATCTTCTTGTGCACGCGGTAGGATGTCGTGGATAGAAGGGCCGTAACAAAATAGACACGTATCATCGGCGTACAAAGTTATTTCTCCATTTAACTCTAGTTGGTGCATGTTATTAATATAAATTAAAAAGAGCAACGGACCTAGTATTGATCCTTGGGGGACTCCATATGTTACCGACGCAGTTGTACTCTGAATGTTATCGATTTTAACAATCTGGGATCTATTGCATAAGTATGATTTGAACATTTTAAGAGCAGTTTCTTTTATACCGATAAATTCGAGTTTTTTTAAAAGCAATTTGTGGCTGACAGTATCGAATGCTTTTTTAAGGTCGATAAATATTCCCAGAACAACGTTTTTCTTATCTATATTAGTTTTTATCTTCGTAACTAGGTCTACTGTTGCAGCAAGAGTGTTACTTTTTGGACGGAATCCATATTGTTGTTTAAAAATAATGTTATTTGAGTTTAAATAATTTTCTAGTCGCTTGTGTATAATTTTCTCTAGAATTTTTGATAGTATTGGTAGAACTGAAATAGGTCGGTAATTACCGTGGTCTGTTTTTGCTCCAGATTTGTAAATAGGTGATACTTTTGCAATTTTAAGCGATTTAGGGAAATGCCCATCAGTAAGTAGTTTATTAAAGCAGTTTGTAAGGTTAGTAATTATTAAATTTTGAATGCATTTATAATAAATGAATAAGCTTTGAAGGCGCAACGCTTTGTTTTATTTTATTGTTTGCCAAATTATTTATAAGTCTCCACATTTTCTTTGGGTTTTTAGTGCAATTTGTAAATTCTTTGTAATGGTAGGCATTTTTTGTGTTCTGAATCAATTTTGAAGTGTAGTCTTTCTTTTTTTTGAAGTCTGATTCCAGGGTTTCATTTTCTGGATGCTCCTGAAGTTCTGCCCACATTTCGTTCCTTTTGTTTATTTCAGAGAGTATATCATTGTTGATCCATTCTTTTTGTGGTGGGTTGATTACTTTTATTTTCGTTTCCTTGCTGTTGTTTACATGCTGTTTAATTTTATTTTCGAGTGATTTGTAGTTGGTATAATTTGATGTGTCGAGTCTAGCGCTTTCAACTGACTTATATAGCTTTGTGAGGTTAATAGATTCGTATTGCATTCGGATCTTTGGTGCTGAATTAAATTTCTTCATCTCAAAATATATTTGTTTGTGGTCGGTCATTGATGAATTGATGATGGCCATATGGAATTCATTGTTTTTCATGTTAGTACATACATGATCTATAATTGATTTTATTGTGTCAGAATCACGAGTACTATATTTTTTGTTGATCTTGTTCAGTAGTCTGTAACCAGCTTCATTTAGAATGTCTTTGTATTGTTTAACTTTTTTACTTTTTATCAAGAGGTTGATGTTGAAGTCTCCAAATATAATAGCTCGTTTACTTTGTTGCAGTTGTAAGTCGTAAGCTTCGAGAAATTTCTTGTAGTTGGTGTCGCCTTGATTGTATACTACTCCCACCTCTAGGGCATATTTTTCTAGCCTTATCCAGAGATAATTGTTCCCATCTAAGTAAGTGGACTCGGATAAGCTGCGTTGTAGGTTGTTGTGTACGAAAACTGATACACCTCCTCCTCTGGAATCGGTGCGATAGTTATAATAGTGTGTATAGTTTTGGTATAGTCGCAGGTTTTTGACTTGAGTTTCAGTTGCAATCCAGGTTTCAGTTAGCAAGATTATATGCACAGTAGTTGGTATAGATTGTAGAATGCTTTTTAATTCATCGAATTTTCCTTTCGCGCGGATGCTACGCGCGTTTAGGTAAAAGAACGTAAGGCGTGATTTGCTGATTTTCAGATTATGATAGTTGACACATGTTTGATGAGTCATGCTGTGAGTAGAAGCAGCATCTCTGTGATTTAAAATGGTGTGGAGTTTTTTGGAGTGGTTTTAATTATGCTAGGTATACCACTTATGTATTTGATGGTAATGTCACCTTCACCGGCTTCTTGACGATTATTTAGTTCAGCTTTAAGGCCTTGCAGGTACTTTTGTTGTGATGGAGTTTGGTCGCTGAAGATTTTGATATTCTCTGGTAATTTGTCTTTGCTCCGCAACAGTTGTTTGGCAGGCCCTGGTGCGTCAAAGCATACTTTAACTCTCCTATTCTTTCCCGGAATGTACTTGCCAATACGCAAAACTTTTATAGGTCTCGGAATGTCCTTATAACCAGAACGAATGATATTTATCACAGCAAGCTCGTCTCTTGATACTCTTTCATCAGTGTTGGAAGAAGTTTGTTCGGATATCCCGACAATAATAATGTTTTTCTCTCGTTCATTGCGTTCCTTAACCTCGCGAATCATTGCTTCGTTAAAACAGAGTCGGCCGTGGCTGCCAAGCTGGTGGGTTCTGATATACTTTGTCTAGAAAGTTCTGATTCAAGCTTGGTTAGTTTATTTTCACTCAAAGTAATTTTATTTTCCAGTAGGGCTACATGACTTTTAATGTTAGTCTGCTCAGTCATTATGTCTGAGGAAGATGATTGAATCTCAGCGACCTGTGACTTAACTACGTTCAATGTAGTAACGGTTTTCTCGTTGGATGTCTTCAATTCACCAATTTCGTTTTTAACTTCCGTGATATTTTCCCGTAATTGGTTTATAATATGATGGTTTGATTCGACATACTTTTCTAGCATTGAGGTCATGCGGGTAAGTTCCTCTCGAATTTCCTTTGTTTCATGAGAGCATTCACATTGACATGGTTCATCCATCGGACGGCGTTTGCGTTTGCGAAATGTTACTAAAGAATCCGCATCAGCGTGGCTAATTTTTGACAAATCCGGATGCGATCCACCACCCGTAGGAGTTGTAGGCGAACGTAAGACATTCATTGTGTACTAGCTGTGCTTTGTATTTACTAGATGTCGGCCAGCACTATTGAGTTGTTACCAAAGCCGTATGCACTATGCACACTGGTTGCTCGGGCTGGGACCGGTTGTTGACCGAAAGTTTTAGCGCAGCAATGTATGAGTTACGTTTGAGACCACAGGTTAGTGAAAAGTAGTCGTAGCTTCTTCGTAGGTGAGACGCAGGAACATAACGCTATTTATCCACAATCACAATCTAACAAGCTTAGGTTATCACTGGATGGCACAGAGTCTATTTTAGAAAGACACTATTCTTTATGATTTTAGTAAAAATTTACACACGTCTACTCGGTACGATGTCTTGCGACGACGGACCGAGTAGACGTGAGACAGAGATGGGAAGATGATTTACCGAAAGGATGGAGAAGATTAGCACGTGACAGAGGGGAGTGGAAAAAATTAGGGGAGGCCTGTGTCGAAGAATGTTATTTTTGTTAAACTGGATTTAAAAAAATTGATTAGTCAAAAAATTTACTGAAAATTGGTCAGCGAATAAAGGCTTTTATTATTATTATTATTATTATTACAGGCCTCAAAGTTACAGTTTTTCACGACAGTGAATGCTCAACTTATTTGTACATTCAAGGCAAATTGATGCTTTGCATCCAAAACATATGTATTGGGTCTCTCTTTTTTTTTTGGGGCAGCAAGTGGAACAGTTTCAAACCGCCAGCATTTTCTCAGCAAACACTTGGAAAAGCCAATGGACTGGCTTCCAGATGGAGAATGCGCGGAGAGCGACTGAGGTCACGTTGTAGTTTCCGATTGCTTTTACAACATGTACTCTTCATGTTCCGTCTGTATTGTACCATGATGTATAGTGTTCGTGATTCTTTGAAAATAGCTGTATATTACAGGAACCCTATAAATGCCTTCAACTTGATGAGATCGAAATCTTGAACACAGGTTTGCTTTTTGTAGTTTGGTCTGATTTCTCTAATCTTTATATTTGTGTAAAGAACGATATTATCAAGCATTTCGTAAGTAAAGAATTGTTGCCAAATATACATTGGAAAAGATGAAGCATTTAGTTCGCTCCGATAATGCTGGTTTTATACTTGCTTTTTCCTGCACTATGTTATGAAATATGTTAAAACCTCGTGATATAAAAGACATAGGTATCAAAAAATATACCTACCCATCATAAAGTATAAAAAATAAATAAAAAACGACCCTACTTTTTATGTAGAAGAGGTACCCCTTACCCCTTTTTTTATAAGTATTTAGTTTTATTTTGTAGAGGTCATTAATAAGCATTACTTGAAAAAAATAATTACGATAAGACAAATAGTCTGCGAGCCAGAACTCTAATTAGGGGCGGACAGACAGATAGACAGACAGACAGACAGACAGACAGACAGACAGTTCCTCGTGGACTTCGGAACCCTTCAAAGTAGCCAATATTTTATTCCAGGCCCAAATCTATATTAATACCAAGTAACATTCAAATCTGTTTTGCCATTATAACGGTTAAGTATTAAAGTTTCACATTGATGAGGTCATTTATTATCTATGAAGTTACCGTTCTAGTACTGGCCATTTAAAATTTAAGTTTTCTATGCATGGCTAAAATTTCTAATGTTAATGATTAGTTTTTTGTTTTCATCTCATTTAAATCTCTTTTGTCAGCTTAGACACGTTAAATTTACGCCTTATGTTGTATGGTACTCTGTTGTGGGCGAGTGCTGCAGATATAAACACCATATTTGTGTTGCAGAAGAGGGCTGTTCGTCCAATTTATAACATAAGCCTCAGAGAATCACTTAGAAATAAATTAAAAGAAATATATATCATGACAGTGCCTTGTCAGGTATATATACGAAAATCTTATGTATATTCACATAAACGCTCATTTGTTTAAAAAAAATGTGATAATCTTAGTTTACTAGGTATAAAAATAAACTCGCTGTCCCCATAGTAAGGCTCGCTAAAGTTAATAAGTATTTTATAGGGCCAAGTGTACGCTTCTATAACAAAGTACCAAGTGACGTATTAGATTTGTCGATTGGCAAATTTAAAAACGTAATAAAACATAAACTGTCTATTAAAGCATATTATAAAATATCGGATTATTTAGATGACAAAAAAGCTTGGGATGAATCTGCTCCAACTCGACTCGACAATTTGCAAGGATCATACAAAAAGTGTTAAGACCAAACGAGTTTCTTTGCCGGATTCTTTTTGAACTGGGGTTAGGAGAAACCGGCACCTAGATTCACTAGCATGTAAGAGAACGATTCAAAGTGGTCTTTGTGATTTTATTGAATAATGAATGTTTTTATTTGATTTGATTTGATTCGATTACGATATAATTTGTATGTAGGAAAATAAATATCAGACATTTTTATTATAAACTAGCTGACCCGGCAAACTTCGTACCGCCTCAATAAATTAATAAATATATTTTTTTCATATTTACTCACCTTTTAAACCTTTCCTGGACTTCCACAAACAATTCAAAATCAAAATCAGCCAAATCAGTCCAGCCGTCCTCGAGTTTTAGCGAAACTAACGAATAGCAATTGATTTTTATTATATAGATTGACATATTATGTACTTAATAACCATCTATGATTATTGTTACTTTTACCATATTGACATTTAAACAGATTCATACTTATTTTAACTTTTATGTCTTGTTTGTAAATTATTGTGTTTTGTTGACGTATTTCGTAACTTATACCTAATTAGGAAATGAACTTATCTCGATGTACTTACCAGCTTATCAATTATACCTGTTCTGCAACGCCCTCAGAGGGTACAATGTAACTATACCTACAGCATTTATTGTAAGACCTAAGCTAAATGTACATTGAAGCATAAATAATAGAAATAAAAAATAAATAAGTAGGATGTCTAAGATTGAAATTAGGGGTCGTGACTATCTATGACTACTATGATGTAGTCACGACGTATATGACGTACACATCATATACTAGTATATATCGCTGTATAGCTGTTGCCATCTTAACCTAAACCTTTACCGATATGTTATTGCCGATGTATTCCAACAACTCATAGTTGACACCAACGTAGTAGTAGGGGTCCTTACGTCCATAGCGCCGAGATGTCATGTTGCAATATGAGAAGTACTTTGTATTGTAGAACTTTATCATCGGATGTTCTGTGCTAATGTATCTAATCTAAAAGGATTAAAATACATAATATGATTATTAAACACATTTTATAGATAGATATAGACGTACCGTTTATTTTTTAACCGACTTCAAAAAAAGGTTTCTGAATTCGACCGTATATATATATTTTTTTATGTGTGTTCGCGGAATACTTCGTCGTTTATGACATATCTATTACACTAATTAAGGTGGTATTTAGGTTAGTAGGAATATTTTTTGACATATAATTTAATGTTCTTTCAACTACGTAGTAATGTTGTCATTAATCACTACAAAACCGATCACAAAAGACGTATTTTTTGCTTAAAACCAAAACAGTGCAGTAATGTTATATTAAATCTCATTATGTATTGCACTATTTTTTACATTTTATTTAGATATAAATTTACCACAAAAGTTTAATATTTCCCATTAAATTTAATATAAAATGTTGCATTAGATCAAAAAGATACTGGCTGATAATAAAAATCGGCTGAATAAAACCGACTTGGTGATAAAATTAAACAAATGGCGCGCATTTTTTACCATTGTAAAACATTGATTCTTCATATATTTAGTTTGAGTGGGTATATTTTATCACAGTAGGTAGATTGGTAGTTGAAAGAAAAGTAAATTACGCACCTTGCTAAAGAGAGTAATTAATGCACTCGTGTTAATTCAGTGCATTAATAACTCACTTTGCGCTCGGTGCAACAATCTACTATTATACTATTATGTTATTAATCAATGATTTTATTTTATTTATACTTTTATTTTGATTGTATGTGCAATGGATCTTAGTTATCTGAATAAATAAATATAAATATTATTATTGTTATTATTATGAACCGATTTAGATGATTATTTTTTAGTTGGAAAGGAGATAGCCCAAGGTTGGTACCATGATAAGGAAACCAGGATCTGAAGAAGTCATCCCAGAGAAATAGAGGGGAACCTTCAATACTCGTAGTGGCGACTAGTGCGTTTGTAATTTATTTTCATAAAGTATTTTAGCACTACTATTTATTGAAGGATAGGAGTCGATCTGATGATGGAGCCGAAAGACAGTCGAGGGAACTCTTCAACGATTTACAGTAATTACCTGGTGTTTGGGCTTGATTAATTTGTATTGATGAGAACTTTAGACCTAGATGGGTTGTGACTGTCATTAGGAATCTGATGGTGAAGACGAAGGATAGTCGAGGGAACTCCGCAACGTTTTACAGTATATTGTGTATATACATGAAGTCGGTTGTCTTTTTAATCGACTTCAAAAAAATGAGGAGGTTTTCAAATCGTAGAAATCTTTTTTTTTATGTATTCACCGATTTCAAATATGCCTGAACCGATTTAGAAAATTATTTTTTTGGTTCAAAGTTCAAATGGGACGACCCATTTTAATTTTATCGAAGTCGGTCGAGCTGAATTATTGTAGTTCATAATCAAATTCCTTTGAAATAATTTATCAGATTTTTATGTAGTATGTAAATCATCTTGTTTTTGTTTTTCCAAAATGTTTAATTTTTTTTTAATTTTAATATTAATATTAAGACTAGGCTAGACTAGAATATAAGGTAGGTACTCTATTGAATTGGGTGTGCCCGTAAGGATAGATATACATCAGCATCATTATCATCAGCCCATAGCAGTCCACTGCTGGACATAGGCCTCCCCTAATGAGCGCCATCGCGCCCTGTCTTCAGTTCGACGCATCCAGCTTTCGCAGATCGTCACTCCAGATGTACATGCTTATAAATAAATACAATAATATATAAAAATACTACAACTTTTCTTACATACCTTTTCTGTTTCACTTAGCGAAGCCAAACCAATAAAAATAAATAAAATAACGAACACCGCCATTGTCGTGTCCAAAATAATAGCGTTTCAAATATGAATATCACTGGTGCGGATGTTATAAATATACTTGTATTGTCACTGAATAATGATGATGAGTAATAAAATATATTGTTCATCTCATCAACCATCAAATCACATACGATTAGGTGATGCTCTTGATGAGGCCTTTACTTACACCAAGCTGCACAACGCGACGACGACAGATAGATGGATGGACGATTTGCAAATTCGTGTTAAAAGGGCACATTGTCAGAATTGGTCATGATATGAAAATGAAAATGAGAAAAATATATTTATTACAGCAAAACATATAAAAGCTAAACTAAAAATAACAAATGATTAACGAATAGTAAATATAAAAAAAAACATTTAGTTTGCTGCCAAATCTTTACAGCTTTTGAGGTATCTGGTGGTTTCTTCACTAGGTCACCTAGTATCGAGCCTGTATCGAGGAAACCCAAGTACGAGTTTACATAACACAATTTTTCGGTCAACGGGTTAAGTTAACACAATAGTATAATAGTATAGTATAATATTATATATATATTAATGTCAAATGAACGAATTAACAAATAAATTCGATGAACTGAATGATATACAATACAATGTTTAATATCACAACTCAAAAACTATATTAATTATGACATTTCCTACCATTCCTTCAATTCATTATTCATTTCTGCGTTTAATTTAATTGCTCTCAGGCGCTTGTAATTAATTAATTTATATTTGTGAATCAATAATATAATACGTTTATCAATAATATTATACTATACTATTTTACTATTGTGTTAACTCAACCCGTTGACCGAAAAATTGTGTTCATCAATTCATTCATTCGTTTTACCCTATGGATAACCGTCTACACTAAGGAAAGAGTCGTGACGGAAAAATCATACACTTTTTTTCGCCTAGGCAAGAAAATATTGTCTTAACAGAAGGAGTACTTAGTCTGTAAACTCTTCGACTGCACAAGTATTCAAACTCAGGAGAAATGATATCTACTAGTTCTTAAAATATAAATGTAACGTAATCACACATAAACATTTCCGGCGTTTTATTTTGTTCCGGCGGAAGGACGGAATCCGTACCGTTCACTTGATATAAATACAATATCAAATGGTCGTTGAACATTTTGATTGGGATAATCTGTAAAAAATCAGTGACATTTTTTTCGCCAAAGCACCAAGCCCAATTTTCAAGTACAAATAACTTGGTATTTTTATAGTGAAGTAAGTAAAATTAAAAAAGATCACTTATCAAACAATATATTGACAAGCATATATCTAACAACATATACTATTTACATAAAGAATAATGTGTTTTTAAAATAAACAGCATATGGTATGAAGCGAGCGAGACTTTGCTGGTTACCATTTTTACATCTAGAAGCTGAACAATTATAATAATTATTGAATAATGGATGAAACTACAATAATCTAATAGAAAAACTCAATAGGATTCTTTAGCTGTTCTTGGATTGTTGATACTCGTAGAAGTAGTAATTTGTTCAAAATAGTTGATTTTCTGAAAATACATCTTATCACGCCATTTTGCCGGATTTTCAGTCATTATTTCCTTCACTTTTGCGATGTTAACTCCCGTTGAGGACGTTGATAGCTTACCAGAGCGAGGCAAATCTTTCATCACATCTCGACCGCTTTTGAATGCTTTGTACCACTCATAATTAGCTCGTGTTTCATAAAGTCGAATCAGTGTAAACCTTCTGTAACATTTCAAGGACTCCAAACACGAAATTCCATTAAAATTTAAATGTTTATCTAAGACTATTCCAAGAAACGTCTATCGCTCTCTGAAATATTGATATTTCCATATCAAATGATTTTCAGACGCTGGTTTATGCGTGCATAGGTTCCAAACTGTATATAATTTGTCTTTGTCAAGTTACCATTTAAGTTATTAAAGTCAAGGCATTTAATTATGCATTCAATAGTATTATTTATGTCAATTATGTAATTATTAATGTCAGTATTGCGATTAGATGTAAATATTAAAGAAATGTCATCAGCAAATAAGTGATATCAGCAAGATCGTTTATATATAGAAGAAAAAGAAGAGGTCCCAAAACACTTCCGTGAGGCACTACAACTTTACTTCTAAGCACATTATTTTAGGTCACAGATTAAACATGGGTTGATTACAATTACCAACGATTAAAAAGATTCACCTTCAAATACCTAATTTCATGCATTATTTGTGCCTAATTTACCTTCAGCGATTTATGAGATTGAAATACATATGTAGCTTCCGCTAAAAATGTAATGATAGATTATCTCTGATATTGACTCGGCCTTTGAATAAATATAGATAGGTACTTAATGTTCCATGACATCATTTTGTTGACATTAATGATATTGACCTTGCCTAAACGGCTTTATTTTTAAACGCTTCTAGGTCCAACAAGGAACCCTTATAGTTTTACAACAAGGAACCCTAGCTCGCAGAATATTAGTTTTATGGTAATGAATTTTTTCAAAGTAATTCTTATTAGTAGCCCTTTCAATGTTAAAGTGGAGAAACGTATTGTTTACGTATTGTAACGGGATGATGCTACCTAGGTAGCTAAATGAAAAATGCGAAAGTGGGCGGTCACAAAGATGTAAGAATTCAAAACTGCAATAGAGTAATGGAAGATAAATGAAACCTTTCTTAGATAGTAAGGAGCCCAATACTTTATTCCGATATTAAGCGTTTAAGCAGTAGTAGTTTCTTAGCACAACTTCACCAAAGTTAACTTTTTAAGCAATCAATTTAATCAAACTTTTGGTGAGGCAAAGGCCAGAGACGTAAATCCGAACGCAGTTTCAGTTCGAACACGAACGATTCGTGTTATCCCTTTAAAGCTAGACAAGACTTTCTCCAAAACACTATAGGGAAAGGGAGTTTTTTGTAGATATAATAATAAAAGTACAAACAGAATTGAGATCAACTGGTGTATTCTATTTTCAACGCAACTATAAGGAATTGAGGTAATTGGTTCTCGCTTAAAAAAAAATGAATAAAGAAGAAGAATCCCCTCCATTCTTCTTCTTATCATGTCACTAGTTATTTCTAACCAGTGTGGTAAAAGGATTAAAGTGCGCCTCAAAGGCTCCTTTCGTGCACTTAGGTAAACCTTAATGTAAGCTCTCGACCTTGCCGACAGGACCCGCAGGAAAGATGAATCAGTACATGCGGTGTCTGTTCGGTTGCAGGTGCATAACGGCTGGCACCGAGCCGGGCTTGTTTCAAGTTTTCCTTCTCTATTGCTAGCTCTTCTGTTAGTCAGCAGGAGGACTAATCCCCAATAATTTGAAGACTATCGCAATCGTCTCCATCATCGGTCTCCAAGCAGCACTCATCTGGGATTATTGCGCAAAAAAGGTGTATAAGATCCATATTTAATCTAAAAAATACTGACAGCTGTGTGCCATACTTTAAATCTAATAAAATGACTTTACCTACCTTATACATATTTGAAATGGCCCTATTCGCAAAACATAACATAAACAAATTTAATAACTTTTCTGACATTCATAATATAAATACCCGTAGTAGAAACACATTTTGCCTTGTAAAATCGAATACAGCGCTAATGCATAATAGTGTTTTCTGTATGGCGCCTAATATATATAACAAGATACCAGAGAGCATAAAAGGTAATCAATTGTTGAGCTTTAAAAATCAGCTTAAGGCACTTCTTGTAGAAAAGAGTTATTATAGTATCACCGAGTTTTTGAACGATGACCTCAGTTACTTGTAACTAAATATAATAAATTTGCATGCCTAGTTAAGGTAAGATTGTACTGGTACTTTATATAATTATTACTGTACTATAACAATGTTGTAAACCTACATTCTGACAAATAAATGAATTGAAAATCAGTTCCACGTAGAAATCCTCACTCGAAGTGTTAAAAATTCAGCGAAAATTACCAACCCGATTTTACAGTCAGATGCGGGTGCTGAACCATTGTTGATGATCCTCAGCTGTTTGTAAAAAACTTATAAAATAAAAATTAATTTTGTAAAAAAATCATCTCAATCATCATCTTTAATGACATGACAGGTGTCATGTCATTAAAAACTTGTACGAGTACAGTACTCAGTTCCTCAAAGAATTCGTTCACCTATGAAACTTTAATATTAGTCTCCCGGTTTGCAGCAAAGTGGCAGGAACGTTAAATGTTTAAAAATAAAATTACAGCTAAACATTTAAAAACAAAAAAAGACTCTAAATAAAGTAATAAGATATGTTGAGCTTGACCGAATACCTCGACCACAAAACCTAACGTGAAAGTTAACCTTGAAAGAACCTGCAAGAATGAGTAACAGAAAAAGAATCAGTACTACCTGTATAAACTAAAGAATTTTCTGATTGTACGACACGACATGAGCTTTGATCGTCCATTTTGAAAAACGTTGGCTTAGGACTAAGACAAAAACAAGGTAGACATTTGTGTACTGTGTTTCAACCGACGAGTTCCAACGGGTGCTTATGGAATATATCCAGCTCCTGGCGTAAAAGCGACATTGACAAGACCCCCATGCCAATTTACCTTATAATCGTAATCTACCAGTGTATCTAAAACATGGTATTTGCGTGTAATCACAATAGTGTGCTTTGGATTATAGTTAAAATCCAAATTTTTCAAACGACCACTTTGACCATTTTGATTTTATTATATAACTTCCCTTATGTCAAAGTGGTCAAAGTGGTCGTTTGAAAAATTTTACTTTTTACGCCATTTTGACGTGACACCTGTCATGTCATTAAAGATGATGATTGAGATGATTTTTTTACAAAATTAATTTTTATTTTATAAGTTTTTTACAAACAGCTGAGGATCATCAACAATGGTTCAGCACCCGCATCTGACTGTAAAATCGGGTTGGTAATTTTCGCTGAATTTTTAACACTTCGAGTGAGGATTTCTACGTGGAACTGATTTTCAATTCATTTATTTGTCAGAATGTAGGTTTACAACATTGTTATAGTACAGTAATAATTATATAAAGTACCAGTACAATCTTACCTTAACTAGGCATGCAAATTTATTATATTTAGTTACAAGTAACTGAGGTCATCGTTCAAAAACTCGGTGATACTATAATAACTCTTGTAGAAACAAGAAGTGCCTTAAGCTGATTTTTAAAGCTCAACAATTGATTACCTTTTATGCTCTCTGGTATCGTATCAAATACTGCTTAACTCAATGCTCAATGAGGAAGTGTTTAAACTATTTAAGACCTTAGACTTATGTAAATCGGCGGGACCGGATAGTATTCCAGCAATCTTTATTGTAATATGTGCGAGAAGTCTAGTCTTGCCGCTTTCCATTTTGTAGTGCCGCTCATCCGAATTACCGCTTATCCGAAGGTATCGTACCTAACATTTGGAAGTCTGCTCTTATAACTCCCGTTCATAAAAAAGGACCAAAAACATAATAGAGAATCATAGGCCCATATCTAAATTGTGTTTAATCGCGTGTTAAATAAGTGTTCGAAAAAATGGTTTACACTCAACTGTACTCCGCTCTTAAGCAGGATCTTGCACCATAGCAACACGGCTTTTTGAGGGGTCCATTACATCGAATCTCTTGCTGTGTACCGAGTTCTTGACTCGGTTTATGTCTGAACCCTCGCAAATTGATAAAGTCGACACCAATTATAGCAAGTGCTTTAATCGAATTGATTATTCGCTCTTATTATAGAAGCTGCGAGGTATACGAGGTAATATTTTTAGGTGATTCACATCTTATGTTTTTAATACATAGATGTCAGACGGTGGTCTTAGCGGATATTCATCGACGTCCATGTTTATCCCGTCAGAAGTCCCTCATTTTTTATAATTAGGTTCTATATTAGGACCGCTAATCTATGTTATGATTATTTGCGATATCTCTTTATGTTTTCTTTATTCTAAAATTCTGTTATACGTTGACGATATGAAATTTTACATCAAATTAAAACGATTCATGATGCATATCGTATTCAAGAAGACATAATTCGAATTGAAAGTTATTGTATGATCAATAAATTGGACTTGAACATTTCCAAATGTTACATTTGCTTTTTAATTCGTAAGCCAATACAATTCGCGATTTAGGTGTCACTTTTGATAGTAAACTCTTATTCGACTGCCACATTAATAACATTGTAAATAGAGCATCTCGTGCACTTGGGTTTCGTTTTGAGAGTGTTTAAGGATTTTACAAATATTAAAACCTTTAAAATATTGTATTGTGCATATGTGCGCATTCATCTGGATTACTAGCTAGATTCTATAGCATGTAAGAAGACGATTCAAAGTGGTCCTTGTGATTTTATTGAATAAATAAATATTGAATTGAATTGAATTGAATTGAATCTGGAGTACGCATCCCAAGTCTGGAATCCATGTGACGCCGTGTATTCCTCACGGTTGGAGCGTATTCAAAAAAGATTTCTGCATTACTTGCAGTTTCGTACAAATGTTTTCCTTCCAGATTACATGGCTAGATGTCCCAAGTTTAATTTCCCCCCACTTTATGAACGAAGGAATATCGCCGATATGGCATATTTGATGAGCATCGCAAATGGCACGGTGGACTGATGTGAGTTGCTGGAGCTGTTGGGGCTGCGTACTTATTAGTACTAGCAGTATTCTGCTAGTTTTAGAAGACATTTTAAATGTTCCAACGGCTAAAGCAAATTATAGGCAAAATGCATTTATTTTTCGAGCAAGAGCCTTATTTAACAACTTAGCAAACGCAGATATTGATATATTTAATACATCAACGAGCAAGCTAAAACGCTTGCTGTGTGTCGATCGATCGATGGCAATCTCATTGAGTCTTACAAAATCCTATCTCAAATGTACAATTGGCAATACTGCAAAATAGTGATTGCACCATCCAACACAAATATTGCGCAGCATCTCCTCAGTGACAGTAAAAAATGTTTCAGACGATAACTAGAATCAATTGTCTGAAGATGTTAATGCGTCTACAACAAATGGACAATAAAATAAACTCAATAATTTGCTGTCAACTAACAAATAACGTACAATAAGGATAAGGAATAATAACAATAAGGAACTTTAGTGTTTTAAAATCAATGCTAGTGATACATTAGAGATTTCAACATTGGTATATACTCATAATACACATCAGTTATAGCTGCTCATCTGTAAACTAATAAAAATAATTAAAAAACGTGTTTAATTTCAATTTTATTATTCAACCTTGTTACACCACACCAACAATTTTTTTTAAATTTTACTTTATTTGATTTTACTTCTATTAATGGATGTGTGCTTCTTTAATTTCCATATCAATATAGCCACTTCCCACTAGCTCCTTGGACACAGTGCCAGTTATGTTGCAATAGATACGGCCTTTTTCAAATGGAAAGTTGTGTGGTATCTGTTTAAGGGGAATCGTCATATTGTATAAATTATATGCTCCCTGAAATAATAAAATAAAGGACTTATAAATCTACTTATGTGACGTAATTATGCTCTTAAGAATGACTGTATCAATCAAATGTACTCATAGCGATGAACCATAATTATTGTAGTGGTAAAACGATCACAAGCAATATTTTGATTAAGGATTAATAACGTAGGAAGCTGATAGAACGCTGCCCCATTGCGGCACACGGTCAAGCGCTAAGAGCTTTGTACTAAGGACAACAGTACCAAGCTCGTGTAAACTAGGCATACGAACGGGCCCACGCAACCTATCGGGCGCCTGCCCGTGCCTAGCAGCGCAGCCGTGGGACAGCGCCTTTAAAATCTTAGTTGTGAACGTCTTTGCAAAATAAGTATTGACGACCGACGCGACGCTATAATATATACTCATAACTGAATAAAAAAAAACATCGTACATTAATTTAACGTTAACCATAAATAATGCAAGGCAGAATAGATGATGCAACCAGTGTTATTTAAGCTCTACAGAAGACACTTTATTCCATAAGTAGTTATTACCTACCGGACCGTAAGGACAGGGCTTTGCAAACTTTCCCTGACGCAATGCAGTGCCGAAGAATTGGTCCTTTTCGGTCAAATAGCACCAATTGAAATGCATCTCAACAAACCCTCTTCTGTACCTGTTTGTCAAAAACTCGTAGAAGTAAAAACTTACCTGAAATAAAAGTTTGCAATATATCATAACAATATCATAAAAAGTGTAATTGGCCACGTAACTCATTGCTGTATTGCTGTAGGTAGTTCAAACCCTTCACGAGACAAACATTTTTGTGAACTCATCAGATGTTCTGTGTCGAGGTGCTATAAGGCATCCTACGTATGTAAATATTTATTAAAATTGTAGTAAAGCTACCATTGTACATACCATGCTTGGTTTGGGGTTCGATAGTGCTGTAAGAAATTTCTACACAACATTGAATGAAGTCAGAAGATAATATTTTGTGTCACATTCAGACAGCTTAAAAGTATGTATACAAGTGGGTAAACAGCAAAAACGCTCCTATAAGACAAGCGGTGTTCCGTGACGGCGTGAATTAATTATAAATTTCTCAATGAACGACCTAAAATAAAAATGATTAGGTAGCCAATTGTATCATAGGAGCATTATCTAATGTACATCCTATTCTCATTCATGTTTGTCATGAATTCATGTTTCAGAAAAGGTGTTATTACATACCGATACATTTCTATCAAATGTCGAAACTAAATACAAATGCAATCCTACGTAATAAAACGGGTCATGGCGTCCATATCTCTTGGATGTAAGGTTGGCATAGGAAAGATATTTAGGGTTGTAGTAGGTCACTGCAGGGTGCTCTGTACTTATGTATCTTATCTGAAAGGAAATCGGACAAATCAGTAGTAACAATTTGAACTGTGTTAGCACCATAATTAATATTATCGTTTTGTAAAACATATATAATTTACATTAACATAAATATAAAATACATGTAAAACAATAAAGCTGGTGTGGTATCGAGTGGTATTTAGATAGCTTAACTAGAATAAACCAGTAGTTCGCTCAGAACTGAAATCTCGCGTTGTTCGATGCGTTGTACATTTTCATTAAGTGCCTACATAGAGGACGAAAATGTATTAATATTTTTTTTACGTTTTATTAAGTAAGCGCGAATTGAGTCCAATGAGTCCAAACGCGGGTATTTTACCTACTCTTATATAACAAAAAATGGCTCCATCATCAGATCAGCTCATTGTCACCATAATGGCATAACTTCTTACTTTGTGTACAAATTAACGCTTTTGTTTACATTAAACAATAAAATGTTATAGATTCTTTACAAACTGAAATATTTAAAATACGTATATGAGAAAACGGTATGAATCGTTCTAAGTTCAGACCTGTAAAATCAAACTATACGACGTAGATAAACATTAAAAATTGTTTAAATTATGCAAACAAAGCACCTTTATATGACACCGCTTTTCTTACGTTTGTGTAACGCTTATTTTTTCTTACTGCTATTTGGAAACCCATATATTAAAATCCCCTATTTAAATATGGCAAAACAGAAATATTTTCAGAAATGTACAGAATAATATACACTAATATAAAACACATGTTTAACAGTTAAGCTATCTAAGGAGCGTTTAAAACGATCTATATATAGCTCAACTGATCCAGAACACTGCCCGAGGGCAAGGGACAAGAGTCAAAATGTTATCAGCTTAATTCTTAATTATATTCGTTCGATCTGTAAAATATCATGCAGATCGGATCAACGGTTTGAATGTTATCATGGAACAAATAAACATAGAAACGTTTGAAGCCAAATCACACAAGTTGGCTCGGAGATATTCACTCGCTGGCTCGATCAATAAATAGCTCAAATAGATAATTAAGGTAGCGTCCCAAGACAAGACAGCAGCGTGTGAACTGGCACGTTTAATGGCATTGTTAATAAGATGAGCCAGATTTGCGCTAGCTCTTTAGTTACTCGATGTTTCCAACAGACGCTTTCTTTTCGATTCTTTCGATTCTTTGTAAGCTGTTGACGTTTTCAGTTAAGAGAAAAAGCGCAGGTGCGATATGCTGCGGCCATCGATGTTAATGCCTATCTCATCCCAGTCAAGTGTTTTTATAATATCTTCGAGCACGCTGGTAAATAATTTGTGTGAGATGGTGTCTCCTTGCCGCACGCCTCGTTAAATAGGTATGTAGTCTGAAAGACTATGCATACGGACTTGTAGAGTGGCATTCTTATATAATTCCCGTTAGATATATACATACGCTTGTCAACGTTACTACAATGAAGAGAATGAAACACTGCTCAGTGCTCGATGCTGTCGAAAGCCTTTTCGTAGTCTACAAAAGCAAGACACATAGGCCGGTTGTACTCTCGGCACCTCTCCATCAGTTGTTTGACAGCTTGAATGTGGTCTGGTCCATAGTAGAGTATCCACTCCGGAAGCCAGCCCGTTCTACAGGTTGGTAGTTGTCTAAGTTTGGGAAACCAGTTGCACAGGTCGTTGGCATTTGCCAATTTTTAACTTGGGAGAGGGAACTGATAGGGCTATAAATTTCTAGTCTGGAGTTATCGGCTTTTTTATCCTGTTTGCAGTATTTCCACGTATCCAACGTAAGCATCGTCACCGGATGCTTTACACCGTTTCATTTGTCTCAACGCAAAACCAACTTCATCTTCTGTTACCTTAAGCAACAGTTCACAATCGAGATGTTCAACCGGTTCTGCTCTTGGATCTTGATCTTCCAGTGGTTCAGGTGCCTCAACTTTAGACAACTTTAGACTCGAGAGAATCGAAGTATATAGAGTAAGTATCTAAGCCTACCAATTTTATTATTATTATTATTGTGCTAAAAGATCGTTTGTGCAAATATGAATAGCTACGTCTTGTTTTTTTTCTGTCACATTGATTAAAAAATAATTCTTGCAATAAACTTTTCAGGTTATGCACCTACTAATATTAACTTTATTTTGTTATAGTTTATCGATTGTACTGTACAAGTCCTCCAAAAACTCTAATGGTCTCGGTTTAAAGCTATATGAAACCAGTTTAAGCCTGCTGTCTTCTTAATGTCATATTCCCAACGTGCGTAGGGTATTCCTCTGCAACGCTTAGCTTGCGGTCCCTGTCGTGGCGTCACCCTTTTTGTCAATCTTTGATCTTGGAGTCATTCAATATGTTTGACCCTTCAATGTTCAAAACTGGGTCTGGATGTTGCTTGTTCTGTTGAAACCGATCTGTTTGCCATAGTAGATATATTGTTCTGAATAATTTAATGGTATATTTCCAACATATATAGTTCTTTTGGTTTTAATGGTCATTACCATTGTTTTCGTTAGGATAATTTCGAGGCCAACTTGTTTGAAGTGATTCAATCATCGGTTGTATTTGGGTACTCGATTCTAATAATAGCACCAAGTCATCAGCAAAATCGTAAGTGGCTCGGTCAATTGCCTTATTTGTATAATCAGATTCTAGTATTGCAATTAATATTATAGGGGATAGGTCAATTTGTTTTACACCTTCTTCAAAGGGTAAACTTGGGCCAATTGTTTCTATTTTAATTTGCTTGTACTGTTGTGATATACACATTTGATTGTTTGTATGTTCTCATAATCTACATCATGGGTTAGTTTCCCATAATTATACTTGTATGTGATATTGTGTCGAAGGCTTACCGATAATCGATAAAGATATTATAGAGGTCTCTGTGATTCTAAATATTTTTCGATAAGTAATTCTTATTCAACGTACACACGTATGTGGTCGATCGTTATAAACTTCTTCTAAAGTCGGTTTGTTTTACTTGTTGTTTTTATCATGTGTGTCTTTTATTCTTTGATTGATGATAGAAAAGAAGAGTTTATATATTCTTGGAAGTAAGCTAATTGGTCTGTAGCTTCCTATATATTTTATGCCAATTTTCTTGTATCAGTATTATATTTGATACTGACAATTGTAAGGATATTTTGGAGTTTGTTCGTATTAGGTTAAACTGATTTGTTAAAAGCTGTGCTAGTGTGATATTGGCCGTTTTACTTTCTCCTTTGGTAATATTATCAAACCTGACAATTTACAGTCACATTATAGATTCAATAACTACGTTTTTATCAAATTTTTATCAAGCTTTTATAACCTTCTTTGAGCTTTCGCATTTATTTTCCCATTCGTCTCTATATCCATACACTCGAATAGTAAGCACATAGGTACTATGTGCTTACTATTCGAGTGTGCTTTAGCGCTGTTTAAGCTTCTGTATATTGCAGTTGCAATATTAATTATGTAATTACGTTTGTAATTTCATAGCGTTACATCACACCCATTTTCGGTGCAAGTGGTTCAGCGTACAAATAAATAAATAAATAATGCCGAACATTTCACACAGCACCATCTGTCCCCAATGTAAGCAGAACTTGGGTTATTGGGATGACTGATAGATATGACGACCTCTGTGGCGCAGTTGGCTAAGACCCGGCTGCGACGCAAAAGGTTGCGGGTTCGATTCCCGCCGCGGGACAAATGTTTGTACGATCTGCAAGTATTTGTCTCGGGTCTGGGTGTTTCTATGTATAATATGTATGTATTTACAAAAAAAAAAAAAAAGTATGTAAGTAGTATATCAGTCATGTGGTACTCATAACACAAGCTCTGCTTACTTTGGGGCCAGATGATGTTGTGTGAAATGTCCGGGATTATTTATTATTTATTTATTTATTTATATACTTCTTATATAACTTTTTTATTTTGTTTTAAATGTTCTGCTTTGATTTTACGTATTTACCTGCATGATTGACAAAACTACCCCACTATTTCGTTATTTTATTTTTGGTTTGTACGTCCTAATTTTAATTATTTTTGACATATCCGCGTAAATGATATCTCAAATTAATGAGTTATAATTAAGAATATTTTCAAAACAGCTTGAACAAAACATGCACCATCCTTTTTTTAAACTTAGTGTCAAAAACTTATTTCTTTAAGTCTGAAAATTTTCGAGAACTTAAAGTGTCTGTACAAAAAATGTATGATGACACAGATGCTTGGACCATGTTTTGTTAGATTGCTTAAACATAACTTTGAAATAAAAAATGAATTAAAAAATATTTATCAATAAAACTGGCAATTATAAGCGCACAAAGATTTAATTGGATGATTTCAATGCGAAGATGTCCATCTTCATTTATCACATTGAAGTTGCCCATTGATATTAAATCATACTTCAGACTTGTATAATATTTTATATTTAATATATTCATAAGTTATATGCATGCAAGTTCAGATTTAGTGCTTAGTGATGGTGGTCTTCGGATCTTTCGGAGATGACGGTGACGTTTTCTGTATTTTGTTTTAGGAATTTGTTTATTGTGAAACCCACACCGAATTTACCCGGCGTGTGTGCTTAGTGGCAAAGAATCAAGTCATCGTTTCTTCTATTTTGTTGCCTTCGCGTCTCATTTCTGATTTGCCAATAATATTGTATTTTTAACGGACTTTTAAAAATGGAGGAGGTTCTCCAATTCGGTTGTATTTTTATGTGCTCAAATTTATTCAATGAAGTTGTTTTTTTTAGTTTTTGAAAGTAATTATATATCTTTAAGAATTTCGCATAATTATATTTCACGTTCATTTATAGGTTATTATGTAAAGTTGATTGCGTTATTTGGTGAGTTATGGTCGCAATCTTCCATGGTGACCAAGTTGGAAGATATTTGTTCAATTTATCCTCAATAGGTATTTAATTTTAACTTCGAAACATAAGATAGAGCCGCAGCCAAAGCCCACTCAGCTGAGATGTCATGACAGGTCTGTCTTAATGATGCTTTAAAAAAGCAATTCTTACCTTTTCAGCACTAGATATCTCCGAAAATACGGCCGCCAAAACCAAATGTATCAAATGTACTAACATTTCTTATTTTAACTGAAACACTGCTGTCCAGCTTTGAACGAAACTTATTTATACACGTACCCATTGATTGTAATCTATGCCAGCCATAAAATATTAAATGCAGTTATAACAAGTACCGGCTGATTAGCCGGGCGTTTATGAAATTCTGATACTATCAAAACTTTGATACTATTCGTTTTCTGTTATTATTGATAAAGTGGTATTACGAAAGGTTGATCTTAATTGTCATACATGCTGTCATATGAAAAGAAACCTCAGACCAAATAAATATAAAGACGGAGGATCGCGATCAACTAAAATAAAGGCTTAAATACGTGCTTCCGTGTTTACCCACGCACACACGTACACCGAAATCGTGCTCCTTGCTGTTAGTACATGTCACGTCGTTTAACCTAAAGCGCAAAGGTCGTCATATGAACAGAAACGCCTGGCGGCCAATGTAAACACGAGCTCGCCACGTCCACCGCGCCCGCTCCTGCCGCCGCGCCCGTGCGTTCCTACGTGAACAAGCACTTATATTTGAAGCCTAACTGTTGAATTTTGAAACAATTGAATTGTTAACCAAACAAGTATCTAAATTTAGCTCTAAACCAATCTACCGAAATTCATCACTGATCACCAAAAACAGTGTTCACATCTCCACCTAAAGTTCCGTCATCCAAGTACCAAACATTGAGTTTAGGTTGGAAACCTTGAATAATCGGATGGATGGCAAGGGTGAAAATGGCTGGGCCAAGGCGGTCGCCTTGCTGACATCCAACGGCAGACGAAATAACATTGTCCCGATATATCAATTTAGAAGGTGAACCATATCACTGCCAAAGAAATAGATAAATTTCGGGAATAAAGTTTGTTTTTAATTTTTTTAAGCAAGGCTTTTTCTTTTCATTTCACATCAACGGGATTGATGGCGTTTTTAATATCCACATTTAAAATTACCTCCCCACAATTTTGATTAAAAAATGTACCACGAGAATACTGCGGTTTCACAGCCGCCGCGCGAACCAAAGCCTAGCTGAACAGGTCGGAAAAAGTCACCGAGATTTGCGACTTTTTTTCGACAGCAGACTTTAGCTGCAAGGCGGCGGTAGGTGGTACCCACGACTATGGGTCTTCGCACTTAGGTTCGCACCGTACAGGAGCTCAGTGATCTTGCTGTTACTCAACCTGACAACATCAGGTTGATCAGGGCCGTCATATCCTCTAGTAGAACTTCAGCATGGCCCGAACCGCCAACAGCAGGTTCCTTAGATGTTGTGGAGTCATAGTATCCAGGCAGAGCCATTCTTGAATGGCATGACGGCACCGAGCACGTCCTGGCTGGTCCCATAAACAGCGTCATCACTCTCTTGCGGTGGATCGGGGAGTTGGAAGTTGGGCCCTGTGAGAGAGTGCTTAATCTTAAGAGATTTGAGAGTGTCATTAGAATTTGAAGCTATCGTGTCACAAGAAAGTAAAATACGGGAGCACCCTTAATATCATCATCGCTATGTTTACTTTCTACAAGCTTGTAGATCGCAGACTCAAAGACTGGTTTGGGAGATTTTGAATTTGTTAGGGGTAACAAATCTTTTTTATATTTTGTTCATGTGCACTCAATGCTTGCAATGTACTTAACACAATTTTGCTTTGTCCGAATAGTAAGTGATGATTTGTTGCTTAAATCTTTCTGTAAAATAAATCTTACATGAAGTACGCTATGGGGAAAATTTGTTAATGTTCCCATACTGGCTTCGTATATTTGGATACAACATTCTTAATGGCCTGAGATAGAACAGTAGAGATGCGGGCACCGCAAGGAATACGTTTCAAAATAAGGGTTGTATTTTTACACTGGCTTAACACTTTCCAAAAGGGTCGTAAGTCAGACGTAGAATTATAGTTTACTAACGAAATTTTTTTTTTGTTATTTTAGTGCACAATATTGATTATACGCTAAATAATACTCATATTACAATCTACATACGTTTGACATAGTTTATAGAATAATTATACCTAAGAATGTGTCCAATAGCACTTTTCTGACAGTCTAAATATTTTGTACAATGCAGTATTTTCGCCGCCATCATGTAAGGCGGTGCGCCTGTAAATTTTTTTTATGAAATTTTGAAGTCCAGTCTCAGGACTTAATTTAATGTATGTGCACAAAAAAAATTGTTCAAAAAAATTGCGATAATCATAATATTAACACTAGAAATAAAGATAAACTCTCTGTTCCCACCGTTAGGCTCGCTAAAGTTAATAAGTCTTTTATGGGCAATGTGTACGCTTCTATAACAAGGTCCCAAGCGACGTGTTAGATTTGTCGATTAGCAAATTTAAAAACGTAATTAAACAGAAACTGTCTATTAAAGCATATTATAAAATATCTGATTATTTAGATGACAAAAAAGCTTGGGATGAATCTGCTCCAACTCGACTCGGCATCCGTAACAAAATTGTCAAGGATCATACAAAAAAGTGTTAAAACCAGACAAGTTTCTTGCCGGATTCTTCTTGAACAGGGGTTAGGAGGAACCGGCACCTATTCACTAGCATGTAAGAAGACGATTCAAAGTGGTCCTTGTGAATTTATTGAATTAAGGTATTTTGAATTTTGTTTTTATTTTAATTTTGAATTTTATTATGTGCGGTGGTGCGAGAACTTTCTTAGCTTTTTCTTTAATTGACGTTTCGTCAGGTTTTGAGGCGAGAGAGTAGGTGATAAGTTCAGTTTCTTTTTTTCCTTGTTTTAGTTCTGATAGTGGATCAGAACTAAAGAACAGTCTCTTTTGCGAGTTCTTATTCATCGGTGCCATATTCTAGACGCGAAGAAAACGTTTCCATATCCTTGGATGTGGATGGGATTGAAGAAATTGTTTCCATAACACATTTTAGCTGTTGTTGAAGTATTTCTATTGGACTTCTTAGGTCCAAGCTTTTCCCGTTCTTGCTTCTCTTATTTGAAACGGTCATGAGTCTCCTTATAACGCTGGTACAAGGTGTGCTCCAGTTCCGTTTCTAGTATCACTCCATCTTTTGATGGTATATGATTAGCCATTGCAAAGGCAGATAATAGCGTTGCCTTAAAAATATATTTTACCATAAGCAAACACGCTTTACGCAATGAGTAACTGGGTAATAACAGCGATCCGGTTGTCTCTACGGTTTGTTGTGATGCGTTAGCACTTTGCACTGTGAGAATGCGCGAACGCGAGACGCAGCTATTCTTAGCGAAAACCGAACGATCACTGACGAAATATCTACCGCTCCTGCAACCAGGGCAGACAGCGGAATAGTAGAGTTATTGTAGATTAATTTTTGATAAATTTTGAGGCCTCTCTGTCCCTTGAAGAAGCGAGGCTGGGAACATATCGTGCACTCTACAAGTTACGGGCACGGGCCCGAACACGACAGCATTATTAGACAGTTCTATTTGCATTTGGCAGTTGTGTGTATTGTGCAATCATGTTTTAGTTACAAACCTAAATTAAAAAAAACATTACAGTGGCATACAGGTAAAGCGCACGCGTGGTAGCTCGACTGGTACGCCACGGCAACTGCGCTCCTTTCTGAGGACTTATAAATAAATATATATTGAAATTGATTAATTGTACCTACGTCTTGAAGCTTTGAAGAAAATGTACAAAAGAAGAAATTGTGAACAGTAAGTATAATATGGTTAGCTACGGCTAAAACCGGCTGAACACTTTATCCTATTAAAATAAGAACAGATGCATTATAATGAGCCGTAATAATATTTTTTTTAGATTTACGTTAATTATTGTTAGTAATAAAAATTCAGACATGGCTTTCGTGTAGAAATAATTCAACCAACTTGTATTACAACTATCTTTGCTAAGCTGTCGGTATTATAAGCAAAACCTGCCCAAAAACAGCTGTTACCTTTTCAAATGATTCATTAAGAAAGCAATTAATGAAGAAATTTGTCACCTCCCTTTTAATTTAGCCCCTAAAGCTTCGAAGGACAATGGTCGTTGGAAACAAATATATTTTGCTTACAATAATACTGTTTCTTTCTTAAATTTTCCTTATTGGCATGTATTTTACTATAATTTAGGGTGAGGTTCTTTTAAAAGTTAAAACATTCAGTCACGCATCGTATAGTTCTCAAACTGTAAGTTTCTCTTCAAAGCGACTATTTGGCAATAATTTGAGTATTTCTTCGAAGGGACTTCGCATACACATATTCGATTTTCTATAAAAATAATAACAAAAAAAATTACACCGCCGATAAAAATGAAAAGCAAAATATAATAAACCTTTTTTATTTAACCTTTAATAACTAAGATCTTAAACTAATGTAAGTAAGTAATTTTGAGTCACCAAACAAGCAAATTAATTGCAAATGTATTTAATTTGCTTGTTTGTTGCAAGCAAATGCAGCAACGATGCACGTGTGTGCCCGTTTAGGTTGCTGTCTCACAGGTTCAGGTTGCTGTTGCTATAGAAACTCACAGCACAATCACGAAAAGTCAAATTATTTGAAAGCGGAGGTGCGCTAACGCAAGCGATGCGTAGCCATTTTTTTTTGTCGAGTCTTAGTAAATAGCGCGCGCGTTGATCGTCGCGCACATTGGGCAGCGATCTCGCTCACATTTAGGCCAGAAGGTTATGTGCGGGATGGGGAAAGGAAGTACTCAAAACAGCAAAACGTCTAATTTCTCGCAAATTATACGTTTAACAAATTGAATCGGCGTTACCAACTAATCTTATAAAGAGATTAAGTTTGTTGTTTTATTGTGGGTCATTTTTGGACATGCTGAACCCATTCTATAGTTTCTTCACTAAGATATACTTGTAGTTAAAATTATCCCTGAGTGCTATAAGCAGTAAATTACAAAATATTATTGCGTAAGTAGCCTTAGGATATAGTAGGTATGAAGGTCTATAGGTTTATTTGACTGGCGATTTGGATATTTAATATTTGAATCGATTTGATATTTGAATATGGTGTGATGTTTTGTATATATTTCAAAAATGTATGGCGAGCTTAAAGCCTAAGACGGGTAGATTGGGAGTGACCACCGAACTAGAAAGATAAGTACCTTGTAATAATATTGTACCAAAATATATTTGTGTGTATTTAATATGTGTAACCTTTTGTGTTGTTCTCTGTTTGGTAACTACCCTAGGCTTTAAAACTATTTTATCTTTGTGAACTACATACATTTGTATCAGTTTCTTATTCTGTCGTTGTTTCCTTATATTCTTTATGGTGTTTATTTTGTAAGAGGGTATTTGTGTTGTGTAAAATTGTAAAGGATCATACAAAAGTGTGTTAGGACAAGTTTCTTGCCGGATTCTTCTTGAACTGGGGTTAGGAGGAACCGGCACCTAGATTCACTAGTATGTAAGAAGACGATTCAAAGTGGTCCTTGTGATTTTATTGAATAAAGAAAATTGAATATACTATGGTAAATTTGTTATTCTTCCTATTAAATTTATCCTTGCTTACATTAAGCTTCAATTCCTTCATGTGAATAGTTGGTATTTAACTTCAGTAATTTTACTAACATTCATTATAAACTTCTAAGAAATCTTAGAAGTTTATAATGATAGTTATTAAAATTACTGAAGTTTGAGACAATCCCAGAGTTCTATCTTATCTTGATTTTAGGTGTAATATATATTTGTAAAAGAGCAGGTATCTATTCATTTCTGACACTTGCTTCTTTTATTTCCGTATTAATATAGCCACTTCTCACTAGCTCCTTGTGTCCTTGAGTCGCGGACAAGTAGCAGTAGATACGGCCTTTTTGTTATGGAAAGTTGTGTTGTATATATATATATATACTCGTATGCCTGTCTAAAATGCTGCTGTTTGTTTAGAAACCATTAGAAACCATGACGTTTCTATTGTGAATTTTATATGAATGAATGTTATATGAATAGAAACCTCAGACCAAAGAAATCAATCAACCAAAGTGAAGGCTAAAAACCGTGCTCCTCTGTATAAATACGCACTCCCACATACACCCAATTCATGCTCCTTACTCTCATTACCTGTCACGTCGTCGTCCATTAAACATTGTACAAAAACCTTGCGCTTTAGGTCAAGTGCGTTTGATGACGTTTTGTCAAAGTCAAAGTCAAAAGATACTTTATTCAATACAATCACAAGAAACACTTTGAAACATCTTTATTAGTAAATATATATTTATTGTAATATTCCGTGTGGTAGTCAATAAAAAGTTTTCTATCTAGATAGATAATGATTACTCATTTGTGTTTTTCCAAGGTTAATAGCTGTTTTTGCGGATGTACAAAAATTTTGACATCCGTTGTTAATTTGTGCTGTCTGAAATACATTGTGTTACGTAGCTACTGCTACGATGCTATTTCCCACGAAATGCATAATATTAAGAATGCCAAGTGTAAGCAAGCATCTTTGATACTTGCTTACACTTGTTGTTTTGTGGGAACTAGGTTTTCGGTTTAAAAACCTGTTCGGTTATGGTATTAGCAACTTATGTTTCAGCTAGTATTTAATTTTTATTAAAAATTGTAATAAATTATATATCCAGCAGCAGTTATATTTATATTTTTGTTAGAAATACTTCTCCGACCCACCTCGTAACAGTGATGTTAGGAGTTCCCACTCCTGGTAAATTTTGGTTGGTAAATTGGTAAAACGTCGAGCTAGCCATCTTATACGGATCAAACGAAGTTTCGACAAGTGTTTTGTCTTGACCCCGACGCAGTGCTGGCCAAGTCCACGTAGCCCTTGACGCCCAGACTCCCCACTTCTGCATCTTGTAAAAAGAGCCAATCTAAGTACTAGTACGTTGCACCTTCACTGCTCCAGTTCCGTTGCATAGTCAACATCTACTTCCCATATCAACCACAAGTCTGATTCTAAAGACACCAATGTATCATGCAAGTTGTACGCAGACGTCATAAAAAGTGGTCCTAGTATTAAGTGCTCTGCACCACAGGGTCTTAATACGAAGAACCAAAAAGATACTGCTATTTAGCAGTATTCAGTATTCAGCACGTTTATTTACATAAGACATGGTGGAATATACGAGTACATTAGGTGGAATTATTAATAGTAAAGCTGCATATCTCGCCCCAGTACAGGCACGTGAATATATCACATTTATACAAATTAATTGAAATTTTAACATATTAATATAATTTAACCAAATACAATGTCACTATAAATACAAATTTGAAATAACTTAATAAATTAAAATTGTCAATTGATTCTAATCATTCTGATATAAAATACACAATTAATAAAAGGTCAAAACTTAAAATGAAGATTTGTCAACAGAATAGAAACAATGATCAATTAATAATTTAAATACCTTTCTATTGAATAACGGTCCCTTCAGCTCTTTTACATGACTTGGCAACTTTTTGTAAATTTAGATAGCCATGGTATAATAGTTGCAATTAAATAATTTAGTATCAGAAGCAGTATCTTTTGGTTCCTCGTCACAAAAAAATAATGGTGTCAAGTCCACTGTTTCTTACAAACCCCTAAAGAAAACTGCGTAGCGCAGTTTCTCGAGTCATATTAAACCGCCGTCCATCCTAGACAGGACTGGATAAACGTCCGTTGTTTCTGAAAAAATAAAAATGGTGGAAAATACTAGAGGGTGGCTTAAATTATCTTTTACAACACCACAAATGGGGTCATGAACGTACACGTTCACACAAGGAGTATCTACGATAGATCAAAGTGAGTGGTTGGTAGTGGACTATATGATAAATTCGTCTAGGCAAAAATCCAAAATTGATATCAAAACCGAGCGTGTATTGTCACACAAAAGCATAAATGTGTGGCATTTCGTGGCACTTTTAGATAAGCTGCCTCTCGGTGTTGGAACGATTTGTCGCCTCTGTTGCGCGCAATAAATAAATAAATAATCCCGGACATTTCACACAATATCATTTGACCCCAAAGTAAGCAGAGCTTGTGTTATGGGTACCACATGACTGATATACTACTTATATACTTTTTTTTTTGTAAATACATACATATTATACATAGAAACACCCAGACCCGAGACAAATACTTGCAGATCATACAAACATTTGTCCCGCGGCGGGAATCGAACCCGCAACCTTCTGCGTCTCCGCCAGACCTTAGCCCACTGCACCACAGAGGTTGTCAAATGAATGAAATGAAATCGGTGAATGTTTTCAGAGTAGCGGATAGCGAGCAGTTACTGGAGGATCAGTCTAACAGTGCATCTTAGAGCGCAACCCGCACGAGGTGGGCCGTGCTTCATTATAGTTCCATTATAGCATGATTTAACTTAGTCTTTGATGTCTGAGACTTGTCAGACTCTTTCGTCTCAACTGGCGCAGTTAGACCAGCAGTCACGGTCTTCTAATGCTGAAATTCAATGCGTTCCTGAACATAAACAAGAAAACCTTGTCAATACCATTCAGCAGCTGGGTAAAACAATTAAATGCCCTATCAGCGAGGCTAAAATCCACTACTGCGCAAGGTTGGCTAAAATTAACAGCGCTAGCCTCCGCCCTTGCTCTATTCTTGTAAAGTTTAGCAGTCCCCGGTTGCGCGACGAGTTTCTCGCAGCCACTAGCAAATTCAACAAGTACAACCAAGACGACAAACTAAATACAAGCCACCTGGGAATTGGAGCTGGCAAGAAGAAGGCCATCTACGTCGTGGAGCACCTTACTGCTAAGAACAAAACTCTCCATGCCGCGGCCCGCAGCAAAGCGAGGGAGTTAAAGTACAAATTTGTTTGGGTGCGCGATGGGCGAATCTTCATGCGCAAGAATGAAGTGTCTAACTTTGTTCATGTCAAAAATATAAGTATGTTAAGTAATTTTTCATAAATGACGCTATATTTGCCATATCACTACTAAAGGGCGTGTCTACTAATCTAAATTGTTATTATCAGAATGTCAGAGGTCTAAGGACAAAAACTGTAAATCTTTTTAAAAACGTTGTGTGTTGCGATTATGATGTAATAGCTTTTTGTAAAACTAAACTATTTTCACAGTTCCTGCAATGTATGAATCTTCATCAATTAATTACCGAGCCTACACACTTCACTTCCCATAGCCAGACGCTAATTGACATAGTGTGCACAGATGCTTCAGTGAGTAGTGCGCATGTTAAATACAGTCCTGACTTGGCAGCTCATGCCATGTTGTTGGCTGAGTTTCGCATAAAAAAGGATAAGTCTGTCCCGCAACTAGTTACATATAGACCATTGAAAAATATAGATTTGGACTTGTTTACTGAACACCTGGATGAAATCAATTTGAATCAACTTTTATTGACCAAAAATGTAAACGACAGAGTGTTAGAACTCTCTAGTACAATTCTAGCACTATATGATATACATGCTCCTCTTAAGACCTCAAGTTTCAATAGCCCCTCACACCCTTGGATTACAGACACAGTGAAAACTATGATAAAAATTTGAGATAGTCACCATGATAGATTTAAGGAACATAAAAGTGATAATCTTAGGCAAGAATATAAATGTATGAAGCAGCTGGTTGTGCAGGCCATACATAGTGAAAAGGTAGCATATTTTACTCAGCATATAAATAAAAACATTAAGAACTCCAGTAAATTGTGGAGAAACCTGAAAAACCACATCCTTCCAGACAAAAAACAAGCCATGGAACTCCCATCACAGTTTACTGACCCTGAGGTTATTAATACTCATTTTCTGGATGTCCCTGGAGTCACTTCCGTCAATATTTCCCTTTTGACCTACTTCGAACATCACAGACATGGCACTGCTTCTTTCTCATTATGCCCGGTCAGTGAGTATACTATTTTGAAGGTCATACAGGGCCTTAAGTCAAATGCCAAAGGTATTGATGGGATCAGTCTGGACATGATTTTTATGACTTTGCCACAATCCTTATCATTAATAACTTCTATTGTAAATGATTCTGTTGCTAGTGGCACCTTTCCTGATTGCTGGAAGCTGTCACTCATCAAACCTATACCGAAGAAGACCAATCCTGTTTCAGTTAATGACCTGAGGCCTATTAGTTTGCTTCCCTGTTTGTCCAAGATTCTGGATAAGGTGGTGTGTATGCAACTGATAAAATTTTTGGAGGATAATAACATTTTACCACTGATCCAGTCAGGTTTTCGCAAGGGTCACAGTACTGCCACTGCCCTACTCGATGTGGTTGATAACTTACTGACAAACCAAGATAAGGGATGGTGCAGTATACTTGTTCTATTGGACTTCTCAAGGGCTTTTGACTCCATAAATATTTCACTTCTTCTTTCTAAGCTTGCTTTTTATGGTTTCTCCTCCAATACTGTACAATGGTTTCACAGTTACCTTAGTCATAGAAACCAGTGTGTTGAGTTGCAACTGCCAGATGGTTCTTCAGTCCGGTCAGCCCAGCATCCTATGCTTCGCGGTGTTCCGCAGGACTCCATCCTCGGTCCAATTCTCTTCATCCTGTTCAGTGCAGATATCATCAAAAACAATAACAATATGGGCACGTCGACAGCGGCCACCTTTGACTTTGGGGAGCCTAAACACAATAACGTAGCTGATCTATGGCTCCCAGTATTGAGAAAAGGCTTGCCTAAAAAGGACAAAAGCAATCTCATGAAAGAATATCTTGCTTCATCAAACTGCATACTATTGCAAGTGCCCAAGCTAAAAACTAAAGCTTTAGCCGCAGTATCTGATCGAAATTTTGCATGAATAAAAACAAGAAACTGGAGAGTTTCCACATTAATTTCCACCTAGGGTAGTATACCTACCCTAGCTGCCAATACCTTGTTCATAAATCAAGCCATGGACATAATGTCTTGGCATTACACAGCAAAACCAACGACACATCTGAAACGCCAATGACACTTTAAAATAATGCCGCCTTTTGACGGAATAAAAAAATAAAAATGCATATGATAACGAGACGAAGCGTCCAACAATAAACTTGCTTAACTCAGAGCAAGTTAGGTCATTAAAAAACAAGGCTGGTAGTTCAGAAATATAGCAGTTCAAAAGACCTACTATTTTTACTCCTCAGACTCCGGTCCCCCCGTTACCTCTTATTCTTTTCATATTCAGGGGAGAGAAGGGATGAGAGGGAGAGGGGAAGGGCTGCCCCGGTAGGCCACAGACCATACCAGCCGACGGTAATCAACCAATTACCACGCATGAGTCTGCATGAGTGTACAAGTAGGTGCAAGTACACTCATGCAGACTAACATTTCACCATAATTGTTTGCATAAAATTTCTAGTTATTCTGTAAATTTTAAATGGGTTAGCTAAGGCTGGCTATATTTACCATTTTGTGAAAAGGAGGTCTAACATGTAGCCCCACATTCTACATTCACCTAAAAGACGGTAATTGAGATGTCTCGCGCCATTCAAAAACTAATTCTATTAGTAGTTATATCTCCTTGCACTGCGCGTAGCGATTAGCTTATATCACGAATATCTCTGGTTCCTACGCCGAATGTTAGCAAAAGGGTCGGACATATTTAATTTAAAGTTATAATTTTTGAAAATAATGTATTCATTCCATTCTATGACTTACGATATATATTGTTGCTCCGAGAGAATTTACCAAAAGTATGGCGATATTATCTCGAAAATATATTATTGATAGACGATAGTTTTAACAAATACACAAACAACATTATACACTCTACGTTACAGTGTTAAACTGTTTAAGCTTCATAGTTGACTACGAGAAAACTTATTTGCCCTTAAATATTAAGATAAATTCTAATATACGAACTATCTATGTCAATATCTATGATTCTATCATCATCTTTTACTCTTGGAAAACGCAAAAATATAAGCCAATTAGTACAAAATTTCTCACACTTACTGAGCTGTAGGTATATGTACCGGTGTTCTTGTCTTCTGGCTACAGCACTAGTACCTTTGATTGAAAAAAATCTTATTCCGTCTTTTCCGGCTTTCTGGCATCACTCATAAAATTTCATATTTAGACGAAGCAAGAAACAGTGATTGGAACTTGGAACAGTGCTTGCCCTAATTCCGCTCCCCCCAAGAACCTTTCGGCCCAACGGCAATGGGACGGGCCTCTATGTGAGCTTATATTGAATCATCTGTTAGAAACATGCTCAAGCTCCGTAGATCGTGCCCGTCTCCTAGCCGTTTCGAAATCGGAGTCAGGACATTGGTTACAAGCACAACCATCATCAAACATTGGAATATTATTAGAACCTACAACGTTTCGAGTTGCAATTTGTCTGCGGTTGGGTGCGCGGTGCTGCGCCCCTCACCAGTGCCAGTGTGGTACAGCGGTCGACCAGCTTGGTCTCCATGGGTTATCGTGTTGTAAGGCCGCCAGTAGGATTGCCCGCCACGCCAGTCTTAACGGACTTAGCTAGTCTTAGTTTTACGGAGTGTTAAAGTGAGATAACAGCTATAGTTGAGAGTAGTAATTTGGAATCTGTTTATATTCTTGGCGATTTCAATGCGCATCTGACAGAACTATTCAGTAATTAATTAAATAGCTTTTGTGCCGAACAATCGTGGTGATGTGCGGATGTTATAAAATTAGGTATTGATTCCAATGAATATACGTTTGTAAGTGATGCTCATGGTTCGCAACGTTGGTTGGATCACCGCGTCGTGACGCAGTCTGCCTGGAAGACAGGACCACTTTCCTGTGACTATAATTATGTTGTGACTTAAATTTAGTTCATAAGAAAGTATGTCCAGTTAATAATAAAAATGTTTCTAGTCAAATTATCTGGGGCGATCGACAATTATCACAAATTAATATATATTCTGAATTTTGTAATGACAATTTATAGCTAATTAATTTTCCAAATGAGTTTGTATTATGTGCAAATAGAAATAGAAAAGTTTTTATTTGCAACAACACAGACAAAAATACAATAAAAATATAATATACAAAATGAATGGTTGCCGCAAAATGGACCCTAACTCAGCATATGCGGATTGCAGTGTCAACAACGCGCGCTGGTCTTCCGTCAGGACCAATTCTGTTTATCTGTACATAACCTGTCTGTAAATAACCACTGCAAAGACATTTCACACAAATCTATTATCGATAATATGTATCACAACATTATTAAAGTCTTGAGGGAGGGAGCTATTTTGACATGGTAAATTAGGAAATAATAAGAAGGAAAAAAATTGCCTGGGTGGAATAAACATGTTAGTGCGGCATACAAAGAGGCTAGACTCAAATTAAATTTATGGTTTTTATATGGAAAGCTGAAAAATGGGGTAGTATATGATGACATGTGTAAGAGTCGCAAGGTATTTAAGGCAAAATTGAAGTGGTGTCAAAATAATCAGGAAAAAATAAAAATGGACATAATTGCTAGCCATAAAGAGAGTAAAAAATTCCCTAAGTTATGAAAAAATATTAAAAAAATTGACACTAAACCAGGCCTCCCTGCGAGCGTAGGAGCTATCTCTGAACCTGTACAGATAGCAAATTTGTTCAAAGATCAATTCAATGTAAGGTCCCCCTTAGGACAATCAACTGTGCCACAGATGATTGACGCTGAGACCGACCATTGTTCCGATGCCAAAGTAAGAGTTACTGCTAAAGAAGTGAGAACATCATCATTCAAACTATGAGTACGGGTAACTCACCGGGACATGACGATCTTAGTATCGAGCGTCTGTGGTATGCGGGGGTGCACCTGCCTAGAGTACTGGCTTTGTTTTACTCCCTATGTATTAGCCACACGTACTTGCCACTCGACTGTATGAAAACTATTGTCGTGCCAATAGTCAAAAACAGAACAGGGGACGTAGCAGATATAAATAACTATAGGCCATTAAATAGATGGATAAATATATAGTACTATTCCGCCAATCTATTCGCAAAGAGTTTGTCACGATGCAGACGCATACAGTCTCAGCCTGACGTTGGTCGAAGCAACAAGTCTGCAGAGCAGAGTGTTTTTTCATCGGGATGCGGAGTGAGTCAAGTGTTCCTGAGGATGCCTCGTGGAGTGGTGAAACACGTGTCGAATTTCTTTTGGAGGTTGCATGTGTGGATTGTGTGTGCTTGCCTTTTACTAACGCTTTGCATGGCTTTTCAATTGCAGGTGGGAAGGAGGTGCATGCGTCTGCATCGTGTCTAATTCTTCGGAATAGATTGGCGGAATAGTACTAAATATTTGTCCATCTATTTAATGTTTTGTAATGTATTTCCGCAAAGTCACGCCTGAATGAATTATCTAACTATAGGTCAATATCTCTCGCCACTATAGTTGCCAAAGTGCTGGACCAAATTCTGAATAAACACCTGGACCGACACATTCAACTGCATGATGGACAGTTTGGTTTTAGGCCTGGATTGTCCACTGAGAGTGCAATACTTAGCCTCAAGTACACGGTTCAGTACTATGTGGATAGAAGGACGCCGGTCTATGCATATCTGTCAAAGGCTTTTGACACGGTGTGTTACGACATACTATGGCAAAAGCTTCGTGATACAAAACTTACAGGGGAACTTTGTTCTGTTTTTGAGTATTGGTACTCGCATCAAATCAACCATGTCAAATGGGCTAGTGCTCTGTCTGATGCGTATGGGATGGAGTGTGGGGTGAGGCAGGGGGGGGTGACATCTATCGAGTTATCAACCTCTACGTTGATAACCTGATAGATGGCCTCAGTAGTTTGCCAGTCGGTTGCTCTATTGACGGTATTAGTGTCAATAACTTAAGTAACGCAGATGACATGGTACTGCTGGCGCCATCTATTAGAGCCTTGAGATGATTGCTAACTTATTGTGAGACTTATGCAGCAAGCCATGGTTTGCATTATAATGCCAAGAAATGCAAGTTCATGGTTTTTGGACCAGGTGGTAAGAGTCCGGACCGCCTATTTAATTGGAGATGTACTGTATAGAGTCACAACTTTTAGATATTTAGGACATTTAGTTACGGAAAACCTGAGAGATGGGCCGGATATTGAGAGGGAGCGAAGGCGACATATTAGGCGGCATATTAGCGAGCTAATATGTTGGTCCGCAATTCGCTCGCTCCTCGGATACTATATTAGATGATCTAAGCTGGTGGTCATCAAATATTGACACTACATCAAATTTTATGAGGCAACCAAACTTTGAACTCGAGATCTACTCCTACGCTTCTAGAACAGGCTGCCCCGACAGCCCCTGTCTATAAGAATGACCAAGTAAGCGGAAAATCGAAAGCCTCAGAAAAAACAAGGCATATTAATTACTTTCAGAAGACCAGTGGGCCAAACTGACCACGGAGTGGTGCCCTGATATGGGACGACGACGTCGCGGCAGACCGCGAACCAGGTGGAGGGACGAGCTCGCCAAATATCGCGCCGACTGGACACTCTTAGCGCAGGAGAGGAATGAATGGAGAGAATGGGGAGAGGCCTTTGCCCAGCAGTGGGACAGTGTGGGCTGATAATAATAATAATTAATAAATAATTAATTACTTAGAACTAATGGCTGCTTTTATCGGCCTGAAATCATTTGCTAGCGATATAAGGATGAAAATTACAACTCTGAGAAAACCACCATGGATCTCAAAGGGAATAAGAGTCTGCAGTAAGAAGTTAAGATCCTTGCTGTGAAGGTATAGATTAAGTCGAAAAGCAGCAGACAAAACCATATTTAAGAAGTGATCGCATTAACTCAAAAGGCACAGAACGAACACTTTATCACAAAATCGACTAATAAATCTAAAGCGACATGGAACATAATAAATAGATAACATGGTAATTTACCGAGAGAAAATATTAGTAATATTGAATTAAATGGTAGTAACATATCTAAACCACGTGTCATGTCAAATGCATTTAATAATTACTTTATTGACAGTATTAAGACGAACAATATTATCCATAACACTAACAGTGTGGGTTACGATGAATTAGCAACTAAGGTAATTAAAGACGTAGCTGTCCATATTTCACCGGTAATCAGTTATTTAACAAATCTATGCATTGAACACGGAGTTAACCCGATATATTAAAGTTAACGATAGTAAAACCACTCCTTAAGAAAGGCCTAAAATGTGATATTGGTAATTATAGGCCTGTAGCTCTTATACCTGTATTTGCTAAGGTAATTGAAAAGTATTGTTTAATAAATTATACAATTTTTTTGAAGATAATAAGGTACTAAGCTGTAATCAGTATGGTTTCAGAAAAAACTGTCTATTAATAAGGCAATCTACGATTATTTATCTATGGTCATGACAAGTAGAGACAGAAACCAAATAGCAATTGCCTTGTACATGGACATGACAAGGGCCTTCGACCATGTGAACCACGAAATGCTGCTTCACAAGCTGAACTGCTATGGAGTCCGGGGTACCGCTAATAAACTTATGGAATCGTATCTTAGCCACAGGACTCAGATGACGAGAATAAATGGATATTGACTTTGAGTCTGACATTAGGGTTGTAAGGCATGGTGTTCCTCAGGGAAGTGTTTTGGGACCACTACTATTCCTCATCTACATAACTGATCAACCTCAAGTCACTGACCATTCCATGACTTTATTTGCTGATGATATTACGGTTTTGCTTATAAATGAAAAATCTCATGACTTTGAATTTGACATTAATTTTATACTGACATTTATTATTAACTGGTTGTCATTGAATAATTTAAATATTAACTTGACTAAAACATTTATAATGAATTTTATACTGAGAAATAACACTAATCCTGACATGAATATTAATTACTTGGGTACTAAGGTAAATGAGGTCTATAACAATAAGTTCTTGGGACTAACTATTGACAATAAATTAAACTGGAAACTTCACATCGACAATATATGTAGCAAGCTGCACCAGTTCGCTTACGCTCTGTTTAAACTCAGTAGAGTTTCAAACAAATCAGCCGTATTAACAGCCTACCATGGCCAGGTTGCTTCGACTCTGCGATATGGCATAAAATGGCAATTCTGGGGCAACTCAACAAAAAAGTTTAAGATTTTTAGAGCTCAAAAGCGCTGTATTAGGGCCATTTGTAATTTAAAAAAGAGAGACTTGTGCAAGCCACACTTTACAGATTTAAAAATATTAACCTTAGCTTCATTATATAGGGTCTTTCATTAAGCGTGTCCTATCTTTCAATTTAAATAAAACAAAGTGTGTGTGATATATTATCGAAATTATTTATTTATTTGAAAGATGTAGTGATGCCATTATGTGTGGAATATGACATCATTCAAATGTCCGCCACGGCTTCTCTGGGTGGAGCGCATGCGAGATATCCAATTTTCCATAACTTTTGCGCATAAATCAGCTCCAGTGCCCATTCAGCGAACACACGTCGTTGTCTATGGTCGTTTACCTTCAATTCCTGGGTGAGTTAAATTTTATACGGGTGCAGGCCCAAGTCACGACGCAAAATTCGCCAAGTTGTGGTCTGTGAAAGGCCGAGTTCTTGTGAGCGACGCGAAATCGACTGCCTCGGATTCTTCTGCACACTCTCACGGACAGCGGCGATGTTTTCGGCAGACCTTGCGTTTCGTTGACGTACGGGTGTTGGTCAATCATTTACCGAACCAGTGGACTCAAATTTATCCACCACACGACGAATAGTCCTCTCGGTAGGAAGATTATGGCGACCGTAAAATGGGCGAAGCGCGCGGTGCGTTGCCCGAACAGAACACTCATTTTGATAAAACAATTTTATCATTTGCACGTGTTGTTGAATGCTATAGCTATCCATGATTATTTGGCAAAACAGAATGAATAAATTACAACCAATTTGACAGAAGTAGCTTCAACAAGATGGCCGCTACCAACTGTCAAAGTTCGGACGTGCCTATTGGAAGACCCTTTACATAAAAACACAAGAAAAAGTGTCTTCCACTTAACTAGAGACTGTAAGAAAAATGCTATTGAACACATTCTTACGTATAATTTATTTTATAAAACTATGTCAAAGCAAAATTACTCATTAGCTTATTTGGCTAGATTGTAATATTATTTAGCGTATGATCATTATTGTGCACCAAAATAATAAAAAGAACTTTTATGGTATTTAGGTACATAAAATGTAGCCCATATGCTGTTTTGAGTTACAGACTACATTATACCACTGTATTTTCATTTTGTTATTGACTGTATTCATCTATATCCAAAACGATAATAGCTAGCCGCACCCCGGCGGCACACTCGCTGCGTGCCCACGGCGCGTCGCTGCACGCTCGCTGCAAACTCGCGGCGAGCCCTAAAGCTCTTCGCTTTGAATTCGCTCGTAATTAGCAGGGTGATAGCTAAGTTTCCTCTCTGAATTTTAGCATTTAGATACTAGTGCTGATTCTGACATTAAAAGCATCAGGTAGATGTGTTTGGATACTCGTACATAAGTTCCGACGGAATTATCTCGGTTCAGTTAACTCTGTTGTATGAGCGTTCACCACAAAAATGATAAAGATCGCGACTTGTGAATGTCCTTGGACAAAATTATAGGCATTCTAGTACAAAATTCCTTAATTACAAAATAGTGCATCTATCCAATATTTTTTAATAACATACGTTTATATGGAAATCATATAGATTACAATCGTAGGTACGTAAATAAAAATGTATTTATAGCTGAACAGAAGGCAAAATTTAGATAGTCCGAAAAAAAACAGGCAAAATAAGAGGCATGTTAGTACATTCGATATATTTGATTTTAGCAGGCGTATTCTCGGAGATATCCAATGCTGAAAAGGTATGTATTGTTTTTATAAAGCATCTGGTTATAATTATGACAAGCACCCTGACCTCACAGCTGTAGGTAGTGGATTTATCTTTCATATTGAGGTTGTAATTAAATTCCTATTGAGGATATATAAATGATGTTAAGGGTTAAAACCCATCCTGATCAACAGTTTTTTTGATGAACATGAACGTTTATACGGTGTGTTAAAGAGCAGCAGGGCAATCGCGCTATTTGTCAACGTTATTTAATATTGAAACGGAAACGTTTTGTCTTCGGTTCGGACAAATCAAAATCGTTCTTTAGATGAGCTGCCGAAAAAATGTTATGTTAAATGATTAGTGCGGTACGAAATGTGCTTAACCCTTTGAGTAGCGAACCTAAATCTAGACTAACGATGGCGTTGAGCTGCGGTGGTGGCAAAATGGCGATGGCGATGTATTTTCAGATATTTTTTATATAATTTTCCTATAATTCTCCAGCTTCTAGATGTAAAAATGGTAAGCAGCAAAATCTCGCTCGCTTTATACTGTATGATGTTAATTTTAAAACACATTATTCTTTATGTAAATATTATATTTTGTTATGTTTGCCAATATAAGTGATAAGTTAAATAAGTGACATATTTGGTTTTACTTAGTTCGGGCGGTAATTTTCAACGTTTAAACCAAAGCTTATCCAAAGTCAAAACGTTATTTTTGACAAATTTCGTACCGTGCTAATCACTATAACGGAAACGATTTAGCTCTAATTTGGATTATACAAAGTCAAAGTCAAAAAAATCACAAGGATCACTTTGAAACGTCTTACATACGAGGTGAATTTAGGTGCCAATTCATCCTAACCCAAGCCCGAGAAGAACTGGCAAGAAACTCGTCTTAGTCCTAGCGCTTTTTTACATGATCCATCTTATAACTACCCTAACAACGAAATATTAATACAAGAGAGTTTATACATTTCAAAGTGTGTCGGTTAATTGTCTGAGGGCAGAGCGACATGAGGCCATGCATTCGTATCAATAATATAGTAATTTGTATTATAATAAGCTTTCTTCAAAAGACTACCTTTTATGTATGCTTTAAATTTCTTAATAGGTAGTTTAGTAGCATATTCAGGAAGCTTTTTATAGAAGCGCACCGTGTTCCCCAGGACTTCTTTACATTTCCTAGTCGAAACCTAAGGATGTATAATTTGTGCCTATTCCTAGTATTGATTCTATGAAGGTCACTATTTTGCTGAAGCCCATCTCTATTTTTATGTGTGTATAACACATTTTCATATATTGTGAAGCAATTGTGATATTAATTTCTTTGAATATTTCTCTCAAAGATTTCTCGTTTCATTTTATAAACGGCACGTATTGCTCTTTTTTTAATAACAAATAATTTACCAATATCAGCTGCTTTCCCCCAAAGAATGATGCCGTATGACATAACACTATGGATGTAACTGAAATAAACTAGTCTAGCTGTAGCTTCATCAGTAAGCCACTGTATCGCACGAACTGCATTTGCAGCGGAACTAAGCCTATCAGCAAGTGTTTCAATTTGTAGTACTCACTGTAGTTTTGCATGAATATTAAGACCTAGGAAGATCGAGGAATCTACAGGATTCATTGCCTCTCCACTCATTTCAATAATGGTCGGGCTATGAATAACATTTGGCAAAGTGAATTTGATACATTTCGTTTTTTTTTTAATTATGCAAAAGATTACTTACAGTGAACCAGTTAAGAACTAACGATAAGGATCCATTAACGTTATCGCAAATACTGGTTTTACCTTAATCAACTTTAAAAATTAAAGACGTATCGTCTGCAAATAAAACTATATCACAAATATTTTTTACAAAAAAAGGTAGATCGTTAACGTACACTAGGAATAAAAAAGGGCCTAGTATCGAACCCTGAGATACCCTTATATCAATAATTGATCATGAAGACCTCTCACCACCCACGTTCACTTTCTGAGCTCTATTGGATATATAGGACTGTATGAGGTCAATCGCCCGGTTTTAATGCCATAATATTTTAACTTTGTGATTAGGGTTGTATGACTCATACAGTCAAAGGCCTTAGATAGATCACAAAATACCCCAACTGCATCCTGTGACTTCTCCCAGGCGTCAAATATATGCTTTAAGAGCGCTATAACTGCATCAGCTGTTGATCGACCATTAGTAAATCCGAATGATTACTATGTAGCAGGCCGTTAACGTTAAAGTGGTAGAATAACTGATTCAGAATGATTTTTACAAAGATTTGGCTTAACGCAGGTTATATCGATATCGGTCTATAATTAGCAAGATCACTTTCACTTCCAGACTAAAACATAGGAATGAGTTTACTATTTTATAAGATTGGGAAAACTCCCTCGTCGATACATCTATTAAAAATATAAGCTAAACATGGTGCAATATCTAAGATAACACCCATCAACTTTGTAGACATCCCCAAAGATCTTCTGTATTTTTCATATTAATTAACTTGAATGCTTTTACAATACTGGCCTCGTTAATATAGCTAAAACTAAACTCATTCTTACATTTTGCAACACTAGATTCTAATAGAACGGAAGCTCTGGAGGCTGACGAGTTTAACGATTTGGTCACAATTTTTGGTATATCTGAGAAAAAACTATCAAGTGCATTCGCAACATCCTGTTCCTTTGTCAAAATTGTACTATTAATATTTAATTTGAACTGTCTATTGCGGGCCTTGACTGGCCTGTCAGCTCAGTTGGTAGTAGCTCTGCCTTCTGCGCTGCAGGTTGAGGGTTCGATTCTCTCCCTGGACACACATTTGTGTGACGAACATAGATGTTTGTTCTGTGTCTGGGTGTTAAAAAGTATCTTATGTATGTATTTAAAAATATATAAGTATTCTATCAGTCATCTGGTCACCATAATACAAGCTAAGCTTAGTTTGGGGCTCGATGGTGTTGTGTGCATTGTCCACCAATATTATATTATTATTATTATTTATTAATTACCAAGTACATTTTTTTTTATTTGTTGAATTTAATAATATTTTTCAAAAATGTAAATAAAAAATAATAAAAAAAATATTATTAAATAATACCATATTATATATTACTTAGCCACATGAAAAACTTTTTTGAATACTTTTGAGTAATTCTTAACATGTAAGGTAACAATTACGTTTTCAAAACTAAAAAGAAACCGACTTGAATGAAATTTGAGCCTATAGTACATTTTTAGTGGAAAGTAGATGTATTTTGTATATATATTATAATTTGGGTAGGCCGCTAAATAAACGCACCGCTCCAATGAGAAAGCAAGGTATCGAAGTACATGAAAACATCATCGATGTTTACAATTTTTTGATTTTCGTAGATTTTTCAGCTCGACCGATTTTGATAAAATTTATATGGGACCACCTGTGAAGACCACCCTTTCAAACAAAAAAGAATTTTCCAAACCGGTTCAGCCGTTTTCGAGTAATCGGTGAACATACATAAAAAAAAAGATTCCGACGAATTGAGAACCTCCTCCTTTTTGAGAAAGTCGGTTAAAAACTGGAACATCTAACATCTCTGCATGTTTTTACTGTAAATATATCAGCATGTTCTTTAATTATTAAATCAAAATCAAATCAAATCAAAAATCTTTTTATTTTAGTTACATAAACATAAATGGTAGGGTTGGGATCTCTTCTTTTAAGTTTACACCTGTGTTAGAATAGTCCCCTCTATTCTGTGGTCTCTAAATTGTAACAATATGTTTGTATGATCTGCAAGTATTTGTTTCGGGTCTGGGTGTTTCTATGCATAATATGTATGTATTTACAAAAAATAACGTATATCACTTACTTTGGGGCCAGGTGATGCTGTGTGAAATGTTCAGCATAATTATTATTATTATATTTATAATTATATGCACAAAGTAATTTTTCTCTAAAAGTACAACGTAAAGTTGGTGGTACAACGTACTCGTAAAGTGTACGAGTGGGTATGAATCAAGTCAATGAACAGAGATGGCAACAGATTTAAAGAACTCATTCGACAGTGTATGGTTGTATGGTTGTATGGTTGTATGATAGAAATGAAATGAAATAATATATTATTTATTTGCTTGAACATATGTGATACTAATTAGGTCTTATAATAGTTAGTCCATTGTATGTCCTATCATATTCTTTGGCATGCAAATTTAATGTAGTGTCGTTAACCTAGCTTACTTAATCTTACTTAAAATAAGGGGAGACCCTTACTAGTTCACAAAAAAAGTAATAGGTACTTTATCGTCCTTACAGGTATATGTTTAGGTATGTAGTTATGTTTACGTGTATCCATGTTAGTAAAATAAAACATCACGGCGATATGTTGGTAGCTATAGAAATCGCATTTGCTGGTAGGAGTGGAGTTATTATTTTAAAGACGATTTAGGTACAGGAGTACAGAAAGTTGACTTATTGATGTAAAATATTTAGTTGAATAATTTAAGGTTTTGACTTTTTTTGTGGAGGGTGATGTTTTTAGGGTGTAAGATTGTATGAATGAATATGAATTTATTTGTGTATGTTAGTTTTTTTAGCTGTCATTCTATGTAGCCCAAACGGCTGAAGTGTATCTTGACATGGGGTGAGTTGCATGGTATATTGTGTTTCGACAAAGAGTGAAACATAATTAATATTATAAATGCAAAAATTTGTGAGGATCAAAATCCATTCAGTAGTTTCTGCGCGAAGGAATAACAAACATCACCTATCCATACATAGTTGATGTTTGTTATTCCTTCACGCAGAAACTACTGAATGGATTTTAATGCAACTACAGTTTTGTTGTAAATACATCAGAATAACACATCCCTGCTAATATTATAAATTCAAAAATAACTCTTTGTCTGTCTGTTTGTTACGTGTTCACGCCTAAACAGCTGAGCCGATTACGATTCCATGAGTGGAAGTTGGTAATAAAATATCTTCAGTTCGTTGGTAATAAGATAACCAATTTGAGCCAATTCGATACCATTGTTTTACATTGCTGATGTGACATTGTGTATATATTTATTTTAATATTAACCGTATTATAGATTTGTGCCGATTGGGCACTATATTGCATTGAAGCAAATTTTGTTCATGTTTTTTCGCATTTTGTCACAGAACGTTGAGTAAGTTTAGTAAGTAAGCTCCGATCAACCGTTACAGTTTTGTGAGTTTTGAGTGTACATTGTAAAATATATAGCTGTCAGTACGTTAGCTTCGCTGTATAATATTTGAGTACAAAACCTCTTTCTTTTGCGTAGCATTACTTTTAAAATAAATCGTTGAGCCCGTTCTATGCTAACAAATTTAGTTTTATGTGTACCGCCCCATATAGATATGCAATATAATAAGATTGATTGAACCAAAGTTTTGTAGACATAAGTTAGAAACTGTACGTCCACTATATCTCTTAAGTATTTAAAATCCAGATAAATTTTCTAACTCGGTTTGCTACGAGTTCGAGTTGAGGATGCCAGGAAAGGTTTTAATCTACCAAAATGCCTAAATACCTAGCTGAATCAACTCTCTGCATGTTTGGGCAACCACATCTGTTTTTATTACAAAAATGGGCATTTATTTTAAAGTTGGGGTCTGTTTGTAGAGAGTCTCGAATTGATAATGCTATGTAATTCGTTTTTGATGTATTAAGTGTGAGCAAGTTTATATTTAACCAATAAATAACTTTATTTAGGCCATTTTCAGCTTGTGAATATACCTCATTCCAGGTTTTACCATGGAAAAGTAATGCAGTATCATTAGCATATGTGAAAACTTTTCCATCATTAAGTTGTATGTTAGTGAGATCATTTATATAAATCAGAAAAAGTGTCGGGCCTAGTACGCTGCCTTGCGGAACGCCATACTTGTGTAAAATTTGATCAGGGCTATAGAAATAGAGTTTATGGAAAGAGCCTCTAATACCAAGCTTTTAAATTTTTCGGATAGGTATGGGGACCGAGACTGTATCAAAAGCATTTTTTAACTCTAAGAGTATACACAGCGTTTTGTATTTCTTATCTAAGTGTTTGGTAATGTTTTTAGTCAGATCTAGAATAGCATCTTCAATACTAATTCTCACTCGAAAACCATATTGTGATTTTGATAATCGATTAAGTGAATTCAAAAATGAACAAAGCCTAGGGTTGATTAATTTTTCTAATATTTTTGTTAGTACCGGAAGAACGGAAATAGGTCTATAGTTGCTAATATCGCCTTTGTCCCCACTCTTATAAATGGGATGAATTATGAATCGTTTCCAGCCTCAGGGAAAGATTCCTTGATGAAAGCATATGACTGTAAGATGTGTTATAATAAGTAATTCACTTTTGGACATTTTGATAAATTGTGTTGGAACTTTATCCCATCCGGCTGCAGAATCCGATTTCAGGTTGTTAATATTTGTCTCGATTTCAGTAGGTTCTGGTTCAATTATCCCTATTGAATTTAATTGGGATGGGATCGCATCAAAGTATGATTCAGCGTGGCGTGGTATTGGGGTAATATTTTCGGCAAGAGTTTTTTTAACGGATTTTAAATGCATATATATATGTTATATTTTTATACAGTTCCATAGCGTTTTATTACTGGTTTTAGTTAGATTTAGAAGATTCCTTTCATACTCCTTTTTAATTTTTTTAATAAGATTATTACAATAGTTTCGATACCGTCGGTATGTTATTTTTAGGATTTCATTAGTTTTATCGTTATATAATTTCTTTAGATTTACACTTTAATAGATTTTATTATTATAATTATTAAATTAGACAATGTGGTGAAAAGATCATCTGGATCATCGATGCATGGTATGAGGGAAACTTTGTGTTCACTTCTACTTTGATGTTTTGATGCGGCTCTCTGTAATAGGTCAGTAAGTAAAGTTCTGAGCTTCAACTATACGATTACAAGAAAAGGTGGCGCTGTGACAGTAATGGTTAGAACTAAAATGTACAGTACACACTTATGAACTGGTGTGCAACTGCAATAGATGTTATCTAGACAAGTGGCAGTTGTTAGCATTACTCTTGTCGGTTCATCAAAAAGAGGGCTTAAATTGAAATATTTAAATAAGTTTAAAAGTGTTTCAGAGAATGGATGAATCGGAATATCTATATTAAAATTACCACAAACCATCAAGATTTTATCACATGCTATTTTTTCCAATACTTCTTCCATAGTGCATTCATATAACGCAAAATCAGCATCAGGGGGACGGTAAACGACGACATGCCGCTCTAGCTCGACACACGACACCTCAATAGTTCTTTCAATAGAAAGATTAGTAATATCTTTACGCTCCTTGCTTTTTAAGTTATTTCTTACAATAATTAACAAAGCACCACGTATGGCGCTCCTGCGTTCATAGCTACTAGCAATATAATAATTTTCGTAGAAAGGAAGTACCATCCAGTGTTCAGTAATACACATAATATCTACCTAGAAATGATTTAATAATTACGCTTTAAAAACTAAAAATAAAACTGACTTCATTGAATGTAATTTGAGCCTATAAAACATTTTTAGTGGAAAGTAGATGTATTTTGTATATATTATGATATGGGTAGGCCAAATAAACGCAGCGCTCCAATGAGACAGCGAGGTATGTACATGAAAACATCATCGATGTATACAATTTTTAGATTTTCGTTGATTTTTTAGCTCGACTGATTATGATAAATAATTCTTTTTTTGTTTGAAATACTTCACAGGTGGTCCCTTATAAATTTTATCAAAATCCGTCGAGCTTAAAAATCAACGAAAATCTAAAAATTGTATACATCGATGTTTATACATTATTTTCATGTACTTCGATACCTCGCTGTCTCATTGGAGCGGTGCGTTTATTTGGCCTACCCATGTAATATATATACAAAATACATCTACTTTCCACTAAAAATGTATGATAGGCTCAAATTTCATTCAAATAAGTCGGTTTTTTTTTTAGTTTTTAAAACCTAATTATGTAGGTACTTAATAAAAAATTACATCGCATCTGACATCGCGAGATCTCAGTTCAGAACGAACTACTGGTTTATTCTAGTTGAGCTATCTGTAGATCGTTTTGTCAGGTTATTAGATAGCTTTACTGTTATACATGTCTTTATATAATGTAAAGATATGTGTTTTACAAAACCATTGTATTAATTATGATGATGCACAGTTCAAACTGATGTCACTGATTTGTCCAATTTCCTTTCAGATAAGATATATAAGTACAGAGCATCCTGCAGTGACCTACTACAACACTAAATATTTGTCCTATGCCAACCTTACATCCAAGCGATATGGACGACATGACCCGTTTTACTACGTAGGGTTGCATATGTATTTTGTTTCTACATTTCAAAATAATGTAACGGTACGTAATTACACATTTTCTGATTAATGGAGTAGATAATAGAATGCACATCAAACAGTGTGTATATGATTCATGACTGCCAATTTTTATGTTAAGTGACAACCGATTTTGCTGTCGCTTTACCTAACTTTCTTTAAGTTATTTATATATTCGGTAACAACCCGAAGATTTATAAAAAAAGACTTTTAAAAAAGAAAACATAAAAGTATATAACAAGCTCTGCTTACTTTGGGGCCAGATGATGTTGTGTGAAATGTCCGGCATTATGATTATTTTTATTAAACAAAATCATTATAATATTATACAATTCAGTAAAATAACACTTCCACTAAATAAAACTTAAAACATACAAATATTAAGTGGACATTCTAAAGAGTCAATAAGATTATTTAACAAAAAAAGAACAGATTAATACTACAGCTTCTAACTATGCATAGTCTGTACCTTCTGCGTCTGGTGTGTGAAAGTTGGCCGTGAAAAAAGTTCATTCAGTAATAATTGGGATCGCTGAAGTGGCAAGATCTCGAAAAATCTAGCGGTTTTTTAACCGCATAAGGGGTTATCGTATTCTATCTCTTGAGGTGGCCTTGACTTTGTCAGGCTTAATTTCACTTCATCTCAGAGTGGAAGAGGCAGCAACATTTTATGATATAAAGTGAAGCTTTGCACTCCTTGAGTCCGATGATCGAGTTAAAGAGGGCAAGGTAAGTTATACCCAGATGCCGCATTCAGTTCAGTGGTGTTCTCTGATTTTTGTCTCTGGATACAATATCAGTAAAAAGCTTATCTGAAAATGCCTTTCTCGGACCATGTATATTTACGAATGGAAGTAAGATTGAGGTTAGGTTGGATGCAGCTGTCTCTCTCTGGGTTAGAAATATGGCGGTAAAGTACCGCACTTTAAAATTATCCCCTTATTGTTCAGTATATCAAGCAGAGCTGATGGCCATACAGAGGGCGGTTATTTTAGCTGGTGAGATTAACGAACCGAAAATAAATATTTTTTGTGATAGTCAGTCAGAGCTTTGCAAGCACTAGGGGATTATAAATCGCCTCATCCCATTGTTTGCAGAATTCAGAGTGAGGTACTCGTAACTAAACTTTTAAGAAATGTAGTAAAAAATCGTTTCTTTTGGATAAGAGCTCACATGGGAACACCAGGAAATTAACGGTCTGATGAGTTGGCCAAGAAGGCAGCCCTCTACAGGAAGACTTCTCCTGACTATGACAGTTATCCAGCATCGTATGCTAGGAGGGTTATCAGAGACGGTACAATTGTCAAGTGGAATGAAGAGAGAACTATAGATATAAATATTAAAACCTTATTCCCCAGCATCCTGGGTACACACTTGCAAGAAGTATGAAAGTAGATGGCTTACTCACTCAGATCCTAACAGGAGATGGTGGGTTGGGCCAATACCTTCATCGCTTTAAGCTTAGAGCAGATCCTTGGTGTAGCTATTGTGGGCTCGGAGAGGTTGAAGATGTGTTTGTGTCTTGATAAAGTGTCCTAGGATCGATGCTAAAAGAACAATCCAATACCTCCCACGTATGTTATTGTATCCCCAAATCCACAATTTTTCAATGGAGCGTTCCAAAGGTTTATAATTATCGAAATAAAATCGTCATTCTTTAACATATTTTCCTATGATTTAGTATCTGTATATAATTTTAGGTATTTTCAAATATAATCAAAGATACCTTACTTAAATGTCTCCCGTTGCCGAGATTTTGTTCATACAATATTTTACAGCGTCATGTTACCTTTGACAAATGTCGTATATGATACTTACAATCACATACACTGGAAAACAAAGGTTGCATTTAATTGTATATGGTTATTAATACAGTTTTCGTTGATTAACACTTAAGAACCTTTGTGGCGCAGTAGGCTTAGGTCCGGCTGAGACGCAAAAGGTTGCGGGTTCGATTTCCACCGCGGGAAAAATGTTTGTATGATCTGCAAGTATTTGTCTATTTGGTATGTGTTTCTATGTATAATATGTATGTATTTACAATATATATATATATATATATATATATATATATATATATATATATATATATATATATATATATAATATATAATATATTTATATATATATATATATTAATATATATATATATATATATATATATATATATATATATATATATGTGTAAGTAGTATATCAGTCATGTGGTACCCATAACACAAGCTCTGCTTACTTTGGGGCCAGATGATGCTGTGTGACATGTCCGGGATTATTTATTTTATTTTAAGTAATTGATATGTTAATGATTTCAGTAGGTGTAAAGGGTCTTGTAGATAAAAACATTAAGTATTGTTACTAGTTCAAATTCGCAAAGAACAAAATATTAAGTACTTATATGAACTTTAAATTGCAATATAACAGAAATAGGAAACAATTACACTCACATCTCACATTTGAATTAAATATAATAGTAATCATATTAAGGCGGTTTCATTGATTGCTTGTACATATTAAGAATTTTGTATTGTACGATTGTAAGAGTACAATTATAGATTTATATTTAATAAGATATGAACACAAATTAATTAAAAAGGTCTTAGTTGCTTGGTCTTAGTAAGGAGTTGTTGCATTTCTAGATGCCAACATTAAAAAAAACCTAACTATTGGCCTCTAGCTGTGCAGAGCTTAAATCCTATTAAAATGTAGGTAGAACACAAATTAATTAAAAAGGTCTTCTACCTCATGTTGAAGAAGACAACTAGTGGCATTTCTAGATGCCAACAATTAAAAAAAACCTAACTATTGGTCTCTAGCTGTGCAGAGCTTAAATCCTATTAAAATATGTCAAAAAGGACCAGAAAGAAGTTGTTGTAGCCACAAATTAAAAGACAAAATAAAAATCAGATTTATGAAGAAAAAGACTCAAACCTACGATCCTGCTAAAAGAGTTATTCAGCTAAAATGGAAATAGGCCGGAAACATTCAGAGACGAGAGATGCTCCAAAACCATAACAAATTAGTTTCCATTACATAAAAATATTTCAACCAGGCAAATCACTCAGATGATGTAGGGATGACGTAGTCAGAATAGCCCTCAAAGCATGGAGTCGAGCCGCTAGAGTTAACTCGGATTCTTCGTTTGTCATTTCATGAAGTAAATAGCTCTGCTAATTTAATATTGTTTATCGTTTTATTTCATGTTTTATTTAGTAATCTTAGCGGAATGTTTAATTAAAAAATTGCGACTACATAGCACAAGTATGGACATTTGAATTATATGTGTACTACGGTGCAATGTGATTTGGACGACGAGGAATCCCAAGAACATTCTAGACGGCCATTCCGCAAAGACGTTTAGAATTGACAATTGACCATCGAATACTTTATTAACAAAAAAATTGACTATAAGCAAATATAAATACTTGAAACTGGCAAAATTGTCATTATTATGTCACATGCCATTAACAAAGAAGAAGAAGAGTTAATTCTAGCAGATTGAAGCGGTCCTTACTTATAATAACAAAAGTAAACAAATGTATAATTTAAACTTGTAAATATGCACTTATAAGATACCTTATAGCACCCGACACAGAATATCTAGGTCGGTTCACACAAATGCTTATCTTAGGAAAGGTTCAAACCAACCCACTTTGCAATACAGGCAAAAAGTTACGTAATTGTTCTTTTTATGATATATTGCAAACTTTTATTTCAGGTGGATTTTTACTTCTTTGAGTTTTTGACAAACAGGTACAAAAGAGGGTTTGTTGAGATGCACTTCAAGTTCTGCGATTTGATGGAAAAGGACCAGTTCTTCGGCACTGCATTGCGACAAGGAAAGTTTGCAAAGCCCTGTCCTTACGGTCCGGTAGGTAATAACGACCTATGGAATAAAGTGTCTTCCTAAAATACACTTGAGAGCAATGAATCCGGGTCACTTAAAGAAACCTATAAATCTCGGAAACTAAGAATACTAGCTTAATGAAATAAATTGTGTTTAATAGAAAATATAATACCCCTTAAATGAATTTAGTTTGAAAGTAATAAAATTTGTGAGCTAAATTTATAAATTTAAGTATAACATTTAATTTACTAAAATTTACATAAAGAAAAAAAACTGCTGATCTTGCCTTAAAACAAAAATAGGAAACATGAAATTTTTGAACAACATTACGATTTTCTTGAATTTTAATACTTTGTATTGCCTCCTTGTGCTTCCATTACTGTGTTTACGTGGTTTGGCATGCTGTACACCAAGTTCCTTGTACGATTTTGGGGAATATCCTCCATTCCTCTGTGAGGGCAATTTTGAGCTCACGAAGCGTGATTGAGGAAGAGTTTCGTTGTTTTACGCATCTACCTAGCTGGTCCCAAGCATGCTCGATCGAGTTAATATCCGGGCTGCGTGCTGGCCACTCCATACGAGTAGTCATTCACAATCCAACCTGTATGAGGTCGGGCAATATTATGTAAAAAATGGCCCAACGTATTCATTAAGGATTTCATCCACATATCTTATGCTAATTAAAGAGAAGTTTTCTATGAACACCAGCCTAAAATCAGTAATTTTAGGCAGCGATTTCAGCAGCGTGGTTCCGTTTGTTATGACTAGTTTACACGAGTTTGGTTCTGTATTTAGTTTTAAACGTTAAGTGTTTGACCATGTGTTGCAGTGGGCCATTTTTATGCCATCTGTTAGTTACGTTATAAATCCATAGTCATAAATATTGTTTCCTTTAGTGTTACAAGCATAATAATTATGGTTTACAGCTACGTACTTCGTTCGCTGAAAATTATTACAGCCATTTCTAAGAACCTAATTCCTTCACATGAGTAGATATAAAATACCTGCATATTATTATTTCAGGGAGCATATAATCTATACAATATGACGATTCCTCTGAAACAGATACCACACAACTTTCCATTTCAAAAAGGCCGAATCTACTGCAACATAACTGGCACTGTGTCCAAGGAGCTAGTGGGAAGTGGCTATATTGATATGGAAATTAAAGAAGCACACATTCATTAATTAAAGCATTATAAAATAAAAAAAAAAAATATTTGGTGGTGGAGTGTAATTAGCTTAATACACAAATTGAACACGTTTTTTATTTTATTTATTTGCTTATGGACGAGCAGATCTATGTTAATATGTATTACTCGTATATGCCTGTGTTGATACGTATGATGATTCACTAGCACTGATTTTAATACACCTTAGTTTTTAGAGTTCCGTACTTCGAAAGGAAAAAAACGGAACCCTTATAGGATCACTTTGTTGTCCGTCCGTCTGTCTGTCTGATAAGACCCTGTTTCTCAGGAACGCGTGGAGGTATCAAGCTGAAATTTATATCAAATACCCTAAGTATTTCATTAAATTTCTAATTTCTACTGTCTCTTGAAGTTGTGACCTTATCAAACTCAAACTTCACAATCAAACTTCTAAGCCAACGCAATCAAAAGATACAGCCGTTTATGCCGCAAATTTCCGCATACTTTCGACACTCGCAAGGGAATCAAAGCCTACAGGGTACTACCCGTAAACTTAGAATCTTGAAATTTGTTACGAAGCAACGTCTTATAGCACAGATAAAGGCAACATTGCGAAAACCGTAATTTTTTAGTTACATCATCCAACTATAACTCGATGGTCGTGATGGGTAAACTTTTACTTATATACCTACAGGTTTGTACGGAACCCTCGGTGCGCGAGTCCGACTCGCACTTGGCCGGTTTTTTTTATTATTTGCAGTGAGTTATCGAGTTAATTTGAACTCGTGTGTTGCAGATGCATTAACAACATTTTCTGACAGCTCAATCCTGGGTTGATTACTATGATAACTGTAAGACTACTTGCAACTCATTTTTATGTTTTTATAGCCCATTACAGTTCTATACTGTTATTTAAATGGTGCAAATATTTTTTTTCAATCGCTCATCAAACATTGACATAAGTTTAAGGATTTCGTCTAACTTATTTCCATTTAAGTGGTTTGGTTGTTTGTTGCGTCGCATTGCTTTAGTGGCTTTGGCAGCCACATGAGCGTAGGGCACTGTACTGTTAATAGCACTTATAGGTCTTGAACTAGTTGTATGCTGGTTAGTTATACTCGATGTGGTTGATAACTTACTGACAAACCAAGATAAGGGATGGTGCAGTATACTTGTGCTATTGGACTTCTCAAGGGCTTTAGACTCCATTAATATTTCACTTCTTCTTTCTAAGCTTGCTTTCTATGGTTTCTCCTCTAATACACTACAATGGTTTCACAGTTACCTTAGTCTTAGAAGTCAGTGTGTTGAGTTACAACTGCCAGATGGTTCTTCAGTTTGGTCAGCCCAGCAACCTGTCCTTCGTGGTGTTCCGCAGGGCTCCATCCTCGGTCCAATTCTCTTCATCTTGTACAGAGCAGACATCATCAAAGACATAGCTCACTGTCAATTTCACTTTTATGCTGATGATCTTCAGTTGTATCATTCTTTCTTGCCTAGTGATAGTGTTAAAGCTGTGGATGACATAAATAATGATCTGAATCAGATTTACCAATGGTCCTACAACAACTCTTTAGTTCTGAACCCAAGAAAGTCTAAATTCATTATAACTGGTAGTAGAGTAAACATTTGCAAACTTAATCTTGAAGATATTAAAATCATGGTGGGAGGTGAGCTCGTTGAATATGTATCCGAGGCAAGGAATCTGGGTCTTGTCATGAACTCTCAACTTAAGTTCGAAAGCCAGGTCTCTGAGAGTGTGCGCAGTTGTTTTTATAGGCTCAAAACATTATATTAAATCCGTCCATATCTTAGTGAGGATGTGCGTATAGCATTATGTGAGTCACTTATTTTATCAAAATTAAATTACTGCTATGTAGTGTTTGGACCTTGCCTCCTGGGTAGAACAGAAAAGCTTCTTCAACATGTGCAGAACGCCTGCGCAAGATTTTGCTTTTCAATACCACCTCGTTCACATGTCACACCCTACCTCAATGCTTCAAACATGTTAAAACTTAAAGCGAGAAGGAATCTGCACTTGGCAAATCATTTGGTTAAACTTTAGTAGTGCGTCGCAAGAAAATGAAGGAAAAAAAAATGGGGGGGAAGGGGGGGGGACCCTGCCTACCCCCTGGTACCACCCCCATACTAGGTATTGCTCCGTTTTTGAGATATTTGAATAAATGTAACCAAACCTCAAAAAAAAATATTGATACAAATCTAGTTTAAATTAGCAAGGAGGGGAAGGGAGAGGTCCACCTCACCCCTGGTAAAGCTCCCAAGATAAAGGTAGATGCACATCAATTTTGCACAACATGATATATCACAGACAACAAATACGACAAAGATCAGATATACCGTGACCTTGTATTATTTTCTGGCGCTGCGGCGGCCGCTGCCGCGGCACGCTTCGCCCGCCTTGCGCGTTTTTTTCTATACTCCAACATAACCTACCTAGTGATAGGTGATAAGTAACCAAGTGAGATATACCGTGACCTTGTATTATTTTCTGGCGCTGCGGCGGCCGCTGCCGCGGCACGCTTCGCTCGCCTTGCGCGTTTTTTTCTATACTCCAACATAACCTACATAGTGATAGGTGATAAGTAACCAAGTGAGATATACCGTGACTTTGTATTATTTTCTGGCGCTGCGGCGGCCGCTGCCGCGGCACGCTTCGCTCGCCTTGCGCGTTTTTTTCTATACTCCAATATAACCTACCTAGTGATAGGTGATAAGTAACCAAGTGAAGTGAAGATAAGCCAAAGTCGTCGAAAGAAGCCATAACAAAATCACTGACAGGATTTTTACGTTTCGTTCACATCAATTTTGCACACAACATGTTAAACCATAGACAAGAAATACGACAAAGTTGATTATTATCTGTCAATCTTTACGTAGTTTTATCTGATTTATTTGATTTGAGGTTAAAAATGATTTATTATTTTCTCGGAATAACCTAATGTTATTAGTGGTAAATATGTAATCAGAAAGCAAAACCCTACCAGATGTGAGTCTTTTCACCCTCCAATTCGTGCGACGCACTACTAAAGTCAAGCCGTTCCTTTCGTTTTGCAGCCACCCGCTGCTGGAACGATCTGCCTCCGCCGATGCGGGCCCTGAAATCATCGTACACCTTTAAGCTTAAGCTTAAGCAGTACCTTCTTCGTGCTCAAAAAACCTCCTAATATGTGCTTGGTGGCTGTAGAGGTTGGAATTTTTCTATGGCTTACCTTGAGGTTATGTCCGACTAGCTAGGAAGGCAGGTCGTCCCGCTCCAGTCCAGTGCTGAGTTCCACTGGTCTGTTCCTCCACTCCTCCAGCACTTAACATTCCACTCTTCCAGCACTTAGCATTTTTGTAATTTTTAAATGCCACGTTTTTGCCACGTATATTAAACACATTTTTTAGTCTGAGTAATACTGCATGATGGCAGTTTACTTACAGTACAGATTTTGGCCACTGACACTGACATTGAAGAAACATGTTTTTTCTACTAACAAATCAAACTTACACTGACACTACCACAAAGCATTACGTTTAGACGTACGGTTTGAATAAATGTATTTAATTATTATTTGATAATAATCTGTAAATCGTTTTGAACAGTCCTTAGTAGCTCAACTGTTTAACTAGTATTTTATATAATTGTATATTGTTCTGTATATTTTTGTAATTATGTCTTTAAATATGTTTAGGTACACTGTCGGAAAATATTTATTTATTTTATTTTATTTTTTCGTGTTGTTTTCGCCTCGTGAGGTCGCTCCGAAAATGGTTCAATCTGAAAACCAGCGCTATTTCCGTGCCCGGAAGTAGCACATGCTGAGATGGAGCCTTTTCAGCCACACTTAAATGTTGTTTGGTTCGCGGGAAGGGCTATTTTTTATTATTATTATTATTATTATTTTTTATTCATAACTTTCATAGTTTGTTTTATTTCTGTTTGTTTTAATGTGTTTGTATCAATTTTCTCTTGTAGCTTAGTTTTAGTCTGTTTTCCGCTCTTGTGTTCTTGTATGTTTTTCGTGTGTGCTGAATAAATGTTTTTCTTTCTTTCTTTCTTTCTTTCTAGTTATAGGCCCCCCTAAAGTAATGACGAATGCAATAAAGGAAAATTAATTGTTTAAAAATGGAGACAAAGATAAGGTGGCAAATTATAGACCAGTAGCACTTATCCCAAAAATGTCTAAGATCTTTGAGAAAATCATTTATGATAGTCTTTATGGCTACCTAGAAAAAGAATGCATACTAAACGATCAGCAAAAGGGGTTTAGAAAGGGAAAATCGATCAACTTAGCAATATTTGATTTCTTAGATAAGGTAGTAGATAATGTGGATAAAAGGGTTCCTGTCTATGCAATATATATGGACATGTCTAAAGCATTTGATTATGTAGATCACAAGTTACTTATATATAAATTAGAACAATATGGAATCAGGGGTAATTTTCTGAATTTAATAAAATCATACCTATCTAATAGAAATCAATACACAGAAATAACTCGAGTAAATATAAATTCAAGGTTAGAAAAGAAATAAAGGTCTTCTCTTCGAAACAATCTGTACGGCGTGCCACAAGGTAGTGTTCTAAGACCATTATTATTTTTGTGTTACATTAATGATTTTCCTAAGCATGTGAGTCATCCCATGGTACTCTTTGCAGACGACAGCACAGTCATAATAAAAAAAGAGGACTCAATTTATGAAAATAATATTAACACTACTCTTAAAGAAAGTGTTGACTGGTTAAATGCTAACAATCCACGGATAAATCTAAATAAAACTAAAATAATCCATTTTAACCAACATTTTAAATTTGCAAAATTAAAAAAATATAATTAAGATTTAATGTGGTCAAGCAAACTAATCTACTATAAAATAATTGCTAATAATAATTCAGTAACAATATCGCACAATAATTAGCAACCCAAGAGCGCTACAACATAGAGCCGAAACCAAGGTAAGAGTGCTCGCTCCCTTCCGCTCGCCTGCTTTATATCCAAAACAAAGTGCCGAGCAAAACAAGTTGTGAAGCGGGGATGGCCCGCTGCGACTGGTATAGCGGCCCGTTGCACGTGCTGTTTACAACAACAAAGACGCCACGCCGTCACGGCCATGCTGACTGGCGTACGTCCTCGTACGCGCTGTTTACTGGGTGTTATCTGAGAAGGAAACAAAATGACGGGGCTTAAGTTCGTTCATCCTGACTAGAAAAATCTTAAAACGTATGGACCGGTCTGTCAATTCTTCAGCTTAGTTACTAGAGGCTGGCCCAGTATGCATTCACCATTTCACTTTAGGCTTACGCTAAAGCCGTAAAGCCGTGGTTTAGTCGTTTAACCATTCAGAAGCATAAAACTCTTGGTCCGATTCATACTGATCCTTCAAGATCCCTTCAGTTTACTATTATTTTAAACTGGCCCGGATTATTTTTTTTTGGTCTTATATCACCTCTAGCATTGGTCCAAATATGCCGTCCAATTAATAACCATAGTACTAACTTACTCTATCACAAGTATCTATTAACATTTTTTAATTCCTCGTTGCACTACTGCGCTTATAATAATTTTTTTTATAATACTTCTAAGTCAAGTGATTCTACTGATACTGTCCGTGAATTACTACGTCTTACATTATTGCTACTAGCTGTTAGGGTATGAGAATCAGCAGACATACTATCACTATTAACAGAGATGGTATTGCTATTTTCTAGAATGACAGGAGCATCATAGGTTTCATTTCTAGTTTCATGAACAAGATTATCAGTTATTGCCATCACGTCATCGTCATCATCATCATCGCTATATTTAAGCAACTTCTGTCAATCCTAGTTGACCGCGAGGTACTTCCTTTAAATTTTCATGAGAATACTCGTAAACTCTATTAGTTCCGTTTTTATGCCTAAACTCATACCGATCATTTTTGAGAACGGCAGTACTTTTAAAGGGGCCCTTATATTTACGGTCGATTTTAGTTTGATGGCTTTCTTCACTTTTAACAAAACAAAATCACCCATAGAATATGGTCGTACTTTAGCTTTGAACCGTATTGTGTCAGATTGAGATAGTCTTTGAATGTTCGTTCGTTCGTTGTGATTTTATTTGTTAGATTCGTAGAGTAAAGAAGATTGATAATATGTGATAGATATACCAATTATATGAATAGTTTAACTTTAATTTCATGAATAATATCAAATTTGGATAGCTTAATTCTGAGCCTTGAGAGATATTTCTCTATACTATTACTAGGTAAAAGTCTGAATTAGATAAAATTATATCAACAGTAATATTCATACTGACTCTTCGTCGATAGCAGCTTTAGTCTTTCCATGGATTCAAGCAAGCTAGAAGGTCTTTCGCCTCAAGAGTTTGATAGAACTTATCTAATATGATTATTAATAAATCGATAGTAGGACTCATCCATAAGGTCTCCATTAGATATGTACCACAATGTACAAATAATGAACATTTGAATTTAAGGTGTAGATAGATATCATTATTCCATTTTATAAGAATTTATAATTGCTTTCAACTAGACATTTATTATCTAGTGCAATGTTCCAGCGAAATCTTTAGTAAGTAATTGGTGTTACTATCTCTTATGGATTTTGATGAAACTTTTTGTGTGTGTTCAAGTGTATTCGAGAATGGTTTTTTTTTTAAATTATTTTTTTACGTATTATACGTTTGTTTTTTGAAAGTTTCACTTCTACCACGTGTGAATTGCACACATGTTTTTTTTAAGTTTAAGATATAAAGTGTACAAATGAATAGACTTCTGCTTGTTTTTACGAATTGTTGATGTATTGTTAAATGATTTAGTTATGATTAATTGATAATGAAAATTGAAATATTTTTGGCATTTTGCCAATTTCTCACATCAGAAGTGAGATGATTCCAGGCCATTTTTAATTAGTTGTTTCTGATTTATTCCAGAATGGATCTGACCAGAATTGGCGTCCTTTTGGCAGTAGTCTACGCCTCTGCCCAACCGAAGGACGATGATGTCGCTTTGCAGATCTTCACTACGCTACGCTACGCTAAGCTTTGCTGATCAATACTGACAAGAAACATTTCGGCGCTTCTAGTTGGTGCAACAGTATCGAGACACTTACTCTGGAGTTCAAACGGAGCAGCATTACGAAAAACAGCAAAATTTGGTAAGAGTCGTAAAGATTCAGCTTTGTTATGGTTCCATTGGGAGACGATCTTGGATAATTATTCGTACTGATCTCAATAAGGCATAGTCTGAAATGAACTAGTCTGATAACATAGTAAATCAATCCTCTACACCTTAATTACCACGGAATTATATTGTGATTATGTTCGTGGAAGGTACTGCTTATGCTTCAAAAACTAAGATAGTTTTTACGTACTGACGAACAGAATTATTATCTGTCATGGTGGCAGCGGTGGGATTTATATATATAACTTACCAAATGTTAAAAATAATATAAATAAATAAATAAAAAATTACCTACCTACTTTCATAAAGTTATTTTATTCAAAGACATGTGAAGGTAGAGAAAGCTAAGTCAAGGTACCTGTTGTACTGGAATGTTAATTGGAATTTGGAAAAGGATACAAACTGATATTGTATCAAGAAGTAGTTTAGATTTGTGCTATACGGGATTACTAAGAAATGGTGTTTAGCAAGCTCCAGTAGCATTTTGTTGAATTCACTGCCTTTGTATCACTGAGGGGTTAATAAGAGTTTTTTTAAATACCTTACCCTTTCTACTGCAAGATTTTATGTGAATTTTATGTAGATTGTAACGGAAGAGGTCTCCGTGGGCACAAGCATAACGCGTGAGACAGTTGAACATAACTTTTTTGTTCAGGAGTTAATATCATATTACGCAGTACAGATTCCCGTGAGGTGTAAGTTAAGGTGAGGGGTAAGTAGTCTGATTAAGAAGGTAGGTAGGTTCTAGTCAGAGGCTAGGGTTCGGAGAGTTCGTTCCGCCAACCGTGCCATTTCGATCTTTACCTATATTGATGCTCAGCTCTTGCTCAGGTATAGTCCGTATCCGCACTGAGTATCGTATCCCTGAGGCTCGTTACAAAACAATTCTGGCAGCCACTTTATATGGGTACCACTATATAATATGGGTCTGGGCAAACCGCAACGATAGCGCGTTCTTATTTCTCTGTTAAGCCATCTAGTTTGGTTTTAGGTAAACTTTTCTAATACAATTTTATATTTTGGGTGTTACATTCCCCTCCTATGTCCATGATGTCTTTACAAATAGGACAGAACAGCAGTTGGAAGTCTGTAAGGCTTCTTCCTTTCTTGTCGGTGACTTGTTCCATTGGTTGAGTTTGGTTCTAATTTCCGGGGTCGGCGTCTTTTTCTAAAAGGTTGGACTGGGTCCGGCACGCAGCTGGTAGCAACACCTGCATAGGCTTTTAAGACGGATGTGTGATAGGTTCCGATAGGCTCTTCCGGTTTATTCGGGGTTGGTAAAACGTATATCGTTGCTCCTAACCACTCCTTAATAATGTATGGTCCGTCTCGTCGCGGGGAGAACTTAGCACTAAGTCCCTGAGAATCTTTGCTGACTGCATGTACCGTAGCAAGTACCAACTCTCCAGGTTGGTATCCTGGGTCAGGTCTACAAGTTTAGTCGGCTTGTTTCTTTTCATCTTCTTCCTTACTTTCCTTTATTTCAAGAATTTTTCTTAAACTTTGAGCCAAAGGTAACAGAGATACACAACAAGCCCATGCGCATTTGAGAGACTAGACCGGAGACTGTGGGGACACCCGATCCCCTCCAGGAATGGCCACCGGGTCCTCATATCCGGTCACCAACCGACACGATGGAGCATTCTAGGATTTTTCGCAAGGCGGTGGGGCAGCCTTGGTCAGGGCCTGGGAATTGTGACATCACAAATACCATAACCAAACATATTGATTAAATAAACATTTATCTGTTGATGAGAGTGATTATTGCACAAATTGTAATTTAATAAATAATGTTACATATATAAATATTTATTAATAATAAATGAGTGTTATTTATTTAGAACGAATTGAGCAAAAACCATTTTAAAAATAGAAAAATCGTTCTACTTTGAAATCGTTGTTGAAATTTTGAATTTTCAGAAAAATCAGCAACAAAGTCACGAGTGCTAGTTATATTATTTATCAAATGTCGGGTCGATTATCGAATATCAGTGCTTGCGCCGAGCGTGACGGACTGAATAGTCGGAGACGTACCAAACTCAGCAGGGCAGTATTATACATACGTACAAGATTAAAAAACGTGCACGTCTCGGGACGGCCGACAGAAGTGACAACTAAAGCTAATTTAACTAGCGCTGTGGGTTAGAGTGAGAGAGGAGGAGCCTGCCTACCGCTGCCGCAAGCGTGAGAGAAAGGTAAGCCAGACATACTGGCGCTGTAACGCGTTACGTAACTAAATGGTTTACCCTCCCATGAGAAGTTATCACTTCAAATTAAAAATAGTAAATTTAATTTATGTTATTGTGGATTGAGAATGCTGAGAATCGATTGAGATGTAGATAGTGACAGAGTGTGGATCACTATCCTCACTTTGTCACATCACTTCTCATATTTCATCTCATATTTTTATGATGACATCACATCTTAATCGATTCTCAACAAACTCACACAAAATAAGACAAAATAAGAGAGAAACAGTGTCTAAACCACCGCTCGTACAAGACGAAGGAGTGTTGTTTACCTGCCTCCCTCGGTTAATAGTGCACGCTAAGTCGGTGAGTTAGTAGGAGATCCGGTATAAGAAATATATATCCTCATCTGTTACTTAGTAGTGATAAGAAATAAATGATAGATAATATTCACATTGACATATTGCAAATAGGTTGCCTAGTTAAATTGCGCCCGGATAATATTAAATAATGAAATTCTTAATTAAATTTATTTAATATACTTCCCTCGTTGGTTATTTTAAAAATATGTATACTAGTTAAAAGAATATACCCAACAGAATTGAAAACGTAAAGGTTGCTTACTTTCACAACTGCGCAACTATGGGGCTGCCAGGTATTAACAGGTGAGTAAATGTTATTTATATACCCTCATCAGTTATTTAGTCGAAAAAATATCGAATGAAAGCTTATTTTATTCTTAATTTGACTGTATTAGGTTTCCTTATTGAAAAGTTGATCTAGTTCATGGTTTCCTAGATTTTGTATGTAAACCAAACGAACGGATTTTGATGAAATATTTGCGTCGTTAACGAATCCAATAGATTTATTTATTGACGAATAAGTTCAGCAGATTCAGGAGTTTACTGTATGGGATAAAAATTGTAGTAATATTAATGATGATAGATTTCAGCTGTTCCAAAAATCATATGAAACATACAGTGACAAAAAGCACTTTATGAAAAAAATAAAGGTATGGACTCCAATCTCATTCCACGCTTGTTATTTTTTTGTTATTTCTTGTTATTTTTCATGCATTGTGGAAGTACTTACTCGCTGTTGTATAAAACAAAGGTGGCCTACGAATTATTTTTACCTAACTGCTTGTGAAACCGGTGAACATCATGTCGCGCAAGTTTCACGTAAATATTATAATCTTGTCCTTAACATCACTTTTAATACATAATTTACTAAGGTATTACAGTCAAAATTGTTCTACTGTTCCATAAATGCAAACCGTTATATTATCTATAAGCCATCGCCATGGTTATCCTTGAACATAGTTTATAAAACAACTAACTGCTGCCTTCAGTTATGCACGTGACAGTATAATTGAAATTATACTCTTAAGATTCCAATAAAAATCCACCTGTCATTCAATTAGTTCACAGCTAAAAACACAGATGATGTTTTGATAATAGTCATAACAATAATAATAATAGTCATAATAGTTATTTATTCATAATACCATTATAAGTCAAATGTTAAAAGTGTATTAATAAGTAAACAGACACAAAAAATTATTAAGACGGCACTAATACATAATAATTATATAAATGAATTATAAACGCATAGCTATAAAAACTTTGCTCGATAAGCCAGCGTTTTAGCCTATTTTTAAAAATGGCCATACTTGGAGTCTCCGTGATATTTTCTGGGAGTTCATTATACCCATGACATGCGTCAGATTTGATGACTTCGCTGTAGCAATTCGAGTTTATGTCGATTCCGGGTGTGGTACACGTGTGTGTGTCCACACCTCACGTAAGAGTCCAGGTTACTTCTCACGTAACATGCTACTTGATAAATGACTATGCAGGGCAACGTGAGAATACCTAGACTCCTGAAATGCGGCCTCGCAGAAATGTCACTCCGTATTCGCACAATAGCTCTTATGGCCCTTTTCTGCATTCTGAACGCGCGCTCCCAGTCGGCAGCGCGCGCCCATAGCTCGGCGCCATACTGGAGCAGAGAGTGCACAGTGGCAAAATAGCATGCGCGCACCACGTCGGGAGACACGACCCGCGTCACCCGGCTCAGCGCGTAGCACGCACTTCCCAGTTTTCCACATAAACTGTGTATGTGGCTTGCCCATTGAAGCCCCTTATCAATTAAGAACTCAAGAAAAGTGGTGCTTTCGACTTGGTTAATAGCTACACCATCTACCGTTACCGACAGCGGCTACATAGTGCGACCCGACAGGTTGAAGTGGATGAAATGAAGTGGATGAAGGATATGCGTTTTGCTTAGATTCAAGACAAGACCATTCACCCTGAACCACTCTGCTAACTGCGCCGCTGTCTCGTTGAGTTCGATTTCTAGCCGGTCGACTGATGGTGCAGTTACTACAGCGGCCACGTCATCGGCATACATCAAAACTTCCGCTCTCGTGACTGCTTTCGGTAAGTCGATCAAGAGCATAGAGTACAAAATATTTGAGACCGAAGATCCTTGCCACTCTGCCAACAGCTTGTGAAGCAGCATTTCGTGGTTCACATGGTCCAAGGCCCTTGTCATGTCCATGTACAAGGCAATTGCTATTTGGTGTCTGATGGTCTTTGGTAGATTGCCTTATTAATAGACAGTTTTTTTCTGAAACCATACTGATTACAGCTTAGTACCTTATTATCTTCAAAGAATTTGTATAATTTATTAAACAATACTTTTCAATTACCTTAGCAAATACAGGTATAAGAGCTACATGCCTATCATTTCCAATATCACATTTTAGGCCTTTCTTATAGAGTGGTTTTACTATCGTTAACTTTAATATATCGGGTTAACTCCGTGTTCAATGCATAGATTTGTTAAATAACTGATTACCGATGAAATATGGACAGCTATGTCTTTAATTACCTTAGTTGCTAATTCATCGTAACCCACACTGTTAGTGTTTCTTAATGTGTTAATAATATTAATAATGTCAGTATTGTTAGTAGGAGTAAGAAATATTGAATTTGATTTATTATGTTTGATAGTGTATGTATTATGGATAATATTGTTCGTCTTAATACTGTCAATAAAGTAATTATTAAATGCATTTGACATGTCACGTGGTTTAGATATGTTACTACCATTTAATTCAATATTACTAATATTTTCTCTCGGTAAATTACCATGATATCTATTTATTATGTTCCATGTCGCTTTAGATTTATTAGTCGATTTTGTGATAAGGTGTTCGTTCTGTGCTTTTTGAGTTAATACGATCACTTTAAACCTTTTTGAATAAATCTTAAATATGTTTTTGTCTGCTGCTTTTCGACTTAATCTATACCTTCACAGCAAGGATCTTAAATTCTTACTGCAGACTCTTATTCTCTTTGAGATCCATGGTGGTTTTCTCCGAGTTGGAATTTTCATCCTTATATCGCTAGCAAATGATTTCAGGCCTCAGAATTATTAATTATTTATTAATTATTATTATTATCAGCCCACACTGTCCCACTGCTGGGCAAAGGCCTCTCCCCATTCTCTCCATTCATTCCTCTCCTGTGCTAAGAGTGTCCAGTCGGCGCGGTATTTGGCGAGCTCGTCCCTCCACCTGGTTCGCGGTCTGTCGCGACGTCGACGTCCCATATCAGGGCACTCCGTGGTCAGTTTGGCCCATTGGTCTTCTGAAAGTAATTAATATGCCTTGTTTTTTTATGGCTTTCGATTTTCCGCTTACTTGGTCATTCTTATAGACAGCCCCTCAGCCTGTTCTAGAAGCGTAAGAGTAGATCTCGAGTTCAAAGTTTGGTTGCCTCATAAAATTTGATGTCGTATCAATATTTGATGACCACCAGCTTAGATCATCTAATATAGTATCCGAGCAGCAAGCGAACTTGCGGACCAACATATTAGCTCGCTAATATGCCGCCTAATATGTCGCCTTCGCTCCTTCTCAATATCCGGCCCATCTCTCAGGTTTTCCGTAACTAAATGTCCTAAATATCTAAAAGTTGTGACTCTATGCAGTACATCTCCAATTAAATAGGCGGTCCGGACTCTTACCACCTGGTCCAAAAACCATGAACTCGCATTTCTTGGCATTATACTGTAAGCCATGGCTTGCTGCATAAGTCTCACAATAAGTTAGCAATCATCTCAAGGCTCTAATAGATGGCGCCAACAGTACCATGTCATCTGCGTTACTTAAGTTATTGTCACTAATACCGTCAATAGAGCAACCGACTGGCAAACTACTGAGGCCATCTATCAGGTTATCAACGTAGAGGTTGATAACTCGATAGATGTCACCCCCCCCTGCCTCACCCCACACTCCATCCCATACGCATCAGACAGAGCACTAGTCCATTTGACATGGTTGATTTGATGCGAGTACCAATACTCAAAAACAGAACAAAGTTCCCTTGTAAGTTTTGTATCACGAAGCTTTTGCCATAGTATGTCGTAACACACCGTGTCAAAAGCCTTTGACAGATATGCATAGACCGGCGTCCTTCTATCCACATAGTACTGAACCGTGTACTTGAGGCTAAGTATTGCACTCTCAGTGGACAATCCAGGCCTAAAACCAAACTGTCCATCATGCAGTTGAATGTGTCGGTCCAGGTGTTTATTCAGAATTCGGTCCAGCACTTTGGCAACTATAGTGGCGAGAGATATTGGCCTATAGTTAGATAATTCATTCAGGCGTGACTTTGCGGAAATACATTACAAAACATTAAATAGATGGACAAATATTTAGTACTATTCCGCCAATCTATTCCGAAGAGTTAGACACGATGCAGACGCATGCACCTCCTTCCCACCCGCAATTGAAAAGCCATGCAAAGCGTTAGTAAAAGGCAAGCACACACAATCCACACATGCAACCTCCAAAAGAAATTCGACACGTGTTTCACCACTCCACGAGGCATCCTCAGGAACACTTGACTCACTCCGCATCCCGATGAAAAAACACTCTGCTCTGCAGACTTGTTGCTTCGACCAACGTCAGGCTGAGACTGTATGCGTCTGCATCGTGTCAAACTCTTTGCGAATAGATTGGCGGAATAGTACTATATATTTATCCATATATTTAATGGCCTATAGTTATTTATATCTGCTACGTCCCCTGTTCTGTTTTTGACTATTGGCACGACAATAGTTTTCATACAGTCGAGTGGCAAGTACGTGTGGCTAATACATAGGGAGTAAAACAAAGCCAGTACTCTAGGCAGGTGCACCCCCGCATACCACAGATGCTCGATACTAAGATCGTCATGTCCCGGTGAGTTACCCGTACTCATAGTTTGAATGATGATTTTCTCACTTCTTTAGCAGTAACTCTTACTTTGGCATCGGAACAATGGTCGGTCTCAGCGTCAATCATCTGTGGCACAGTTGATTGTCCTAAGGGGGACCTTACATTGAATTGATCTTTGAACAAATTTGCTATCTGTACAGGTTCAGAGATAGCTCCTACGCTCGCAGGGAGGCCTGGTTTAGTGTCAATTTTTTTAATATTTTTTCATAACTTAGGGAATTTTTTACTCTCTTTATGGCTAGCAATTATGTCCATTTTTATTTTTTCCTGATTATTTTGACACCACTTCAATTTTGCCTTAAATACCTTGCGACTCTTACACATGTCATCATATACTACCCCATTTTTCAGCTTTCCATATAAAAACCATAAATTTAATTTGAGTCTAGCCTCTTTGTATGCCGCACTAACATGTTTATTCCACCCAGGCAATTTTTTTCCTTCTTATTATTTCCTAATTTACCATGTCAAAATAGCTCCCTCCCTCAAGACTTTAATAATGTTGTGATACATATTATCGATAATAGATTTGTGTGAAATGTCATTGCAGTGGTTATTTACAGACAGGTTATTTACAGATAAACAGAATTGGTCCTGACGGAAGACCAGCGCGGGTTGTTGACACTGCAATCCGCATATGCTGAGTTAGGGTCCATTTTGCGGCAACCATTCATTTTATATATTATATTTTTATTGTATTTTTGTCTGTGTTGTTGCAAATAAAAACTTTTCTATTTCTATTTGCACATAATACAAACTCATTTGGAAAATTAATTAGCTATAAATTGTCATTACAAAATTCAGAATATATATTAATTTGTGATAATTGTCGATCGCCCCAGATAATTTGACTAGAAACATTTTTATTATTAACTGGACATACTTTCTTATGAACTAAATTTAAGTCACAATATAATTATAGTCACAGGAAAGTGGTCCTGTCTTCCAGGCAGACTGCGTCACGACGCAGTGATCCAACCAACGTTGCGAACCATGAGCATCACTTACAAACGTATATTCATTGGAATCAATACCTAGTTTTATAACATCCGCACATCACCACGATTGTTCGGCACAAAAGCTATTTAATTCATTACTGAATAGTTCTGTCGGATGCGCATTGAAATCGCCAAGAATATAAACAGATTCCAAATTACTACTCTCAACTATAGCTGTTATCTCACTTTAACACTCCGTAAAACTAAGACTAGCTAAGTCCGTTAAGACTGGCGTGGCGGGCTAATGGCGGCCTTACAACACGATAACCCATGGAAACCAAGCTGGTCGACCGCTGTACCACACTGGCACTGATGAGGGGCGCAGCACCGCGCACCCAACCGCAGACAAATTGCAACTCGAAATGTTGTAGGTTCTAATAATATTCCAATGTTAGATGATGGTTGTGCTTGTAACCAATGTCCTGACTCCGATTTCAAAACGGCTAGGAGACGGGCACGATCTACGGAGCTTGAGCATGTTTCTAACAGATGATTCAATATAAGCTCACATAGAGGCCCGTCCCATTGCCGTTGGGCCGAAAGGTTCTTGGGGGGAGCGGAATTAGGGCAAGCACTGTTCCAAGTTCCAAACACTGTTTCTTGCTTCGTCTAAATATGAAATTTTATGAGTGATGCCAGAACTAGCCGGAAAAGACGGAATAAGATTTTTTTCAACCAAAGGTACTAGTGCTGTAGACAGAAGACAAGAACACCGGTACATATACCTACAGCTCAGTAGTGTGAGAAATTTTGTACTAATTGGCTTATATTTTTGCGTTTTCCAAGAGTAAAAGATGATGATAGAATCATAGATATTGACATAGATAGTTCGTATATTAGAATTTATCTTAATATTTAAGGGCAAATAAGTTTTCTCGTAGTTAACTATGAAGCTTAAACAGTTTAACACTGTAACGTAGAGTGTATAATGTTGTTTGTGTATTTGTTAAAACTATCGTCTATCACTAATATATTTTCGAGATAATATCGCCATACTTTTGGTAAATTCTCTCGGAGCAACAATATATATCGTAAGTCATAGAATGGAATGAATACATTATTTTCAAAAATTATAACTTTAAATTAATATGTCCGACCCTTTTGCTAACATTCGGCGTAGGAACCAGAGATATTCGTGATATAAGCTAATCGCTACGCGCAGTGCAAGGAGATATAACTACTAATAGAATTAGTTTTTGAATGGCGCGAGACATCTCAATTACCGTCTTTTAGGTGAATGTAGAATGTGGGGCTACATGTTAGACCTCCTTTTCACAAAATGGTAAATATAGCCAGCCTTAGCTAACCCATTTAAAATTTACAGAATAACTAGAAATTTTATGCAAACAATTATGGTGAAATGTTAGTCTGCGTGAGTGTACTTGCACCTACTTGTACACTCATGCGGACTCATGCGTGGTAATTGGTTGATTACCGTCGGCTGGTATGGCCTGTGGCCTACCGGGGCAGCCCTTCCCCTCCCCCTCTCACCCCTCCCCCTCTCACCCCTCCTCTCCCCTGAATATGAAAAGAATAAGAGGTAACGGGGGGACCGGAGTCTGAGGAGTAGAAATAGTAGGTCTTTTGAACTGCTATATTTCTGAACTACCAGCCTTGTTTTTTAATGACCTAACTTGCTCTGAGTTAAGCAAGTTTATTGTTGGACGCTTCGTCTCGTTATCATATGCATTTTTATTTTTTTATTCCGTCAAAAGGCGGCATTATTTTAAAGTGACATTGGCGTTTCAGATGTGTCGTTGGTTTTGCTGTGTAATGCCAGGACATTATGTCCATGGCTCGATTTATGAACAAGGTATTGGCACCTAGGGTAGGTATGTGGAAACTCTCCAGTTTCTTGTTTTTATTCATGCAAAATTTCGATCAGATACTGCGGCTAAAGCTTAAGTTATTAGCTTGGGCACTTGCAATAGTATGCAGTTTGATGAAGCAAGATATTCTTTCATGAGATTGCTTTTGTCCTTTTTAGGCAACCCTTTTCTCAATACTGGGAGCCATAGATCAGCTACGTTATTGTGTTTAGGCTCCCCAAAGTCAAAGGTGGCCGCTGTCGACGTGCCCATATTGTTATCCGGGTAGTTTGCAAAAATACGTTAATAATTGTATTGTCTCGCAGACAATACGAACAGATAAACTTAAATCCATTAGATATCCCGTATTTTCTCTGTTAAGGTTTATAACGGGTAGCTCGCAGCTAGCCATGTTATCGCAATTAACTCGCAGTCAATTCTGCTGTAATTATTGCATTTATCAAAAAAGCTACGGACCTTGGAAATGTTTGTCCAATGTTTATAACGGGTTGCTTGCAGCTAGCCGTGTTATCGCAATTAATTCGCAGTTAATTCCGATGAAGGTACTTATTGCATTTATCATTAAAGCTACCTTGGAAATTTTCGTCCGATTTTTACCACGGATTGCTTGCAGCTAGCCGTGTTATCATAACTGCCTCTCAGTCAATCCTGATGTACTTATTACATTCATCACAATATCTACGTACCTTGGTGATTTTCGTTCAGTGGTTTTCGCTTTTTCTTCACTTTTAATTTCACACTTACTATTTTTCAACTTTATTTGTATTTTAACGTGTCACTACACTACAATAACTTTAACGTGAGAAACGTTAAAGTTATTGTAGTGGAGTAGTTGTTTAAAATTTAAAGTTTGGTGAATTTGTGCTAAGAAACTACTACTGCTTACACGCTCTAAAATCGGAATAATGTAGGTATTGGGCTCCTTACTATCTAAGAACGGTTTCATTTATATTCCATTACTCCACTGCAGTGCTGTTCTGAATTCTTACATCTTTGTGACAACCCACATTCGTATATTTAATTTAGTTATCATCATCTCGCATAAACAATACGTTTCTACACTTTAACTTTGAAAGGGCTACGAACTACGAACTACTTTGAAACATTTATTTATCATAAAACTAATATTCTGCGAGCTAGAAGGGATCCTTGTTATAAAATTATAAGGATTACTTATTGGACCTAGAGTGATTAAAATTAAGTCATTTAGGCAAGGTAAATATCATGGATGTCAACAAAATTATGTTATGGAACATTAGGTACTTAATGTAATTCTCTTATATTTATTCAAAGGTCGAGTCAATATCAGAGGTAATTTATCGTTACATTTTTAGCGGAAGCTACATATTTATTTCATTCTCATAAATCGCTGAAGGTAAATTAGACACAAATAATGCATGAAATTAGGTATTTGATGGAAACTCTTTTTATCGTTGGTAATTGTAATCAAACCATATATAATAAGTGACCTAATAATGTACTTAGAAGTATCTTATTTAGAATTATTGGATTGGTCTCAATTATAAGGTATATTGTCTTTTTTTTATCAGAGGTTTTATAATTATATTTATACTACACCTACTGAGTTGAAGAGAAAACAGTAAAACTGAGAAAACCACACCGGACATTTACAATTTGTTCTGGGTCTTGATTTGGGTACATGCAAAGCTATTGTTGACCTGAGATGATGGTAAAAAACTTCAACCATATCATCTGCAGTCCTGCAAGCTGTTAATTCTTCCTCCCAATGGACATTGTGTAGATCAATTATGATTTTGTCAAAGTCCGCCTTGTAGAAGTGATATTTAGAGTCGCATTTCGGTGTTAGGATAGCAGAACATTCAATAGGGACATAGAATATCAAAGGAGGATGTAATGGGTAGATTACACTAAGTGGGTTTGTACAGACTTCGAACCGGGCCAAAGACAGAGAAATAAGTATTAGGCCAGGGGTCTGATTCTTAACATTCAAGTTCGAATTATATTGACAAAGGCTATTAAGAGACATGAAGTCAAGCAACATGTTATGCAGTTGACTACCTGACCTGTGCGCTGTGAGTTCAAGCGATTGCGTTTTGATCCAGGTCATACCACTCAAATTGAAGTCCCCTAAGATGATTGTGTCACCATTGTGATTATCTAGGCTGCGATTAGAATTTTCAAGAAATCTTTCCAATATTTCCGCCTATTAAGAAAGCTTATAGGCGGGGGTAAGTAAACACAACAGATATATACAAATGCGGGTGTACCTAGTACTCGCGTCACGAACCTCCAATTTAACCCAAAGGTCCAGGTCGCAGTCTGATTCCAGTTCAAATAGACGTTGGGACTTGTATTGCTTAGAAATTGCAATCAACACACAACCTCCGTCCCTATCACAATGAAATCCACGACGCTCACAATCACGCCTGTACAAAACATATCAGTCATCAAAAATTTCGTTGTCCAGGATACTGCCATTTAACCATGTCTCTGAAAAAGAAGGAAGAAAGAAAGAAAGAAAAACATTTATTTAGCACACACAAAACAAAAGAGAACACATGAGCGGAAACAGACTAAAAATAGGCCCCAAGGGGAATCTTAAACAAACACATACACATTTATACAAAACACATAAACAAACAAAAATCAACGAAGTATGCGTAAGAAATTAGCCCTTCCCGCAAACCAATCAACATTTTAGTGTGGCTAAAAAGGTTTAATCTCAGCATATGCTACTTCCAGGGACGGAAGTAGCGCTGGTTTTTAGATTAAACCAATTTATAGGAGCGACCTCACAAAGCGAAAGCAACACAAAAAAATAAATTAAATAAATAAATATTTTCTAACAGTGTACCTTAATATATTACAGACATAATTAAATAAATGTACAGAATAGTATACAATTAAATAAAAAACAAGTGAAACAGTTGAGCTACTAAGGACTTTGCGAACCCACCATTTACAGATATTTATATAATAAATCAATAAATTCATTTAAAACATACACATGTACACTAACCGCCATGCCTTGTAGTAGTGTCAGTGTCAGTTGAAAAAATGAGTTTCTTGTCAATGTCAGTGTCAGTGGCCATGCAGTATTACTCAGCCAGACAAAAACGTGTTGATACGTGGCAAAAACGTGGCATTGGCATTTAAATATTAAAAAATGTTAAGTGCTAGAAGAGTGGAATGTAGAGTGCTGGAGGAGTAAAGGGACAGACCAGTGGAACTCAGCACTGGACCAGAGCGGGACGACCTGCCTACCTATCTAGTCGGACATAACCCTAAGGTAAGCCAGAGAAAAAAGATCCTACTTTCTACAGCCACCACGCATATTATGAGGTTTTTTGAGCATGTAGAAGGTACTGCTTAAGCTTAAGCTTAAAGGTGTACGATGATTTCAGGGCCCGCATCGGCGGAGGCAGATCGTTCCAGCAGCGAGAGGCTGCAAAACGGAACGAACCTCTAAACGCAACAGTTCTGTGTTTTATGGTGACAAGAACGGGAGAACAAACCCTGCGTGGGTAACGATTATTCTCCCATGACCATTTTAACTTATTGAAAAGGTAAGAGGGAGTATTGCCATGTATAACGCCAAATAAAAGATTTGCCAAGTGCAGATTCCTTCTCGCTATTAGTTTTAACATGTTTGAAGCATTGAGGTAGGGTGTGACATGTGAACGAGGAGGTATTGAAAAGCAAAATCTTGCGCAGGCGTTCTGCACACGTTGAAGAAGCTTCTCCGTTCTACCTAGAAGGCAAGGCCCAAACACTACATCACAGTAATTTAATTTTGATAAAATAAGTGACTCACACAGTGCTATACGCACATCCTCACTAAGATATGGACGGATTTTATATAATGTTTTGAGCTTAAAAAAACAACTGCGCACACTCTCAGAGACCTGGCTTTTAAACTTAAGTTGAGAGTCCATAACAAGATCTATCTTCAAGATTAAGTTTACAAATGTTTACTCTACTACCAGTTATTATGAATTTAGACTTTCTGGGGTTTAGAACTAATGATTTGTTGAAGGACCACTGGTAAATCTGATTCAGATCATTATTTATGTCATCCACAGCTTTAGCACTATCACCAGGCAAGAATGAATGATACAATTGAAGATCATCAGCATAAAGATGAAATTGACAGTGAGCTATGTTTTTGATGATATCTGCACTGTACAGGATGAAGAGAATTGGACCGAGGATGGAGCCCTGCGGAACACCGCGAAGCATAGGATGCTGGGCTGACCGGACTGAAGAACCATCTGGCAGTTGCAACTCAACACACTGGTTTCTATGACTAAGGTAACTGTGAAACCATTGTACAGTATTGGAGGAGAAACCATAAAAAGCAAGCTTAGAAAGAAGAAGTGAAATATTTATGGAGTCAAAAGCCCTTGAGAAGTCCAATAGAACAAGTATACTGCACCATCCCTTATCTTGGTTTGTCAGTAAGTTATCAACCACATCGAGTAGGGCAGTGGCAGTACTGTGACCCTTGCGAAAACCTGACTGGATCAGTGGTAAAATGTTATTATCCTCCAAAAATTTTATGAGTTGCATACACACCACCTTATCCAGAATCTTGGACAAACAGGGAAGCAAACTAATAGGCCTCAGGTCATTAACTGAAACAGGATTGGTCTTCTTCGGTATAGGTTTGATGAGTGACAGCTTCCAGCAATCAGGAAAGGTGCCACTAGCAACAGAATCATTTACAATAGAAGTTATTAATGATAAGGATTGTGGCAAAGTCATAAAAATCATGTCCAGACTGATCCCATCAATACCTTTGGCCTTTGACTTAAGGCCCTGTATGACCTTCAAAATAGTATACTCACTGACCGGGCATAATGAGAAAGAAGCAGTGCCATGTCTGTGATGTTCGAAGTAGGTCAAAAGGGAAATATTGACGGAAGTGACTCCAGGGACATCCAGAAAATGAGTATTAATAACCTCAGGGTCAGTAAACTGTGATGGGAGTTCCATGGCTTGTTTTTTGTCTGGAAGGATGTGGTTTTTCAGGTTTCTCCACAATTTACTGGAGTTCTTAATGTTTTTATTTATATGCTGAGTAAAATATGCTACCTTTTCACTATGTATGGCCTGCACAACCAGCTGCTTCATACATTTATATTCTTGCCTAAGATTATCACTTTTATGTTCCTTAAATCTATCATGGTGACAATCCCAAATTTTTATCATAGTTTTCACTGTGTCTGTAATCCAAGGGTGTGAGGGGCTTTTGAAACTTGAGGTCTTAAGAGGAGCATGTATATCATATAGTGCTAGAATTATACTAGAGAGTTCTAACACTCTGTCGTTTACATTTTTGGTCAATAAAAGTTGATTCAAATTGATTTCATCCAGGTGTTCAGTAAACAAGTCCAAATCTATATTTTTCAATGGTCTATATGTAACTAGTTGCGGGACAGACTTATCCTTTTTTATGCGAAACTCAGCCAACAACATGGCATGAGCTGCCAAGTCAGGACTGTATTTAACATGCGCACTACTCACTGAAGCATCTGTGCACACTATGTCAATTAGCGTCTGGCTATGGGAAGTGAAGTGTGTAGGCTCGGTAATTAATTGATGAAGATTCATACATCGCAGGAACTGTGAAAATAGTTTAGTTTTACAAAAAGCTATTACATCATAATCGCAACACACAACGTTTTTAAAAAGATTTACAGTTTTTGTCCTTAGACCTCTGACATTCTGATAATAACAATTTAGATTAGTAGACACGCCCTTTAGTAGTGATATGGCAAATATAGCGTCATTTATGAAAAATTACTTAACATACTTATATTTTTGACATGAACAAAGTTAGACACTTCATTCTTGCGCATGAAGATTCGCCCATCGCGCACCCAAACAAATTTGTACTTTAACTCCCTCGCTTTGCTGCGGGCCGCGGCATGGAGAGTTTAGTTCTCAGCAGCGAGGTGCTCCACGTAGATGGCCCTCTTCTTGCCAGCTCCAGTTCCCAGGTGAATTGTATTTAGTTTGTCGTCTTGGTTGTACTTGTTGAATTTGCTAGTGGCTGCGAGAAACTCGTCGCGCAACCGGGGACTGCTAAACTTTACAAGAATAGAGCAAGGGCGGAGGCTAGCGCTGTTAATTTTAGCCAACCTTGCGCAGTAGTGGATGTTAGCCTCGCTGATAGGGCATTTAATTGTTTTACCCAGCTGCTGAATGGTATTGACAAGGTTTTCTTGTTTATGTTCAGGAACGCATTGAATTTCAACATTAGAAGACCGTGACTGCTGGTCTAACTGCGCCAGTTGAGACGAAAGAGTCTGACAAGTCTCAGACATTAAAGACTAAGCTAAATCATGCTATAATGGAACTATAATGAATCACGGCCCACCTCGTGCGGGTTGCGCTCTAAGATGCACTGTTAGACTGATCCTCCAGTAACTGCTCGCTATCCGCTACTCTGAAAACATTCACCGATTTCATTGCGCGCAACAGAGGCGGCAGATCGTTCCAACACCGAGAGGCAGCTAATCTAAAAGTACCACGAAATGCCACACATTTATGCTTTTGTGTGACAATACACGCTCGGTTTTGATATCAATTTTGGGTTTTTGCCCACACGAATTTATCATATAGTCCACTACCAACCACTCACTTTGATCTATCGTAGATACTCCTTGTGTGAACGTGTACGTTCATGACCCCATTTGTGGTGTTGTAAAAGATAATTTAAGCCACCCTCTAGTATTTTCCACCATTTTTATTTTTTCAGAAACAACGGACGTTTATCCAGTCCTGTCTAGGATGGACGGCGGTTTAATATGACTCGAGAAACTGCGCTACGCAGTTTTTTTTAGGGGTTTGTAAGAAACAGTGGACTTGACACCATTATTTTTTTGTGACGAGGAACCAAAAGATACTGCTTCTGATACTAAATTATTTAATTGCAACTATTATACCATGGCTATCTAAATTGCCAAGTCATGTAAAAGAGCTGAAGGGACCGTTATTCAATAGAAAGGTATTTAAATTATTAATTGATCATTGTTTCTATTCTGTTGACAAATCTTCATTTTAAGTTTTGACCTTTTATTAATTGTGTATTTTATATCAGAATGATTAGAATCAATTGACAATTTTAATTTATTAAGTTATTTCAAATTTGTATTTATAGTGACATTGTATTTGGTTAAATTATATTAATATGTTAAAATTTCAATTAATTTGTATAAATGTGATATATTCACGTGCCTGTACTGGGGCGAGATATGCAGCTCTACTATTAATAATTCCACCTAATGTACTCGTATATTCCACCATGTCTTATGTAAATAAACGTGCTGAATACTGAATACTGCTAAATAGCAGTATCTTTTTGGTTCTTCGTATTAAGACCCTGTGGTGCAGAGCACTTAATACTAGGACCACTTTTTATGACGTCTGCGTACAACTTGCATGATACATTGGTGTCTTTAGAATCAGACTTGTGGTTGATATGGGAAGTAGATGTTGACTATGCAACGGAACTGGAGCAGTGAAGGTGCAACGTACTAGTACTTAGATTGGCTCTTTTTACAAGATGCAGAAGTGGGGAGTCTGGGCGTCAAGGGCTACGTGGACTTGGCCAGCACTGCGTCGGGGTCAAGACAAAACACTTGTCGAAACTTCGTTTGATCCGTATAAGATGGCTAGCTCGACGTTTTACCAATTTACCAACCAAAATTTACCAGGAGTGGGAACTCCTAACATCACTGTTACGAGGTGGGTCGGAGAAGTCTTTCTAACAAAAATATAAATATAACTGCTGCTGGAAATATAATTTATTACAATTTTTTATAAAAATAAAATACTAGCTGAAACATAAGTTGCTAATACCAAAACCGAACAGGTTTTTAAACCGAAAACCTAGTTCCCACAAAACAACAAGTGTAAGCAAGTATCAAAGATGCTTGCTTACACTTGGCATTCTTAATATTATGCATTTCGTGGGAAATAGCATCGTAGCAGTAGCTACGTAACACAATGTTTTTCAGACAGCACAAATTAACAACGGATGTCACAATTTTTGTACATCCGCAAAAACAGCTATTAACCTTGGAAAAACACAAATGAGTAATCATTATCTATCTAGATAGAAAACTTTTTATTGACTACCACACGGAATATTACAATAAATATATATTTACTATTAAAGATGTTTCAAAGTGTTTCTTGTGATTGTATTGAATAAAGTATCTTTTGACTTTGACTTTGACAAAACGTCATCAAACGCACTTGACCTAAAGCGCAAGGTTTTTGTACAATGTTTAATGGACGACGACGTGACAAGTAATGAGAGTAAGGAGCATGAATTGGGTGTATGTGGGAGTGCGTATTTATACAGAGGAGCACGGTTTTTAGCCTTCACTTTGGTTGATCGTCGCAGTTCTCCGTCTTTACATTTCTTTGGTCTGAGGTTTCTATTCATATAACATTCATTCATATAAAATTCACAATAGAAACGTCATGGTTTCTAATGGTTTCTAAACAAACAGCAGCATTTTAGACAGGCATACGAGTATATATATATATAATATAATATAATATAATTTTAGGAAAAAAAAAAATATACACTATATAACATGACGGTTTTACTTAAACAGATACAACACAACTTTCCATTACAAAAAGACCGTATCTACTGCTACTTGTCCACGACTCAAGGACACAAGGAGCTAGTGAGAAGTGGCTATATTAATACGGAAATAAAAGAAGCACGTGTCAGAAATGAATAGATACCTGCTCTATTACAAATATATATTACACCTAAAATCAAGATTAGATAGAACTCTGGGATTGTCTCAAACTTCAGTAATTTTACTAACTTTCGTTAGTTAGTAAAATTACTGAAGTTAAATACCAACTATTCACATGAAGGAATTGAAGCTAAATGTAAGCAAGGATAAATTTAATAGGAAGACAGAATAACAAATTTACCATGGTATATTCAGTTTTCTTTATTCAATAAAATCACAAGGACCACTTTGAATCGTCTTCTTACATGCTAGTGAATCTAGGTGCCGGTTCCTCCTAACCCCAGTTCAAGAAGAATCCGGCAAGAAACTTGTCTGGTCCTAACACATTTTTGTATGATCCTTTACAATTTTACACAACACAAATACCCTCTTACAAAATAAACACCATAAAGAATATAAGGAAACAACGACAGAATAAGTAACTGATACAAATGTATGTAGTTCACAAAGATAAAATAGTTTTAAAGCCTGGGATAGTTACCAAACAGAGAACAACACAAAAGGTTACACATATTAAATACACACAAATATATTTTAGTACAATATTATTACAAGGTACTTATCTTTCTAGTTCGGTGGTCACTCCCAATCTACCCGTCTTAGGCTTTAAGCTCGCCATACATTTTTGAAATATATACAAAACATCACACCATATTCAAATATCAAATCGATTCAAATATTAAATATCCAAATCGCCAGTCAAATAAACCTATAGACCTTCATACCTACTATATCCTAAGGCTACTTACGCAATAATATTTTGTAATTTACTGCTTATAGCACTCAGGGATAATTTTAACTACAAGTATATCTTAGTGAAGAAACTATAGAATGGGTTCAGCATGTCCAAAAATGACCCACAATAAAACAACAAACTTAATCTCTTTATAAGATTAGTTGGTAACGCCGATTCAATTTGTTAAACGTATAATTTGCGAGAAATTAGACGTTTTGCTGTTTTGAGTACTTCCTTTCCCCATCCCGCACATAACCTTCTGGCCTAAATGTGAGCGAGATCGCTGCCCAATGTGCGCGACGATCAACGCGCGCGCTATTTACTAAGACTCGACAAAAAAAAATGGCTACGCATCGCTTGCGTTAGCGCACCTCCGCTTTCAAATAATTTGACTTTTCGTGATTGTGCTGTGAGTTTCTATAGCAACAGCAACCTGAACCTGTGAGACAGCAACCTAAACGGGCACACACGTGCATCGTTGCTGCATTTGCTTGCAACAAACAAGCAAATTAAATACATTTGCAATTAATTTGCTTGTTTGGTGACTCAAAATTACTTACTTACATTAGTTTAAGATCTTAGTTATTAAAGGTTAAATAAAAAAGGTTTATTATATTTTGCTTTTCATTTTTATCGGCGGTGTAATTTTTTTTGTTATTATTTTTATAGAAAATCGAATATGTGTATGCGAAGTCCCTTCGAAGAAATACTCAAATTATTGCCAAATAGTCGCTTTGAAGAGAAACTTACAGTTTGAGAACTATACGATGCGTGACTGAATGTTTTAACTTTTAAAAGAACCTCACCCTAAATTATAGTAAAATACATGCCAATAAGGAAAATTTAAGAAAGAAACAGTATTATTGTAAGCAAAATATATTTGTTTCCAACGACCATTGTCCTTCGAAGCTTTAGGGGCTAAATTAAAAGGGAGGTGACAAATTTCTTCATTAATTGCTTTCTTAATGAATCATTTGAAAAGGTAACAGCTGTTTTTGGGCAGGTTTTGCTTATAATACCGACAGCTTAGCAAAGATAGTTGTAATACAAGTTGGTTGAATTATTTCTACACGAAAGCCATGTCTGAATTTTTATTACTAACAATAATTAACGTAAATCTAAAAAAAATATTATTACGGCTCATTATAATGCATCTGTTCTTATTTTAATAGGATAAAGTGTTCAGCCGGTTTTAGCCGTAGCTAACCATATTATACTTACTGTTCACAATTTCTTCTTTTGTACATTTTCTTCAAAGCTTCAAGACGTAGGTACAATTAATCAATTTCAATATATATTTATTTATAAGTCCTCAGAAAGGAGCGCAGTTGCCGTGGCGTACCAGTCGAGCTACCACGCGTGCGCTTTACCTGTATGCCACTGTAATGTTTTTTTTAATTTAGGTTTGTAACTAAAACATGATTGCACAATACACACAACTGCCAAATGCAAATAGAACTGTCTAATAATGCTGTCGTGTTCGGGCCCGTGCCCGTAACTTGTAGAGTGCACGATATGTTCCCAGCCTCGCTTCTTCAAGGGACAGAGAGGCCTCAAAATTTATCAAAAATTAATCTACAATAACTCTACTATTCCGCTGTCTGCCCTGGTTGCAGGAGCGGTAGATATTTCGTCAGTGATCGTTCGGTTTTCGCTAAGAATAGCTGCGTCTCGCGTTCGCGCATTCTCACAGTGCAAAGTGCTAACGCATCACAACAAACCGTAGAGACAACCGGATCGCTGTTATTACCCAGTTACTCATTGCGTAAAGCGTGTTTGCTTATGGTAAAATATATTTTTAAGGCAACGCTATTATCTGCCTTTGCAATGGCTAATCATATACCATCAAAAGATGGAGTGATACTAGAAACGGAACTGGAGCACACCTTGTACCAGCGTTATAAGGAGACTCATGACCGTTTCAAATAAGAGAAGCAAGAACGGGAAAAGCTTGGACCTAAGAAGTCCAATAGAAATACTTCAACAACAGCTAAAATGTGTTATGGAAACAATTTCTTCAATCCCATCCACATCCAAGGATATGGAAACGTTTTCTTCGCGTCTAGAATATGGCACCGATGAATAAGAACTCGCAAAAGAGACTGTTCTTTAGTTCTGATCCACTATCAGAACTAAAACAAGGAAAAAAAGAAACTGAACTTATCACCTACTCTCTCGCCTCAAAACCTGACGAAACGTCAATTAAAGAAAAAGCTAAGAAAGTTCTCGCACCACCGCACATAATAAAATTCAAAATTAAAATAAAAACAAAATTCAAAATACCTTAATTCAATAAATTCACAAGGACCACTTTGAATCGTCTTCTTACATGCTAGTGAATAGGTGCCGGTTCCTCCTAACCCCTGTTCAAGAAGAATCCAGCAAGAAACTTGTCTGGTTTTAACACTTTTTTGTATGATCCTTGACAATTTTGTTACGGATGCCGAGTCGAGTTGGAGCAGATTCATCCCAAGCTTTTTTGTCATCTAAATAATCAGATATTTTATAATATGCTTTAATAGACAGTTTCTGTTTAATTACGTTTTTAAATTTGCCAATCGACAAATCTAACACGTCGCTTGGGACCTTGTTATAGAAGCGTACACATTGCCCATAAAAGACTTATTAACTTTAGCGAGCCTAACGGTGGGAACAGAGAGTTTATCTTTATTTCTAGTGTTAATATTATGATTATCGCAATTTTTTTGAACAATTTTTTTTGTGCACATACATTAAATTAAGTCCTGAGACTGGACTTCAAAATTTCATAAAAAAAATTTACAGGCGCACCGCCTTACATGATGGCGGCGAAAATACTGCATTGTACAAAATATTTAGACTGTCAGAAAAGTGCTATTGGACACATTCTTAGGTATAATTATTCTATAAACTATGTCAAACGTATGTAGATTGTAATATGAGTATTATTTAGCGTATAATCAATATTGTGCACTAAAATAACAAAAAAAAAATTTCGTTAGTAAACTATAATTCTACGTCTGACTTACGACCCTTTTGGAAAGTGTTAAGCCAGTGTAAAAATACAACCCTTATTTTGAAACGTATTCCTTGCGGTGCCCGCATCTCTACTGTTCTATCTCAGGCCATTAGGAATGTTGTATCCAAATATACGAAGCCAGTATGGGAACATTAACAAATTTTCCCCATAGCGTACTTCATGTAAGATTTATTTTACAGAAAGATTTAAGCAACAAATCATCACTTACTATTCGGACAAAGCAAAATTGTGTTAAGTACATTGCAAGCATTGAGTGCACATGAACAAAATATAAAAAAGATTTGTTACCCCTAACAAATTCAAAATCTCCCAAACCAGTCTTTGAGTCTGCGATCTTTAAACTTGTAGAAAGTAAACATAGCGATGATGATATTAAGGGTGCTCCCGTATTTTACTTTCTTGTGACACGATAGCTTCAAATTCTAATGACACTCTCAAATCTCTTAAGATTAAGCACTCTCTCACAGGGCCCAACTTCCAACTCCCCGATCCACCGCAAGAGAGTGATGACGCTGTTTATGGGACCAGCCAGGACGTGCTCGGTGCCGTCATGCCATTCAAGAATGGCTCTGCCTGGATACTATGACTCCACAACATCTAAGGAACCTGCTGTTGGCGGTTCGGGCCATGCTGAAGTTCTACTAGAGGATATGACGGCCCTGATCAACCTGATGTTGTCAGGTTGAGTAACAGCAAGATCACTGAGCTCCTGTACGGTGCGAACCTATGCGTACTCAAAAAGAAAGACGGTGGATTAGACCCATAGTCGTAGGTACCACCTACCGCCGCCTTGCAGCTAAAGTCTGCTGTCGAAAAAAAGTCGCAAATCTCGGTGACTTTTTCCGACCTGTTCAGCTAGGCTTTGGTTCGCGCGGCGGCTGTGAAACCGCAGTATTCTCGTGGTACATTTTATAATCAAAATTGTGGGGAGGTAATTTTAAATGTGGATATTAAAAACGCCATCAATCCCGTTGATGTGAAATGAAAAGAAAAAGCCTTGCTTAAAGAAATTAAAAACAAACTTTATTCCCGAAATTTATCTATTTCTTTGGCAGTGATATGGTTCACCTTCTAAATTGATATATCGGGACAATGTTATTTCGTCTGCCGTTGGATGTCAGCAAGGCGACCGCCTTGGCCCAGCCATTTTCACCCTTGCCATCCATCCGATTATTCAAGGTTTCCAACCTAAACTCAATGTTTGGTACTTGGATGACGGAACTTTAGGTGGAGATGTGAACACTGTTTTTGGTGATCAGTGATGAATTTCGGTAGATTGGTTTAGAGCTAAATTTAGATACTTGTTTGGTTAACAATTCAATTGTTTCAAAATTCAACAGTTAGGCTTCAAATATAAGTGCTTGTTCACGTAGGAACGCACGGGCGCGGCGGCGGGAGCGGGCGCGGTGGACGTGGCGAGCTCGTGTTCACATTGGCCGCCAGGCGTTTCTGTTCATATCACGACTGTATTTACTTTTCCAAATCGGAGTTCTACCTTAAACAGCACTACTAAACTCTTCTGTATTGAATGACATGACGAAAACGTGTTATCGTTTCTAGCGACAAGTTCAAACTGGTTCAACTTACCTGACGTCGCGAGTGAATCGCGCACTCCACCGCTAGTTCGACGTAAACACACACAAACATCTTCACGCGTTGATATTGCCGCGAGCTTGCCGCGCGCGCCAGACGCTAGCTTGCCCGCTTCTTACACCGCACGTACGTGAAAACTCTATGTTTGATATTTCGTGACGGCGCGCGCCACCGCGCCCACGAGTCAACGTAGGCAAGCACAGTAGTTGTTGATAAAAGTTCACTTCACCTCTTCGGTTCACCAATTCTTGACGAATCTTTTCCGACATTCATAGATGAGAAAATTCAAAATTTTAGCAAAACCCCGGACAGATTGTTGAAAATTAATTGTCATATGGCTTTTTCAATTCTAAATCTAGTTTTGTCTTTTCTCGCTCGCTGCGACCAGGAGGCAGACACGGTGCGTGCCCACGGCACATCATCTTCATCGCTGTATTATGCGGGTTCACTACAAAAATCATAGAGTCAAAGTTTTGTAAACATCCTTGGAATATTGTCAAAAATGTTAGGCATTCAGGTACAAAATATCGGAGTTATTTTGTATATTAAAAATAAATTAACCTGTATGGTGATTGTGGAACTTTTGACATAATCAATATCTATTTCAATCATTCGTTTGATTGGAATTTGATTGATTGATTGATTGATTGATTGATTGATTGTCATTAGAACCAGTTTTAACAGGATGGATTACTATTACGTACGTACTGTTTCTATCTCAGAGCAAATAAATATATAGACAGAGGGTCGTGAACAACCAACGTAAAGCCTCAATACCATGCTCCTCAGTGTAAATATACGCACCCACGCATACACATCGACCCAAACTGTGCTCACAAAAAAGTGTCACAGAATTACGTTTCACTTGAAATAACACCATTTTTAATTTATACATAAGTCTTAAGTTTTAAGGTTATTTTGTACAAAATTATCAAACGCATTTAACCTAAAGCGCAAAGGTTATGTACGAAGTTTATTGAAAGCGACGTGACATGTACTAACAGCAAGGAGCACGATTTCGGTGTACGTGTGTGCGTGGGTAAACACGGAAGCACGTATTTAAGCCTTTATTTTAGTTGATCGCGATCCTCCGTCTTTATATTTATTTGGTCTGAGGTTTCTTTTCATATGACAGCATGTATGACAATTAAGATCAACCTTTCGTAATACCACTTTATCAATAATAACAGAAAACGAATAGTATCAAAGTTTTGATAGTATCAGAATTTCATAAACGCCCGGCTAATCAGCCGGTACTTGTTATAACTGCATTTAATATTTTATGGCTGGCATAGATTACAATCAATGGGTACGTGTATAAATAAGTTTCGTTCAAAGCTGGACAGCAGTGTTTCAGTTAAAATAAGAAATGTTAGTACATTTGATACATTTGGTTTTGGCGGCCGTATTTTCGGAGATATCTAGTGCTGAAAAAGTAAGAATTGCTTTTATAAAGCATCATTAAGACAGACCTGTCATGACATCTCAGCTGAGTGGGCTTTGGCTGCGGCTCTATCTTATGTTTCGAAGTTAAAATTAAATACCTATTGAGGATAAATTGAACAAATATCTTCCAACTTGGTCACCATGGAAGATTGCGACCATAACTCACCAAATAACGCAATCAACTTTACATAATAACTTATAAATGAACGTGAAATATAATTATGCGAAATTCTTAAAGATATATAATTACTTTCAAAAACTAAAAAAAACAACTTCATTGAATAAATTTGAGCACATAAAAATACAACCGAATTGGAGAACCTCCTCCATTTTTAAAAGTCCGTTAAAAATACAATATTATTGGCAAATCAGAAATGAGACGCGAAGGCAACAAAATAGAAGAAACGATGACTTGATTCTTTGCCACTAAGCACACACGCCGGGTAAATTCAGTGTGGGTTTCACAATAAACAAATTCCTAAAACAAAATACAGAAAACGTCACCGTCATCTCCGAAAGATTACCACCATCACTAAGCACTAAATCTGAACTTGCATGCATATAACTTATGAATATATTAAATATAAAATATTATACAAGTCTGAAGTATGATTTAATATCAATGGGCAACTTCAATGTGATAAATGAAGTTGGACATCTTCGCATTGAAATCATCCAATTAAATCTTTGTGCGCTTATAATTGCCAGTTTTATTGATAAATATTTTTTAATTTATTTTTTATATCAAAGTTATGTTTAAGCAATCTAACAAAACATGGTCCAAGCATCTGTGTCATCATACATTTTTTGTACAGACACTTTAAGTTCCCGAAAATTTTCAGACTTAAAGAAATAAGTTTTTGACACTAAGTTTAAAAAAAGGATGGTGCATGTTTTGTTCAAGCTGTTTTGAAAATATTCTTAATTATAACTCATTAATTTGAGATATCATTTACGCGGATATGTCAAAAATAATTAAAATTAGGACGTACAAACCAAAAATAAAATAACGAAATAGTGGGGTAGTTTTGTCAATCATGCAGGTAAATACGTAAAATCAAATCAGAACATTTAAAACAAAATAAAAAAGTTATATAAGAAGTATATCTATCAGTCATCCCAATAACCCAAGTTCTGCTTACATTGGGGACAGATGGTGCTGTGTGAAATGTTCGGCATTATTTATTTATTTATTTGTACGCTGAACCACTTGCACCGAAAATGGGTGTGATGTAACGCTATGAAATTACAAACGTAATTACATAATTAATATTGCAACTGCAATATACAGAAGCTTAAACAGCGCTAAAGCACACTCGAATAGTAAGCACATAGTACCTATGTGCTTACTATTCGAGTGTATGGATATAGAGACGAATGGGAAAATAAATGCGAAAGCTCAAAGAAGGTTATAAAAGCTTGATAAAAATTTTGAATCTATAATGTGACTGTAAATTGTCAGGTTTGATAATATTACCAAAGGAGAAAGTAAAACGGCCAATATCACACTAGCACAGCTTTTAACAAATCAGTTTAACCTAATACGAACAAACTCCAAAATATCCTTACAATTGTCAGTATCAAATATAATACTGATACAAGAAAATTGGCATAAAATATATAGGAAGCTACAGACCAATTAGCTTACTTCCAAGAATATATAAACTCTTCTTTTCTATCATCAATCAAAGAATAAAAAACACACATGATAAAAACAACAAGTAAAACAAACCGACTTTAGAAGAAGTTTATAACGATCGACCACATACGTGTGTACGTTGAATAAGAATTACTTATCGAAAAATATTTAGAATCACAGAGACCTCTATATATTATCTTTATCGATTATCGGTAAGCCTTCGACACAATATCACATACAAGTATAATTATGGGAAACTAACCCATGATGTAGATTATGAGAACATACAAACAATCAAATGTGTATATCACAACAGTACAAGCAAATTAAGTTAGAAATAATTGGCCCAAGTTTACCCTTTGAAGAAGGTGTAAAACAAATTGACCTATCCCCTATAATATTAATTGCAATACTAGAATCTGATTATACAAATAAGCCAATTGACCGAGCCACTTACGATTTTGCTGATGACTTGGTGCTATTATTAGAATCGAGTACCCAAATACAACCGATGATTGAATCACTTCAAACAAGTTGGCCTCGAAATTATCCTAACGAAAACAATGGTAATGACCATTAAAACCAAAAGAACAATATATGTTGGAAATATACCATTAAATTATTCAGAACAATATATCTACTATGGCAAACAGATCGGTTTCAACAGAACAAGCAACATCCAGACCCAGTTTTGAACATTGAAGGGTCAAACATATTGAATGACTCCAAGATCAAAGATTGACAAAAAGGGTGACGCCACGACAGGGACCGCAAGCTAAGCGTTGCAGAGGAATACCCTACGCACGTTGGGAATATGACATTAAGAAGACAGCAGGCTTAAACTGGTTTCATATAGCTTTAAACCGAGACCATTAGAGTTTTTGGAGGACTTGTACAGTACAATCGATAAACTATAACAAAATAAAGTTAATATTAGTAGGTGCATAACCTGAAAAGTTTATTGCAAGAATTATTTTTTAATCAATGTGACAGAAAAAAAACAAGACGTGCTATTCATATTTGCACAAACGATCTTTTAGCACAATAATAATAATAATAAAATTGGTAGGCTTAGATACTTACTCTATATACTTCGATTCTCTCGAGTCTAAAGTTGTCTAAAGTTGAGGCACCTGAACCACTGGAAGATCAAGATCCAAGGGCAGAACCGGTTGAACATCTCGATTGTGAACTGTTGCTTAAGGTAACAGAAGATGAAGTTGGTTTTGCGTTGAGACAAATGAAACGGTGTAAAGCATCCGGTGACGATGCTTACGTTGGATACGTGGAAATACTGCAAACAGGATAAAAAAGCCGATAACTCCAGACTAGAAATTTATAGCCCTATCAGTTCCCTCTCCCAAGTTAAAAATTGGCAAATGCCAACGACCTGTGCAACTGGTTTCCCAAACTTAGACAACTACCAACCTGTAGAACGGGCTGGCTTCCGGAGTGGATACTCTACTATGGACCAGACCATATTCAAGCTGTCAAACAACTGATGGAGAGGTGCCGAGAGTACAACCGGCCTATGTGTCTTGCTTTTGTAGACTACGAAAAGGCTTTCGACAGCATCGAGCACTGAGCAGTGTTTCATTCTCTTCATTGTAGTAACGTTGACAAGCGTATGTATATATCTAACGGGAATTATATAAGAATGCCACTCTACAAGTCCGTATGCATAGTCTTTCAGACTACATACCTATTTAACGAGGCGTGCGGCAAGGAGACACCATCTCACACAAATTATTTACCAGCGTGCTCGAAGATATTATAAAAACACTTGACTGGGATGAGATAGGCATTAACATCGATGGCCGCAGCATATCGCACCTGCGCTTTTTCTCTTAACTGAAAACGTCAACAGCTTACAAAGAATCGAAAGAATCGAAAAGAAAGCGTCTGTTGGAAACATCGAGTAACTAAAGAGCTAGCGCAAATCTGGCTCATCTTATTAACAATGCCATTAAACGTGCCAGTTCACACGCTGCTGTCTTGTCTTGGGACGCTACCTTAATTATCTATTTGAGCTATTTATTGATCGAGCCAGCGAGTGAATATCTCCGAGCCAACTTGTGTGATTTGGCTTCAAACGTTTCTATGTTTATTTGTTCCATGATAACATTCAAACCGTTGATCCGATCTGCATGATATTTTACAGATCGAACGAATATAATTAAGAATTAAGCTGATAACATTTTGACTCTTGTCCCTTGCCCTCGGGCAGTGTTCTGGATCAGTTGAGCTATATATAGATCGTTTTAAACGCTCCTTAGATAGCTTAACTGTTAAACATGTGTTTTATATTAGTGTATATTATTCTGTACATTTCTGAAAATATTTCTGTTTTGCCATATTTAAATAGGGGATTTTAATATATGGGTTTCCAAATAGCAGTAAGAAAAAATAAGCGTTACACTAACGTAAGAAAAGCGGTGTCATATAAAGGTGCTTTGTTTGCATAATTTAAACAATTTTTAATGTTTATCTACGTCGTATAGTTTGATTTTACAGGTCTGAACTTAGAACGAATCATACCGTTTTCTCATATACGTATTTTAAATATTTCAGTTTGTAAAGAATCTATAACATTTTATTGTTTACAATGTAAACAAAAGCGTTAATTTGTACACAAAGTAAGAAGTTATGCCATTATGGTGACAATGAGCTGATCTGATGATGGAGCCATTTTTTGTTATATAAGAGTAGGTAAAATACAAGCGTTTGGACTCATTGGACTCAATTCGCGCTTACGTAATAAAACGTAAAAAAATTATTAATACATTTTCGTCCTCTATGTAGGCACTTAAGAGTGTACTATAGCTCAGCTAAAACTCGAATTTTGCCTCCACTATCTATCTATCCCTCTATGTAGGCACTTAATGAAAATGTACAACGCATCGAACAACGCGAGATTTCAGTTCTGAGCGAACTACTGGTTTATTCTAGTTAAGCTATCTAAATACCACTCGATACCACACCAGCTTTACTGTTTTACATGTATTTTATATTTATGTTAATGTAAATTATATATGTTTTACAAAACGATAATATGAATTATGGTGCTAACACAGTTCAAATTGTTACTACTGATTTGTCCGATTTCCTTTCAGATAAGATACATAAGTACAGAGCACCCTGCAGTGACCTACTACAACCCTAAATATCTTTCCTATGCCAACCTTACATCCAAGAGATATGGACGCCATGACCCGTTTTATTACGTAGGATTGCATTTGTATTTAGTTTCGACATTTGATAGAAATGTATCGGTACGTAATAACACCTTTTCTGACACATGAATGAGAGAATAGGATGTACATTAGATAATGCTCCTATGATACAATTGGCTACCTAATCATTTTTATTTTAGGTCGTTCATTGAGAAATTTATAATTAATTCACGCCGTCACGGAACACCGCTTGTCTTATAGGAGCGTTTTTGCTGTTTACCCACTTGTATACATACTTTTAAGCTGTCTGAATGTGACACAAAATATTATCTTCTGACTTCATTCAATGTTGTGTAGAAATTTCTTACAGCACTATCGAACCCCAAACCAAGCATGGAATGTACAATGGTAGCTTTACTACAATGGTAATAAATATTCACATACGTAGGATGCCTTATAGCACCTCGACACAGAAAATCTGATGATTTCACAAAAATGTTTGTCTCGTGAAGGGTTTGAACTACCTACAGCAATACAGCATAGAGTTACGTGGCCAATTACACTTTTTATGATATTGTTATGATATATTGCAAACTTTTATTTCAGGTAAGTTTTTACTTCTACGAGTTTTTGACAAACAGGTACAGAAGAGGGTTTGTTGAGATGCATTTCAATTGGTGCTATTTGACCGAAAAGGACCAATTCTTCGGCACTGCATTGCGTCAGGGAAAGTTTGCAAAGCCCTGTCCTTACGGTCCGGTAGGTAATAACTACTTATGGAATAAAGTGTCTTCTGTAGAGCTTAAATCACACTGGTTGCATCATCTATTCTGCCTTGCATTATTTATGGTTAACGTTAAATTAATGTACGATGTTTTTTTTTATTCAGTTATGAGTATATATTATAGCGTCGCGTCGGTCGTCAATACTTATTTTGCAAAGACGTTCACAACTAAGATTTTAATGGCGCTGTCCCACGGCTACGCTGCTAGGCACGGGCAGGCGCCCGATAGGTTGCGTGGGCCCGTTCGTATGCCTAGTTTACACGAGCTTGGTACTGTTGTCCTTAGTACAAAGCTCTTAGCGCTTAACCGTGTGCCGCAATGGGGCAGCGTTCTATCAGCTTCCTACGTTATTAATCCTTAATAAAAATATTGCTTGTGATAGTTTTACCACTACAATAATTATGGTTCATCGCTATGAGTACATTTGATTGATACAGTCATTCTTAAGAGCATAATTACGTCACATAAGTAGATTTATAAGTCCTTTATTTTATTATTTCAGGGAGCATATAATTTATACAATATGACGATTCCCCTTAAACAGATACCACACAACTTTCCATTTGAAAAAGGCCGTATCTATTGCAACATAACTGGCACTGTGTCCAAGGAGCTAGTGGGAAGTGGCTATATTGATATGGAAATTAAAGAAGCACACATCCATTAATAGAAGTAAAATCAAATAAAGTAAAATTTTATAAAATTTGGTGGTGGGGTGTAACAAGGTTGAATAATAAAATTGAATTTAAACACGTTTTTTAATTATTTTTATTAGTTTACAGATGAGCAGCTATAACTGATGTGTATTATGAGTATATCCCAATGTTGAAATCTCTAATGTATCACTAGCACTGATTTTAAAACACTAAAGTTCCTTATTGTTATTATTCCTTATCCTTATTGTACGTTATTTGTTAGTTGACAGCAAATTATTGAGTTTATTTTTTTGTCCATTTGTTGTAGACGCATTAACATCTTCAGACAATTGATTCTAGTTATCGTCTGAAACATTTTTTACTGTCACTGAGGAGATGCTGCGCAATATTTGTGTTGGATGGTGCAATCACTATTTTGCAGTATTGCCAATTGTACATTTGAGACAGGATTTTGTAAGTCTCAATGAGATCGCCATCGATCGATCGACACACAGCAAGCGTTTTAGCTTGCTCGTTGATGTATTAAATATATCAATATCTGCGTTTGCTAAGGTGTTAAATAAGGCTCTTGCTCGAAAAATAAATGCATTTTGCCTATAATTTGCTTTAGCCGTTGGAACATTTAAAATGTCTTCTAAAACTAGCAGAATACTGCTAGTACTAATAAGTACGCAGCCCCAACAGCTCCAGCAACTCACATCAGTCCACCGTGCCATTTGCGATGCTCATCAAATATGCCATATCGGCGATATTCCTTCCTTCATAAAGTGGGGGGAAATTAAACTTGGGACATCTAGCCATGTAATCTGGAAGGAAAACATTTGTACGAAACTGCAAGTAATGCAGAAATCTTTTTTGAATACGCTCCAACCGTGAGGAATACACGGCGTCACATGGATTCCAGACTTGGGATGCGTACTCCAGATTCAATTCAATTCAATTCAATTCAATATTTATTTATTCAATAAAATCACAAGGACCACTTTGAATCGTCTTCTTACATGCTATAGAATCTAGCTAGTAATCCAGATGAATGCGCACATATGCACAATACAATATTTTAAAGGTTTTAATATTTGTAAAATCCTTAAACACTCTCAAAACGAAACCCAAGTGCACGAGATGCTCTATTTACAATGTTATTAATGTGGCAGTCGAATAAGAGTTTACTATCAAAAGTGACACCTAAATCGCGAATTGTATTGGCTTACGAATTAAAAAGCAAATGTAACATTTGGAAATGTTCAAGTCCAATTTATTGATCATACAATAACTTTCAATTCGAATTATGTCTTCTTGAATACGATATGCATCATGAATAGTTTTAATTTGATGTAAAATTTCATATCGTCAACGTATAACAGAATTTTAGAATAAAGAAAACATAAAGAGATATCGCAAATAATCATAACATAGATTAGCGGTCCTAATATAGAACCTAATTATAAAAAATGAGGGACTTCTGACGGGATAAACATGGACGTCGATGAATATCCGCTAAGACCACCGTCTGACATCTATGTATTAAAAACATAAGATGTGAATCACCTAAAAATATTACCTCGTATACCTCGCAGCTTCTATAATAAGAGCGAATAATCAATTCGATTAAAGCACTTGCTATAATTGGTGTCGACTTTATCAATTTGCGAGGGTTCAGACATAAACCGAGTCAAGAACTCGGTACACAGCAAGAGATTCGATGTAATGGACCCCTCAAAAAGCCGTGTTGCTATGGTGCAAGATCCTGCTTAAGAGCGGAGTACAGTTGAGTGTAAACCATTTTTTCGAACACTTATTTAACACGCGATTAAACACAATTTGGATATGGGCCTATGATTCTCTATTATGTTTTTGGTCCTTTTTTATGAACGGGAGTTATAAGAGCAGACTTCCAAATGTTAGGTACGATACCTTCGGATAATGAGCGGCACTACAAAATGGAAAGCGGCAAGACTAGACTTCTCGCACATATTACAATAAAGATTGCTGGAATACTATCCGGTCCCGCCGATTTACATAAGTCTAAGGTCTTAAATAGTTTAAACACTTCCTCATTGAGCATTGAGTTAAGCAGTATTAGATACGATACCAGAGAGCATAAAAGGTAATCAATTGTTGAGCTTTAAAAATCAGCTTAAGGCACTTCTTGTAGAAAAGAGTTATTATAGTATCACCGAGTTTTTGAACGATGACCTCAGTTACTTGTAACTAAATATAATAAATTTGCATGCCTAGTTAAGGTAAGATTGTACTGGTACTTTATATAATTATTACTATACTATAACAATGTTGTAAACCTACATTCTGACAAATAAATGAATTGAAAATCAGTTCCACGTAGAAATCCTCACTCGAAGTGTTAAAAATTCAGCGAAAATTACCAACCCGATTTTACAGTCAGATGCGGGTGCTGAACCATTATTGATGATCCTCAGCTGTTTGTAAAAAACTTATAAAATAAAAATTAATTTTGTAAAAAAATCATCTGTAGGGATGACAGGTGTCATGTCATTAAAAACTTGTACGAGTACAGTACTCAGTTCCTCAAAGAATTCGTTCACCTATGAAACTTTAATATTAGTCTCCCGGTTTCCAGCAAAGTGGCAGGAACGTTAAATGTTTAAAAATAAAATTACAGCTAAACATTTAAAAACAAAAAAAAGACTCTAAATAAAGTAATAAGATATGTTGAGCTTGACCGAATACCTCGACCACGAAACCTAACGTGAAAGTTAAACTTGAAGAACCTGCAAGAATGAGTAACAGAATAAGAATCAGTACTACCTGTATAAACTAAAGAATTTTCTGATTGTACGACACGACATTAGCTTTGATCGTCCATTTTGAAAAACGTTGGCTTAGGACTAAGACAAAAACAAGGTAGACATTTGTGTACTGTGTTTCAACCGACGAGTTCCAACGGGTGCTTATGGAAAATATCCAGCTTCTGGCGTAAAAGCGACATTGACAAGACCCCCATGCCAATTTACCTTATAATCGTAATCTACCAGTGTATCTAAAACATGGTATTTGCGTGTAATCACAATAGTGTGCTTTGGATTATAGTTAAAATCCAAATTTTTCAAACGACCACTTACACTATTGTGATTACACGCAAATACCATGTTTTAGATACACTGGTAGATTACGATTATAAGGTAAATTGGCATGGGGGTCTTGTCAGTGTCGCTTTTACGCCAGGAGCTGGATATTTTCCATAAGCACCCGTTGGAACTCGTCGGTTGAAACACAGTACACAAATGTCTACCTTGTTTTTGTCTTAGTCCTAAGCCAACGTTTTTCAAAATGGACGATCAAAGCTCATGTCGTGTCGTACAATCAGAAAATTCTTTAGTTTATACAGGTAGTACTGATTCTTTTTCTGTTACTCATTCTCGCAGGTTCTTTCAAGGTTAACTTTCACGTTAGGTTTTGTGGTCGAGGTATTCGGTCAAGCTCAACATATCTTATTACTTTATTTAGAGTCTTTTTTTGTTTTTAAATGTTTAGCTGTAATTTTATTTTTAAACATTTAACGTTCTTGCCATTTTCCTGGAAACCGGGAGACTAATATTAAAGTTTCATAGGTGAACGAATTCTTTGAGGAACTGAGTACTGTACTCGTGCAAGTTTTTAATGACATGACACCTGTCATCCCTTCAGAAGATTTTTTACACAAATAATTTTTATTTTATAAGTTTTTTACAAACAGCTGAGGATCATCAACAATGGTTCAGCACCCAAATCTGACTGTAAAATCAGGTTGGTAATTTTCGCTGAATTTTTAACACATCGAGTGAGGATTTCTACGTGGAACTGATTTTCAATTCAATTCATTTATTTGTCAGAATGTAGGTTTACAACATTGTTATAGTACAGTAATAATTATATAAAGTACCAGTACAATCTTACCTTAACTAGGCATGCAAATTTATTATATTTAGTTACAAGTAACTGAGGTCATCGTTCAAAAACTCGGTGATACTATAATAACTCTTTTCTACAAGAAGTGCCTTAAGCTGATTTTTAAGCGAGAACCAATTACCTCAATTCCATATAGTTGCGTTGAAAATAGAATACACCAGTTGATCTCAATTCTGTTTGTACTTTTATTATTATATCTACGAAAAACTCCCTTTCCCTATAGTGTTGTGGAGAAAGTCTTGTCTAGCTTTAAAGGGATAACACGAATCGTTCGTGTTCGAACTGAAACTGCGTTCGGATTTACGTCTCTGGCCTTTGCCTCACCAAAAGTTTGATTAAATTGATTGCTTAAAAAGTTAACTTTGGTGAAGTTGTGCTAGGAAACTACTACTGCTTAAACGCTTAATATCGGAATAAAGTATTGGGCTCCTTACTATCTAAGAAAGGTTTCATTTATCTTCCATTACTCTATTGCAGTTTTGAATTCTTACATCTTTGTGACCGCCCACTTTCGCATTTTTCATTTAGCTATCTAGGTAGCATCATCCCGTTACAATACGTAAACAATACGTTTCTCCACTTTAACATTGAAAGGGCTACTAATACGAATTACTTTGAAAAATTTCATTACCATAAAACTAATATTCTGCGAGCTAGGGTTCCTTGTTGTAAAACTATAAGGGTTCCTTGTTGGACCTAGAAGCGTTTAAAAATAAAGCCGTTTAGGCAAGGTCAATATCATTAATGTCAACAAAATGATGTCATGGAACATTAAGTACCTATCTATATTTATTCAAAGGCCGAGTCAATATCAGAGATAATCTATCATTACATTTTTAGCGGAAGCTACATATGTATTTCAATCTCATAAATCGCTGAAGGTAAATTAGGCACAAATAATGCATGAAATTAGGTATTTGAAGGTGAATCTTTTTAATCGTTGGTCAATCAACCCATGTTTAATCTGTGACCTAAAATAATGTGCTTAGAAGTAAAGTTGTAGTGCCTCACGGAAGTGTTTTGGGACCTCTTCTTTTTCTTCTATATATAAACGATCTTGCTGATATCACTTATTTGCTGATGACATTTCTTTAATATTTACATCTAATCGCAATACTGACATTAATAATTACATAATTGACATAAATAATACTATTGAATGCATAATTAAATGGCTTGACTTTAATAACTTAAATGGTAACTTGACAAAGACAAATTATATACAGTTTGGAACCTATGCACGCATAAACCAGCGTCTGAAAATCATTTGATATGGAAATATCAATAGTTCAGAGAGCGATAGACGTTTCTTGGAATAGTCTTAGATAAACATATAAATTTTAATGGAATTTCGTGTTTGGAGTCCTTGAAATGTTACAGAAGGTTTACACTGATTCGACTTTATGAAACACGAGCTAATTATGAGTGGTACAAAGCATTCAAAAGCGGTCGAGATGTGATGAAAGATTTGCCTCGCTCTGGTAAGCTAGCAACGTCCTCAACGGAAGTTAACATCGCAAAAGTGAAGGAAATAATGACTGAAAATCCGGCAAAATGGCGTGATAAGATGTATTTTCAGAAAATCAACTATTTCGAACAAATTACTACTTCTACGAGTATCAACAATCCAAGAACAGCTAAAGAATCCTATTGAGTTTTTCTATTAGATTATTGTAGTTTCATCCATTATTCAATAATTATTATAATTGTTCAGCTTCTAGATGTAAAAATGGTAAGCAGCAAAGTCTCGCTCGCTTCATACCATATACTGTTTATTTTAAAAACACATTATTCTTTATGTAAATAGTATATGTTGTTAGATATATGCTTGTCAATATATTGTTTGATAAGTGATCTTTTTTAATTTTACTTACTTCACTATAAAAATACCAAGTTATTTGTACTTGAAAATTGGGCTTGGTGCTTTGGCGAAAAAAATGTCACTGATTTTTTACAGATTATCCCAATCAAAATGTTCAACGACCATTTGATATTGTATTTATATCAAGTGAACGGTACGGATTCCGTCCTTCCGCCGGAACAAAATAAAACGCCGGAAATGTTTATGTGTGATTACGTTACATTTATATTTTAAGAACTAGTAGATATCATTTCTCCTGAGTTTGAATACTTGTGCAGTCGAAGAGTTTACAGACTAAGTACTCCTTCTGTTAAGACAATATTTTCTTGCCTAGGCGAAAAAAAGTGTATGATTTTTCCGTCACGACTCTTTCCTTAGTGTAGACGGTTATCCATAAGGTAAAACGAATGAATGAATTAGATGAACGAATGAACAAATAAATTCGATGAACTGAATTATGTACAATACAATGTTTAATATCACAACTCAAAAACTATATTAATTATGACATTTCCTACCATTCCTTCAATTCATTAGTCATTTCTGCGTTTAATTTAATTGCTCTCAGGCGCTTGTAATTAATTAATTTCTATTTGTTAATCAATAATATAATACGTTTATCAATAATATTATACTATACTATTATACTATTGTGTTAACTCAACCCGTTGACCGAAAAATTGTGTTATGTAAACACGTACTTGGGTTTCCTCGATACAGGCGTCACTTAGTGAGGAAACCACCAGATACCTCAAAAGCTGTAAAGATTTGGCTGCAAACTAAATGTTTTTTTTAATATTTACTATTCGTTAATAATTTGTTATTTTTAGTTTAGCTTTTATATGTTTTGCTGTAATAAATATATTTTTCTCATTTTCATTTTCATATGACCAATTCTGACAATGTGCCCTTTTAACACGAATTTGCAAATCATCCATCCATCTATCTGTCGTCGTCGCGTTGTGCAGCTTGGTGTAAGTAAAGGCCTCATCAAGAGCATCACCTAATCGTATGTGATTTGATGGTTGATGAGATGAACAATATATTTTATTACTCATCATCATTATTCAGTGACAATACAAGTATATTTATAACATCCGCACCAGTGATATTCATATTTGAAACGCTATTATTTTGGACACGACAATGGCGGTGTTCGTTATTTTATTTATTTTTATTGGTTTGGCTTCGCTAAGTGAAACAGAAAAGGTATGTAAGAAAAGTTGTAGTATTTTTAAATATTATTGTATTTATTTATAAGCATGTACATCTGGAGTGACGATCTGCGAAAGCTGGATGCGTCGAACTGAAGACAGGGCGCGATGGCGCTCATTAGGGGAGGCCTATGTCCAGCAGTGGACTGCTATGGGCTGATGATAATGATGCTGATGTATATCTATCCTTACGGGCACACCCAATTCAATAGATTACCTACCTTATATTCTAGTCTAGCCTAGTCTTAATATTAATATTAAAATTAAAAAAAAATTAAACATTTTGGAAAAACAAAAACAAGATGATTTACTTAAGTACTACATAAAAATCTGATAAATTATTTCAAAGTAATTTGATTATGAACTACAATAATTCAGCTCGACCGACTTCGATAAAATTAAAATGGGTCGTCCCATTTGAACTTTGAACCAAAAAAATAATTTTCTAAATCGGTTCAGGCATATTTGAAATCGGTGAATACATAAAAAAAAACATTTCTACGAATTGAAAACCTCCTCCTTTTTTTGAAGTCGCTTAAAAAGACAACCGACTTCATGTATATACACAATATACTGTAAAACGTTGCGGAGTTCCCTCGACTATCCTTCGTCTTCACCATCAGATTCCTAATGACAGTCACAACCCATCTAGGTCTAAAGTTCTCATCAATACAAATTAATCAAGCCCAAACACCAGGTAATTGCTGTAAATCGTTGAAGAGTTCCCTCGACTGTCTTTCGGCTCCATCATCAGATCGACTCCTGTCCTTCAATAAATAGTAGTGCTAAAATACTTTATGAAAATAAATTACAAACGCACTAGTCGCCACTACGAGTATTGAAGGTTCCCCTCTATTTTTCTGGGATGACTTCTTCAGATCCTGGTTTCCTTATCATGGTACCAACCTTGGGCTATCTCCTTTCCAACTAAAAAATAATCATCTAAATCGGTTCATAATAATAACAATAATAATATTTATATTTATTAATTCATATAACTAAGATCCATTGCACATACAATCAAAATAAAAGTATAAATAAAATAAAATCATTGATTAATAACATAATAGTATAATAGTAGATTGTTGCACCGAGCGCAAAGTGAGTTATTAATGCACTGAATTAACACGAGTGCATTAATTACTCTCTTTAGCAAGGTGCGTAATTTACTTTTCTTTCAACTACCAATCTACCTACTGTGATCAAATATACCCACTCAAACTAAATATATGAAGAATCAATGTTTTACAATGGTAAAAAATGCGCACCATTTGTTTAATTTTATCACCAAGTCGGTTTTATTCAGCCGATTTTTATTATCAGCCAGTATCTTTTTGATCTAATGCAACATTTTATATTAAATTTAATGGGAAATATTAAACTTTTGTGGTAAATTTATATCTAAATAAAATGTAAAAAATAGTGCAATACATAATGAGATTTAATATAACATTACTGCACTGTTTTGGTTTTAAGCAAAAAATACGTCTTTTGTGATCGGTTTTGTAGTGATTAATGACAACATTACTACGTAGTTGAAAGAAAATTAAATTATATGTCAAAAATTATTCCTACTAACCTAAATAACACCTTAATTAGTATAATAGATATGTCATAAACGACGAAGTATTCCGCGAACACACATAAAAAAAAATATATATACGGTCGAATTCAGAAACCTTTTTTTGAAGTCGGTTAAAAAATAAACGGTACGTCTATATCTATCTATAAAATGTGTTGTATGACTAATCATATTATGTATTTTAATCCTTTTAGATTAGATACATTAGCACAGAACATCCGATGATAAAGTTCTACAATACAAAGTACTTCTCGTATTGCAACATGACATCTCGGCGCTATGGACGTAAGGACCCCTACTACTACGTTGGTGTCAACTATGAGTTGTTGGAATACATCGGCAATAACATATCGGTAAAGGTTTAGGTTAAGATGGCAACAGCTATACAGCGATATATACTAGTATATGACGTGTACGTCATATACGTCGTGACTACATCATACCGCTACCGCGGTATGATGTAGTCACGACATGTAGATAGTCACGACCCCTAATTTCAATCTTAGACATCCTACTTATTTATTTTTTATTTCTATTATTTATGCTTCAATGTACATTTAGCTTAGGTCTTACAATAAATGCTGTAGGTATAGTTACATTGTACCCTCTGAGGGCGTTGCAGAACAGGTATAATTGATAAGCTGGTAAGTACATCGAGATAAGTTCATTTCCTAATTAGGTATAAGTTACGAAATACGTCAACAAAACACAAATATTTACAAACAAGACATAAAAGTTAAAATAAGTATGAATCTGTTTAAATGTTAATATGGTAAAAGTAACAATAATCATAGATGGTTATTAAGTACATAATATGTCAATCTATATAATAAAAATCAATTGCTATTCGTTAGTTTCGCTAAAACTCGAGGACGGCTGGACTGATTTGGCTGATTTTGATTTTGAATTGTTTGTGGAAGTCCAGGGAAGGTTTAAAAGGTGAGTAAATATGAAAAAAAATATTTATTAATTTATTGAGGCGGTACGAAGTTTGCCGGGTCAGCTAGTTTATAATAAAAATGTCTGATATTTATTTCCTACATACAAATTATATCGTAATCGAATCAAATCAAATCAAATAAAAACATTCATTATTCAATAAAATCACAAAGACCACTTTGAATCGTTCTCTTACATGCTAGTGAATCTAGGTGCCGGTTTCTCCTAACCCCAGTTCAAAAAGAATCCGGCAAAGAAACTCGTTTGGTCTTAACACTTTTTGTATGATCCTTGCAAATTGTCGAGTCGAGTTGGAGCAGATTCATCCCAAGCTTTTTTGTCATCTAAATAATCCGATATTTTATAATATGCTTTAATAGACAGTTTATGTTTTATTACGTTTTTAAATTTGCCAATCGACAAATCTAATACGTCACTTGGTACTTTGTTATAGAAGCGTACACTTGGCCCTATAAAATACTTATTAACTTTAGCGAGCCTTACTATGGGGACAGCGAGTTTATTTTTATACCTAGTAAACTAAGATTATCACATTTTTTTTAAACAAATGAGCGTTTATGTGAATATACATAAGATTTTCGTATATATACTGACAAGGCACTGTCATGATATATATTTCTTTTAATTTATTTCTAAGTGATTCTCTGAGGCTTATGTTATAAATTGGACGAACAGCCCTCTTCTGCAACACAAATATGGTGTTTATATCTGCAGCACTCGCCCACAACAGAGTACCATACAACATAAGGCGTAAATTTAACGTGTCTAAGCTGACAAAAGAGATTTAAATGAGATGAAAACAAAAAACTAATCATTAACATTAGAAATTTTAGCCATGCATAGAAAACTTAAATTTTAAATGGCCAGTACTAGAACGGTAACTTCATAGATAATAAATGACCTCATCAATGTGAAATTTTAATACTTAACCGTTATAATGGCAAAACAGATTTGAATGTTACTTGGTATTAATATAGATTTGGGCCTGGAATAAAATATTGGCTACTTTTAAGGGTTCCGAAGTCCACGAGGAACTGTCTGTCTGTCTGTCTGTCTATCTGTCTGTCCGCCCCTAATTAGAGTTCTGGCTCGCAGACTATTTGTCTTATCGTAATTATTTTTTTCAAGTAATGCTTATTAATGACCTCTACAAAATAAAACTAAATACTTAAACAAGGGGTAAGGGGTACCTCTTCTACATAAAAAGTAGGGTCGTTTTTTATTTCTTTTTTATACTTTATGATGGGTAGGTATATTTTTTGATACCTATGTCTTTTATATCACGAGGTTTTAACATATTTCATAACATAGTGCAGGAAAAAGCAAGTATAAAACCAGCATAATCGGAGCGAACTAAATGCTTCATCTTTTCCAATGTATATTTGGCAACAATTCTTTACTTACGAAATGCTTGATAATATCGTTCTTTACACAAATATAAAGATTAGAGAAATCAGACCAAACTACAAAAAGCAAACCTGTGTTGAAGATTTCGATCTCATCAAGTTGAAGGCATTTATAGGGTTCCTGTAATATACAGCTATTTTCAAAGAATCACGAACACTATATACATCATGGTACAATACAGACGGAACATGAAGAGTACATGTTGTAAAAGCAATCCGAAACTACAACGTGACCTCAGTCGCTCTCCGACGCATTCTCCATCTGGAAGCCAGTCCATTGGCTTTTCCAAGTGTTTGCTGAGAAAATGCTGGCGGTTTGAAACTGTTCCACTTGCTGCCCCAAAAAAAAAAGAGAGACCCAATACATATGTTTTGGATGCAAAGCATCAATTTGCCTTGAATGTACAAATAAGTTGAGCACTCACTGTCGTGAAAAACTGTAACTTTGAGGCCTGTAATAATAATAATAAAAGCCTTTATTCGCTGACCAATTTTCAGTAAATTTTTTGACTAATCAATTTTTTTAAATCCAGTTTAACAAAAATAACATTCTTCGACACAGGCCTCCCCTAATTTTTTCCACTCCCCTCTGTCACGTGCTAATTTTCTCCATCCTTTCGGTAAATCATCTTCCCATCTCTTGATTTGACGTCCCTTTTGGCTTTTCCCATTTCAAGGATACCATTCCATTACATCTTTTGTCCATTTTTCCTTGTGCGTTCTCATTATGTGACCTGTCCATTTCCATTTGAGTTTTTTTATTACCAATGAAAAATCGTTTTCTTTTGTGCTTTTTCTTATTTTTGAAGTCGTCCACCTGTCACGTAGCCTTATGTTAAGCATGCTTCGTTCCATACTGCGTTGACAAACTTGAAGTTTTCGGTTGTTTTTGCTCGTAGCAGGCCAAGTTTGACACCCATAAGTAAGACATGGGAGAATGCACGTGTTATACTGTTTGCTCATTACCGTCATTGGCATTTTTTTGTTTTTAACCATATTTTTTAGGGACCAGTAACGTTTCCATGTATTGCTTATTTTTCTATTAATTTCTTTCGAATACTGGTTTCTTATTGATATAAGCTGCCCAAATATATATATGCATCAACATATTCGATAACTTCTTGTCCTATTTGTATATTTCCCTTGATTGCATTCGTCATTACTTTAGTCTTAGCTGGATTCATTGATAAACCTGCTTTCCTGCTTTCATTGTTTAATTGATGTAACATAGTTTGTAGTATGACTGATCTCTCTGCGAATAGCACAATATCGTCGGCGAATCTTAGATGATTTAGATTTGTTCCATTTATAATTATTCCGAAATCTTCCCAGTCTAATTCCCAGTAGTCTATATTTTGGAATACATTTTCTAGCACTGCCGTGAAAAGTTTTGGGGAGAGTGGGTCGCCTTGCCTAACGCCTCTCTGGATACTAAATTCTTCTCCTTGCTGCTCTAGTTGGACCTTTGCTGTGGAATTTTTGTATATTTCTTTTATAATTTTTATATATTTACTTTCTATGCCTTGGTTTTCCAACGTCTTCCAGATATAGTTATGATTTAAAGAATCGAAAGCCTTATTGTAATCGACGAATGCAATGTGGTAGTGTTGGGCATACTCATTAAGTTTTTCGATTATCTGTTTTATACGTGAATATGATTGATGGTAGAATAATCGGCGCGAAAGCCCGCTTGTTCTCTAGGTTGGTTTTCTTCTATGTGTTTCGATATTCGGCTAAGTATTATTTTAGAAAACACTTTGTATAAATTGGATATTAGACATATAGGTCTGTAGTTATTTATATCATTTTTATCGCCCTTTTTATGTAAAAGAACCATGGTGGACTTCGTCCATTGAGTTGGAATTTGTTCAGTAGCTAATATTTCGTTAAAAAGTTACGTCACAGGTTTTGACATTTCTGTTATAGTGTCTTTCAATCACTCGTTCGGAATGTTATCCTCCCCAGGTGCTTTGCCGCTCTTTTGCGTTTTTATAGCTCATAATGTATATAATGTATGTATGTATGCTCATATAATGTATTTCTTGTGGTATTAGTGATCTTGTCATCATATTTTTGTGGACGCCATAATATGATTTATATTTTTTATATTGTATAACTCCCCTTACCATTCTATGATCTGTATTAAAATTTAGCTTATTCACTACATTGACGTCACTGAATATACTTTTGTCTCTTGTCAGAATTTCATTTCTATCTCTTCCGTTTGGTGATATCCATTTCCACTTTCTTGACTTTCGTTTTTTAAAGAAGCTATTCATTATTTTAATATTATTTAAAAAGAAAACTCCACAAGGCGCTGTCCGTTGTCATTTCTTTCTCCTCTGCTGTGATCTCCCATAACAAATTCATCTTTATTTGATTTGCTGCCTTGCTTGGCATTCAGGCCTCCCATCAGGGTTATGTTTTTATTCGTCAGATCTTTGTAGAATTTATCTTTCGCCATCTTTGTATCTTGTTCTTGTTTTAGGATCTTTTTCATTTTTAGTATCTCGCTTCTCTTCCAATTGTTATTAAAAACAATAAGAACAGGTCGTATTTTATTTTCTTTGTTGATACCGATGCGGTGAATCTTTGATACATCATTCAATTCTAATGTGATTTTCAAATCTGTTTTTATAATTTCCTGCACTCTTTGAAATAACTGCAAAGGAGCTTTTTCTTCTTCTTCCAAACCAAAAAACAGGATGTTGTTGTTTTTCTTTTCCTTCTCTAAATATTCAATCTTCTTTTCCAAAATTGCTATTTTATTTTTCATTCTAATTTTTCATTCATTTTTTCAAATATAGTGTGTGTTTGTTTTTCCATGTATATATTCATTTTGTCGAAAAGCATTTGGAATTGTTCCTCCATTTTAGGCACCTTTTTTCTTTGTGCAGTGGCAACACTGGAGCGTTTTTGACGTGAGCTTGGTTGACGTTACTTTGACGTCACTGTCACTCGCTGTTCACTGTTCTGATAATCTCAAAGTGCAGGACTACAAGTGATAATTTTAATGTTAAACACTAACACTTTGATTTATTCACTACTATGTTCTATGTAGTTACATTGCCTGAACCAATTAACCAATCCATATTTATAGCCAATTAAGCACTTACAATGTTTATTTCTCATTCCTAATAATGCTTACGCATGGTCGCCGGCCCAGACGGCTGATGTAGCAAAACCACAGTAATATAAACTAGAGATTGTCTGGTCATTCTGTCTTTGACCACTTCATGTATCGTTTCGTTAATATTAAATAATCTTAATTCAATTATTTTATATTTTTTAAAAACATTTCCTCGCTTTCCCCGAACAAGTCTGGCGCAGCCGGTAGGATTTTCCACGATTTTCCCGGATTTTCTTCGATCGTGAAAACCCCAAAATCGGTGTCGCGAAAATTGAAATCCGTATGAAAACCGACTATACGCGGACGTGGAAATAAACGAACCAAATAAATTACGACTCTCGAACGGTAAAAGCGTGTGAAAGAAGTGAAGTGTCAAAGTGCGGTTTCAGGAGGACATGGGATCGAGCAGCTTGTGAGTAAACCTTTTCACTTCCTGTATTGTATATTCCTGTGTCTTTTCCACCTTCCTTTCTCGAACTTAAATTGTCGAGCTTATTAGTTGCGTTTATCTGATTTTGTTTGCATTAAAATTGGCAAATTGATTTGCACTTAAATAGGCAGATCTGTTAATCGTAATTAATTCGTATTAGTCATAAGTAATATTAAGTCGCACTTAAATAGGCAAACTAGTTTACACTTATATTGGTAAATCAGTATAGTAATAGTAAAAATTAATATTTTAAAAATGGAAATTAAGGCTATTCCTAAGGAAACCTTATCGCTTATCCCTAAATATGATGGGGACGAAAATTTATTAAATTTATTTCTAAACAAATGCGAGTATGTGATAAGTGGAAGCGCGATTAGCGGAAACGCAGCGCAGAGTTTGTATCTATTTCATGCTATTTCTAGCAGACTTACTGGTAGAGCCGCGACTCTACTAAGTGACCATCCGAATATCTGTACATATGCGGTATTGAAAGATTTACTTACCCAACATTTTGGTGACCCTCGATCGGAAGAATGTATAGCAATCGAGCTAGAATCTCTAAAGCTAAAGCAAAACGAAACGTACATCCAGTTTTGTCATAGAATTCAGAACGTCCGTAGTTCATTATTTGCTAAAGTGAATAGACTTACCGATGAAGGAATTAAAGCAGCGAAAATGATAGTTTATAATAACACTGCGTTAAACGTGTTTTTGTATAACTTACCAGAGGATATGATTCGAATCGTACGCCTTAAAAGTTGCTCTACCTTGGAACACGCCTTAAGCATAGTAACCGAGGAGGTTAATTTCAAGTTCCAATACGATGCTAAAAATAAATTACTAAAACAAACTCATAGTACATCAAACTATCAAAATACACAGAAACCTTTACCGGTCGCTCAAGGTTTTAAACCAGCGCTCGACTCTGTGCCAAATAATTTTAAATTCGGTATTCCACAAAATCCGAATGGATTCCGTCCAAACTTTATACAACAATTGAGGTACGCGCCGCCCACGCAAAGTTTTAGATACGGGACACAGCCCCAGCGTACTTTCGGCCAGCCTATTACGCAACGCGCCCCATTCCAACACGGCGGTCATAAGTTTGGTATTCCACAACACCAAGGTTATAAATTTGGTATCCCGCAACAGCCAGGATATAAATTTGGCATACCCCAACAGCAAGGTAATAAGTTCGGCATTCAGAACCAACCTTTCATCCAAAATAAATTTGGTGTACCGAAACAGCAGGTACAGGAACCTAGATTACAAGAGTCTGACGTTACAATGCGCACAGCGCCGATAAGACAAAATATGGTAGCGGATGATTTGTATTTTATAAATGATCCTCCATTTTGCGAAGACTATAACCCCGACTATACAAACGTGTATGACTATGTAAACGAGAATGTAGAGTACCCTTCTGATGAGTGCTATTACATGGCCAATCACGATGAAACCAATTCCGTACAGCCGGAAAACATCAACCCGGAAAACATCAGTTCGGAAAATATAAGTCCGATTTTTCAGGAGATAGCCTCGAAGGATGCGGTGAGGTAATTAGTTTAAATTATTGCGATAGTATTCTAAAACTACCTCACGTCGTTATACCAGAAATAAGATCAAAGTTTCTCATTGATACTGGTAGTAGTAGATCTTTTATAAGCCCTGTTAAAGCCAACGAATTTTTTAGCGAATTCAAATACTACGAGCCGTTCACAGTAATCAGCACACATGCCCAGAGCATGCACAATGAAGTAATACACATACCATTGTTAAAAACCTTTAGGAGCGCACTGGCTCATAAATTTTACGTTTATGATGTTGACGGACGCTACGACGGTTTAATAGGATCTGATCTTTTATCGAAGTTAGGAGCAAATATCGATATGCGTAACCAAGTGTTACTAACTCACAACGCGAGCATACCGATTATTTACAATCCACCGTATGAAATCTATGTAGCACCACGATCTGAAACTAGAGTTAGGATTCCCACGAACTTACAAACCGGAGATGCGATTTTAGATTATTTACAATTCCAAAAAGGCGTTCGTATGCCTACCGCTCTTGTCAAGTGTGAGAACTATTTTGCAGAAACAGTTATTCAAAATACATCCGATGTGAAAGCTGTTATCACGTTCAAGGAACCTTTCGATGTTACGATATTTGAAAATGAGGAATGTAAGGTAAATTTTGTGAAAGACGAATGTATGATTGATGAAGTATTGAAAGAAAATTTGAGAAAATTGCGTTTAGAACACATGAATAAAGAGGAGCGTGAAAGTATTTTCAGGTTGTGTCAAGAATATCGTGATATATTTTATAGCGATAAAATACCATTGTCCTTCACGAACCAAGTGAAACATAATATTAGAACGACCAACGAAGACCCGATCTATATACGGCCTTATCGACATCCGCCTGTTATTAATCAAGAAATTCAAAATCAAGTAGATAAACTTTTAGCAGACAACGTAATTGCAGATTCTCACTCACCTTGGAGTGCACCAGTTCACCTGGTACCAAAAAAAATAGACGCATCTGGTAAAAAGAAATTTAGAATGGTGATCGATTATCGACGCCTAAATGAAATCACAGTCGACGATAAGTACCCGTTGCCTAATATTACCGATCTGTTTGATAAAATAGGCAGATCCCAGTATTTTAGCACAATAGATCTTGCTAGCGGCTATCACCAAATTGAGGTAAATGAGGCAGATAGATCTAAAACTGCCTTTACGACACAATCAGGCCATTATGAGTTTAAACGGATGCCGTTTGGCTTAAAGACGGCCCCTGCAACGTTTCAAAGGGCCATGGATAATGTGCTACGAGGTCTTCAGGGTATCCATTGCTTAGTTTATCTTGACGACATCATAGTATTTTCATCTAGCTTAGAGGAACACGTTGAGAAACTACGTAAAATATTTAATCGACTCAGAGAAACTAATTTAAAAGTAACACTAGACAAATGCGAATTTTTAAGAAAGGAAGTCCTTTATCTTGGTCATAACATCACCAAAAATGGCCTTATGCCTAATAACGACAAGATTAAAGCAGTTCAGAACTTTTCATTACCAAAAACGTCTACTGAAATAAAGAGTTTTCTTGGTTTAGTAGGTTATTACCGGAAATTTATTAAGGATTTTGCTAAACTTACACAACCATTAACTTCATGTCTAAAAAAGAAAAATAAAATTGATAGCACTAAACAAGAATACATAAACGCATTTGAAAAATGCAAAGAGCTCTTGACCAATGCACCGCTCTTACAGTTTCCCGATTTTACCAAACCATTCGTCCTTACAACGGACGCATCTAACTTTGCGATCGGAGCTGTCTTATCACAGGGACCTATAGGTAGCGATAAGCCAATAGCATACGCAAGTCGTACTTTAAACGACGCTGAAACGCGGTACAGTACGATAGAAAAAGAGCTTCTAGCCATAGTATGGGCTACAAAACATTTCCGACCGTATTTGTACGGCAGGAAGTTCTTAATTTATACGGACCATAGACCACTAACTTGGATAAAATCTATAACTGAACCTAACAATAAATTAACACGATGGAAATTACGTTTGTCCGAATTCGATTACGATATTAAACATAAAGCAGGAAAGCAAAATTGCAACGCTGACGCTTTGTCACGGGTTAGAATTAACGCATTAGGAGATAACGACGATATTTCAATGAAGGTTAATTTGGATAAGAAAGAACAAAAATTAGAACGTCATATTATAGATTTAACTGAGGAAATTACACGATTGAGTAAAGAACTTAACAGCACCTCTCGCGCCTCTTCGCCACGTGAGCGAACGCCACCTACGATAGTAATCTCATCCGATTCAGAGAAAAGTAATACATCAATAGCTGGTAACGGTAGACGATCGCACTACTCAATTCCATCATTGGGTAGTACCACTGCATCTGCATCTGAAGGAAGAAACGACAGCATAGGCACGGTCCATTCAGCTCTTGATCTGGATACAGATGGTATGCTTATTCTTCAAGAAGCCGTAGATAGTAAGCCAAACCAGATCCTCGTTCATAGCTGGAACAGAGACGAGTTATCGGTTAAAGATTTATCTAGGAACAAACAAAAGGTATTAGAGATCCACTTACCTTTAAATAACCCAGACCTTATTAAAAGGTTCCTGAAGGGATATATTAGGCCTAAAATTAAATATTTCTTTTATTTTGAAGACCCTTTACATCGCAAACAGTTTTCAGAGGCCTCCATATTTCTATTCCAGAAAGGAACTGTGAAATTTTACGAGTGTACCAAGAGAGTGATTTATGTAGATAGTGAAGCTGAGCAGCGAGACATTGTACTTAAATACCATGTAGGAAAAAATAGTCACAGGGGAATTAAAGAAACGCTAGTACATTTAAGACGTACATTTTATTGGAATAATATGGACCAGACAGTGGCCAGCATCTTAAATGCGTGCGAACTCTGTAAAAAAATGAAGTATGATCGTAAACCATTAAAACCTGAATTACAACTATCACAGACTCAAATTAAACCATTCCAAGAGTTATTCATAGACACTTTCTCTATTGATGGAAAACATTATCTCACAATAGTTGACGCCTTTAGCAAACTAGGTCAAGCATTTGAGATCAGCACTAAGTCTACCCCTGAAGCTGTTCGGGCTCTGATAAAATACTTCTCCTTGTATGGAACTCCTAGTAGAATCAGTTCAGACCCTGGTACTGAATTCAACAACACTCTCATGAAAGAAATGTTATCATTTTATAAGATCGAACTTCATATTGGTACTCCTCATAATCCCAACTCTATGGGAATAGTTGAAAGATTCCACTCTACTATTATAGAGATATATCGAATCGCCAAATATGAACAAAAGATAACTGACGCTGCATCAGTCATGAGTTATGCAGTAATGTCATATAACCATACGATCCACTCTACCACAGGTCTCACTCCATTTGAAGTAGTTTTCGGCCATACCGAATCTAATAGCGCGTTTTATGTAGATTTTAATAAACAGTTTACTCAACAATTGGTAAAAGAACACGTAAGAAGAACTAAGCATTTATATGAGTATCTAACAGATAGAATAATCGATAAAAGAAAGCCGTTATAGAGAAACGTGGTGGAGAAAAAGATTTCGACATAGATATAGGCGATACAGTATTCATTAAAGGAGTCAATACTAGACGCAGCAAAGATAAACCGCAATTTCAGATAACCCGTCACACAGAAAAAATATTTTGTTTAAAAATTTTGACAGCCCAAGCACTAGATTCTAAACTAGACTAGACTAGATTATAGTAGCGGAAAAAATACTGCATTGTTCTAAAAAATTAATAACTCTACAACCAAACCATATTTTATTATTCTGTAAAAAACAATGTAATAATAGATATATTACCTATCTATCAGGCATAAAAATAACGTGTTTAGTCAAATACTATATTTTAGAATAAATAGTTTAGAATAAATCACTTCAAAATCAGTAGCATGGCAACGAACTTTTTCCCGCCTTATCTAGAAGTTATTACTATGTATTTCTTACAATTGATTATCCAAAAATACTTATAATGAGCAGAATAAACAGTTTTTGTAATAATAAACACCACTTACCATCGTTATATCCAGTAAATCCACCATCAAATAAGTCAAATCACAATCAACGGTCACTGCACTCACACTCACTCACGTGCGAAACGCGAAAATTCATAAAATACTAAACGAACACTGATTATGCTATATTTGTTGTTCAGAATGTAGACAATATATCAAAGAACGTAATTCAGTAAACTTCTCCATACAAAAGTAGACTGTAAACATGTAAATTTATTTTTATAATCAAATGGGGCGAGCGCGGCCGCCATTGACCGCTCGGGAGTTTACGGAAATTTACGCGTCATATCTAAAAGTTATTATTATTAGTAGCTATGTATTTTATTATCCACAAACACTTATAAGAGCATAATAAACCGTTTTTGTAATAATAAACACCCCTCACTATCGATAAATCCAGTAAAACTCACTATTTCTCTCACACACGGTTCGCGGACCCGCCGCCGAGCGACGCGAAGTTCAACTGACGATGAAAAATTGAACGATCACAGACTGCGTAATATTTTTTGCTCAGAAGGTCGATAATATATCAAAGAACGTAACTCAGTAAACTTCTCCATACGAAAGTAGTCTGTAAACGTTTAGAATAAGGTCTTGTTTTGAATGCGGGAGCGCGCCCGCCTGCGTCCGCTTGGGGTTCAACGGAATTTCTTTTGGCGCCACGTGCGCGCCCTAAGCATTTATATGAGTATCTAACAGATAGAATAATCGATAAAAGAAAGCCGTTATAGAGAAACGTGGTGGAGAAAAAGATTTCGACATAGATATAGGCGATACAGTATTCATTAAAGGAGTCAATACTAGACGCAGCAAAGATAAACCGCAATTTCAGAAAGCACGGGTTACCGGAGCTATAGAAAGGAACGTTGTACCAGTTATAACACATAACCGGAATACTAAAGTTCCCATTAAAGACATAAAGCGCCCTCCACAGGTTAATTCTTCTGGTGGTCCAAGTGATCCGAAGCCAGGCCCTTCATCTGCAGCCGATTGACAAGAACCCGGGACTGCTACCTGTAAAGGAAGGTCAAGCTGTCGTTAGCCATGATACATGGACTGTTATTAAGATTTTAGATATAAGGTTTCTTCACCAAGAACTAGAGTTAAATATAGGTAGCTATGTAAGACTTAAAGGACAAGTACAAAGCTGTTTCGAGACCAAAGCTTTTGATATAGACTTTATCGAAGTACAGTCACAAACAGATTACATTATGAATATAACTATAGATAAGTATAAACAATTGATTCCATCGGTAAGAGCTAAGCGTGGTTTTATAAACCCTATCGGTTCATTGATCAAGACGATCACGGGTAATCTTGACAATGACGACGCTGTGATGTACGAAAAGTTAATTCATGAAGTAAAGACAAAACAAGACGCAATAAACAAGAAAATTACAATCGTTACTGAAATGATGGGTACGTTCACAAAAATAGCGAACTCTACTATAAACAATATCATTCAGATTGAAGAGAGTATTGAAGATATTAAACGCAGTTTAAATGAATCAAAGTTATCTCAAACTAGTAATAAAATTATTCACATCTATAACGTTTTTATACATAACTTTCAGACACTCTACATAAGGCTGAATGAGATTGAAACGGCTATTGCTTTTGCTAAAATTAAATTGTTACACCAATCAATCGTAGACACAGATGAATTAGTATTATTATTAAAGGAGATTGAGAAAACTAATAGATTAGTGTTTCCAGTTAAGACTGAAAACGTTGTAAAAATAGAGCAGTGTATAGAGATGAAAGCGTACATAAAACAAAATCAGATAAAACTCATTATGCATATTCCTTTGATTAGGAATGAGGAATTTAATTACATTAAATTGATTCCCTTACCTATCCATGACACAATCAATGACCTTACCTCTCTTATCCTGCCCAAATATCCTTACGTACTGGTGAAAGGGTTGAAAATAACGCCGCTCTCCCAGCCTTGCCGCGAAGTTGATGAATCCCGCTTCTTATGTTTCGAGAACGACGCATTACCGCTAATCGAAGATGATTGTATTACCGAGCTTATGAAATTTTCTACAAATATCTCGAGTTGTTGGTTACAATCAATGATGTAAAAGCAGAACTCATACAGCCAAATCGCTGGATCATCTACGTGAAAACCGAAACATTACTTACCAGGTACTGCGAAGACGAGATTACACAAGAACCCATAAGTGGAACTCATCTGTTAACTTTAGATGATGATTGTCAAATCAATATAAAGGAAATAAAGCTTAAAAGACACCAACGCCAAGGAAAAGATATAGCATATACAAAACTTCCAGTTGTCAACTTGCCCAAAATATTGGTCAGCCCATCTGACATGCAGAAGAAACCTGTCGATCTCAACGGTATCGACCTTACTGATGTCCAGTTCCTGAATTACTTATTAAAGAACAGTGAAAGTGAAATTATCAGTGATAATAAAAATCACGATAGTGCTTTAGATTATAAGAGTGTTAGCATAGGAAATTTTGTGTTTTGCGTTTTATTAGTTATATGTCTTTTGTTTTTTGGATTTAAAAATAGGATTAGAAACTTTTGTATTAGGGAAAAGACTCGAGATAATCCTCATCCTTCAGATAATCTCGAACTTACGGAGGGAGGAGTTACATTGCCTGAACCAATTAACCAATCCATATTTATAGCCAATTAAGCACTTACAATGTTTATTTCTCATTCCTAATAATGCTTACGCATGGTCGCCGGCCCAGACGGCTGATGTAGCAAAACCACAGTAAGATAAACTAGAGATTGTCTGGTCATTCTGTCTTTGACCACTTCATGTATCGTTTCGTTAATATTAAATAATCTTAATTCAATTATTTTATATTTTTTAAAAACATTTCCTCGCTTTCCCCGAACAAGTCTATGTCACTAGATGTTATTGTTTACAGCGGGAGTTGTCTCAATAGAGTTGATAAACCAGTGTTTTGCAATTATTTTTGACGGAGAAGTTGTTAGGTAATATTAGTAAATAGTTCGGCAACCGCGGTTAGAAAAAAAAAACTATGAGGCCTGTAATTTTGTTTAAATGTTGATTTTAGAAAGAAAGTTTAAATTGTGTTATGTTAGTTGATAATTGAATAACTAAAAGAAAGCCTAGTTTATTTACTATGTATTACTATTTATTATTAGCCTAGAAAGAAGTTTATTTCCCATGTGATTATTTTTGTAAATCTCATTTTCTAGTTATGATAGATTGTAAGCCTGAAATTAGTGATAGTATGAATAAATTAAGATTATAAGAAATATATTTGATAATTATGTGCCTTTATTTTTCTAATAAATAGTTTGATATGTCTTTAAACTGTTTTTGCTTACTAAAAGACCCATACTTTGACAATTATCACAGTCTAGTGTCACTTTACTCCGGCGTCCCACAGATCCATGGTAGGTGGTTGTGTGACAAAAATAGGTGGTAGATGGTTAAGGGTTAACAGCTTTTTGGTACAGTTTCTCGTTATGTAAATATTATGCTTTGATTGGTAATTTTTGATTGAAGTGTGTGTTTCTGGCCAACCCCTATTTAGAAAACTTAACAATATTATTAAAATAGTTATATATATCATTAAATTAGCTGTTCAGCTGACATTGTCCGCTCTTCTTAAAAATAAAAATATGTCATATTAAAACACAACTTAATGCATTCGGGGTAATCTAGGTGTTTGTTAAAGCTAGTGAGGTATATCATAGAAGCACAAGAAATCAGGGCAGAATTGTATTGCCTAAAGTTCCAAAGACGAGTATGAATATAAATAGTAGGTATGCAATATGCGGGAAAGTATATAATTCCATACCTGACTATATAAAAAAAATATCATTAAATAAATTTATAAGGAACTCAAGTCCTGGTTACAAGCTAAATGTTGTTATAACTGTATCTGAATTAATAAAATTACATAAATTTAATGAACTAATATTCCTAAGTGACGTTTATATTGAATTGTTATTGTGTTACCTTGTTTTTTTATATAAATGTCTCACTTACAATTTACCTCACTTGTAATTTACCTATGTTCCACAATAAATGAATTATGAACTATAATGGTTTCTTGTTGGACTACGAGTTAAAGGTGTTAATTGATTTGGCACCTGACCGCTAGTCATTTTTACCTTAGATGAAATCTTCGAAACTCAGAAGCTCTGATTTATTGAGTTTCGATATCTTAGTATCAATGTATTTATGTTTCAGATGAACTTTTACTTCTTTGAGTTTTTAACTCACAGATATGAGCGAGGGTTTGTGGAGCTGCACTTCAAGTTATGTGACATGTTAAAAGACGATCTGTGGTTTGGCGCGGCGATCAAGCGGGGCGGGTTGAACGGTTCCTGCCCGTTGCGTCCGGTAAAAAAACAGATCATTACTCGCTCTACTAAGTCTTGCTGGGGTATCTGTAAATGCAGTCAGCTGCCCTAGAATGTGTACATTACATTTTTTCAAAATGGCGTCTTCATATTAATGTAAAGCTTTTCCGGACAAATACTCATAACATACCTGTAAAGTCATCACCCACTTTTATGATTTTTTGTTTTTGTTATACCACAGTGATGCCCTTTTCAATGTTTTGAAATTTATACAGGATGCCCCGAAACTAGTGTTATCCCAAGGGGGCTGATTCCCGACACATACGAAATCAACAAATGGTTTTTGACTTTTGAGAATTCATTGAAGAAAGAATCAAAGTTTGCTTCAAAACTAAAATTATGACAAGCGGCCCTAAAATTAGTGTATTTTAAATTCTAGGCGTGATCTCAAAATAAAATATCGTTTGAGTTCACGGAATAGTCTACCTACATTGTGATACCTCTGAGAGAAAAGTAGACTTTTGTTTTCAGTGAGACTCACGATGTAATTTGACAAACGTGTCAACATAAGTGTTATTGACGGTGTGTCTATAGTACCATTGATTTGTACCATCAATAATACTAGTGATACTACTATGTGATTTTTGTACTATTAATGGTACTAGTGATACTACTATGTGTCCTTAGTACCATTAAAATATATATTAGTTTATTCGAAACCAGTTTATGGTTAGGTTATGTTAGAGTATAAAAAACAACACGCAAGGCCAGCGAGCAAAGCGAACGTGCCACGGCAGTGGCCGCCAAAACGCCAGAAGAATATATTTCGTCTGTCCAGTTGCTAACCTGTCCAGCTGAGAATATGCCCAGATGCTACGAAGGCGTTTAGGTTAGGTTAGTTTTGTTTTTAGAAAAAAAGCGTCGTAAATTTTTTTGGTAAAAAAAAGTTATAAACTAGTATCTATTTTAATGGTACTAAGGATACAAAGTTGTGTCACTTGTACTATCAATGGTACAAATCAATGGTACAACTGACACAAAGGTGCGTTATGCACATAACTTAAAAAATGTCGAATTCTTAATATGAATACCTAAAGATTTAATAAATTAAGTTTTAGATCTCCACCTCATTTGTCGACTCTGTGATATCACGTTTTTTCAATTGTCTTAAAAAAACACCAACCAATCAGAAGGGTTTCGTTTTAAGGATTTAGCCACCATTTATTACTTGAAAATGAATTCCGTAGGTATTTATATTATAGATCGTTGTTCCGGTTCAAGAATTTATTAATTTATCGAGTCATTGGTTCTTTATTGGTTCTCTGCGTTGAATTATTTCATTCTATTTCTGGTTCTTTCTTTGTCACTCTATTTTAAATCACTGATCAAGATGAGGAGAGTATAGAGATTTTAATAAGGTCTAGTGACTGACGGTGAGAACCAGTGTGGCAAAAGGACTCAGTGGCCAAAAACAAATGACAACATAATTTTTTCGATTTAATGTCTATGAAAAAGCCAAAGACACCACTACTGAATTATTTTGTACAGAAATCTGAAATCAATATTACTTAGGAATTGTACCCCCCTCACAGCTGTTCATTTTTATGGTCGGAATCACCTCGTTCAGGCTTGAGATACTACTTTCGGGATACCCCGTACATTTCAGTGCAGCCGACTGAACCTACCTACTCTAACTTTTATCTTTTTCAGGGAGTTTACAATTTGAGCAATATGACATTGTCTACAAAACACATCCCGCTTCATTTCCCATTCCAAAAAGGGCGTATCTACCTCAATATGAGCATTGTTGCCACCTCGGAGGTGATAGCATCTGCGTACATCGATATGGAAATCAAAGAGTGGCAGATCAAGAATTAATAAACTAACTAGCTTCTGTCCGTGGCTTTGAACGCGTGGTACCTTTATAATCTATTTCCTGATTAAATTTTATGAAGATCTGTACAATAACGTAAAAACGTATCAAATAAATATACACACCTCCGAATTTATAATATTTGTATTGTTAAAACCTGTGCCATATATATAAGTGCTGACTAATGTATGTTGTTTTATCTTTAGGCTTTTAAAGGTTTACTGGTTAAATAAACTAATATATTTACTTTGGAAATAAAAGAAAATATTGTAACGACGTATTTGCGTCATACATGTAATTCGAGAATCTAACCTCGAAAATGGTTTGTTTACTTTTGGATTTGAGTTGGTTATTGTTACGTCAGTCTACTTCAGCCTTTTGGCATTCAACCAGTTATTCTGCTACCCCTGTCATTGTACTAGATTTTGACTTTGACAGATACATCCGTTCATTATTGTTCGATTTTTTCGAGGTCAGTTTTTATTGCTGATTTTTAGAACTATTTTTGATGGCAACTCTAGACTGATTGATTGGTCTGACGATAGGTTCTCATGACTCTATGGTCGCCATTGCCGATTACTTTTCTCCTGACAACCGTGTTGATATGTTGATTCAACAGATATTACGGGATCGCTCTAATTCACAAGCATCTCTTGTTATTTGGGCCTTATAATGGACGCTAAGTCTCCATCAGGTCACGGGGTTATCCTCAAAACAATTATTTCGGCGGATTGATTTAATCTACCACCTTTTAGATGGCTGTGCCACCCAGCACGCCTATTATTTCAAAAAACGCTACGCAAGTCGATAGCGTTTTTTTTTATTACGCAAAATTTTGTTTAAAAACGTTTTTTTCTTCAACGAGAATGTGCGAATGATGAAGACACCCACATCTCCCCCACCTTTTGGACTTTGAACAAACATTAGAACGATACCGGGCCACCCCAAGAGGACCTGAGCTCCAGGACACACCCCAACAGCGAGACCTCAACGCCACGTGGAGGTGTCCCAGGATGTTCCCTTGTGGAGGGCTCCGGTATATTAAATTCAATTCTTGACTGGACCATCCAGGTGTTTAAATTGCACATTTATTCCTTTACAAAAATGCAAGGGTAACGTAGGAAAAATTAAAAGATGTAATTTATTAGATCTAATTAAAATAAGCCATCAAACAGATTTCAAGCATACAAAATTATACCATCTATAACCTATTTAGACTTTCATTTGCTTCCCGACCATGTGATTAAAAGTTCCAGTGCAACGGCTGTTTATCCGCGGTGAGTTTAATTTAATTAATTGGGATACCTCCTGTCTGGCGCCCGAGAACTTTTCATTTAATATTTAATTTAACATTTTTTATTTGACAGGAGACCCTATTTGATTTTTTTATTATTACAATAGTCGCTTTCAAACTACTTAAATTTTATATTACAATTTGCGCCCTGACAAGGGACAATAAATTTTTTAATTATTACAAGATTTCATTCGCAAAACATTCGTAAGTTATACTATACATTTTGATAAACATGGGTTTTAGTCACGGAAATAATTACACAGAAGTACAGAATAATATACAATAATATAATAATAACATTTCACACAGCATCATCTGTCCCAAAAGTAAGCAGAGATTGTGTTATGGGTATCACTGATATACTGTGTTAGCTTCGTTCCATTTATGGTAATTATTCGATACTTATTTGATATTTGTTTATTATCAATTATTTCTATGGATTATTTTTGAAAAATAGTACCTAGGTAAAGTAAATAATGTATATTCACTTCCTGTTTAGAAACAGGCTGATGTTTGATTTTATTTCCGGTAAATTGTTTGGTTTATGGATTTCCGGTCAAAAATACATTTGGTAGGGTGGTGGGTTTCCGGTAGAAGCAAGAGGGGATTTTTACCTGGGGAGAACGGCATTCCTCGCTGAGCTGGGTTGGAGAACAGTCGGTAATAAGAGCGGAAACTTAGTGCCTTGCCAATCACTCGTTATATTGTACGATGGTCTTTTAGAAAGGTATTGTGAAGGAAGAATAAATGATTCGTGCAATGAATAAGGAGATTTTATTTTAGATCAGAAAGTGGTAAGTACACGCCCATTATATTTTTAATTATAGAGTTGTGCCAGAGTGGTTCAAAGTTTAATTTTTTTTGCTTTGGCGTCCTAAAACTCAAACTTGCCATATCCAATAGCATAACTTATGTACACGTTACACCAATGTTATCGCCATTTGCTCTATGTAGGGACGTAGTTATTGGTCGCGCAACACAAGTCAGGGTTGTAAGAAGAATTGTAACATCGACACAGGATTCATCATGTAACGACATTGATGTCTCACAGATTCGATTTGGCACAAATGTTAACGAAGCTGATATAGTTAAACTCATTGATTTACTGAAAGAATACAAACAGAGTTTTGCGTCGTCACTCGCGGAGTTAGGATGCACAGATAAAGCAGAAATGAATATTGAACTCAATAGCAAGAAACCTGTCGTCTACCGTCCTTATAGGTTAGCATACAGTGAACGTGAGAAAGTGAGAGGAATGATTGAAGATATGTTAGAAGCTAAAATAATTGGAGAATCTGTTTCTGAATATGCCAGCCCAATAATTCTAGTACGTAAAAAGGATGGTAAACCCCGCTTATGCGTGGACTACAGGATGCTCAATTCTATCACTGTCAAGGAGCGGTACCCGATGCCTATCATAGAAGATGAGATAGCACGTCTTAATGGACAAGCGTGTTTCATTACTCTTGACCTGGCATCAGGCTACTACCAGGTACCCATATCGGAACAATCAAAGTCGCTGACAGCATTTGTCACGCCGGACGGTCAATATGAATTTAATCGTATGCCGTTCGGCTTGGCAAATGCACCAGCGGTGTTTCAACGTATGATAAAAAAGGTACTGGGTTCTGCTCGTTTTAGTAAGGCAACGGCGTATATAGATGATCTTTTGATATATGGAAAAAAATGTGGATGAATGCTTGGATAAACTAAAATGCATTTTACAACTTTTATTGGACGCAAACTTAACATTAAATTTAGGAAAATGTGAGTTTCTTTCGGACAAGATAGAATACATAGGTTATGAAATTGGTGCTGCTGGTATACGACCTGGTAATAAAAAGATTCAATGTGTGCAGGATTTTCCCCGACCAACCAGCCAGCATTGTGTTCGCCAGTTTCTTGGTCTAGTTAGTTATTTTAGAAAATTTATACAAAGTTTCGCTTTAATCGCATATCCACTTAATAAGCTATTAAAAAAAGATGTTGTTTTTCAGTGGGAACAGGAACAAGAAAATGCTTTTATAACTCTGAAAGATAAATTAGTAGATAGGCCTGTGTTAGCTGTTTACGATCCATTTGCCGAAACTGAGGTACACACTGACGCTAGCAAAATTGGTATCGGTGGTATCCTCTTACAACGATCGAACCCTAAAGAAACATTCCGTCCTATAGCATATTACAGTCGCCAAACCTCGCCCGAAGAAAAAAATTTTCATTCATATGAGTTAGAAACTTTAGCAGTCGTGTGCTCTTTAGAAAAATTTCGAGTCTATCTTCTGGGTCGCGAATTTAAAATCATAACAGACTGTGCGGCATTGCAATCCACTTTTGTAAAAAGAGATTTGATCCCAAGGATAGCTCGATGGTGGCTGTTGTTACAAGAATTTCAGTGCACCATTGAATACAGGCCTGGGGTCAAAATGTCTCATGTCGACGCACTGTCCCGCAATCCAATTAGTAAATGTCGAGGTCCTGGATTTAGATCAATATCCCTCTGTTCTTTCAATAATTAGCAATGAAGGTTACAAACGCTACAGCTAGGTGACTCTGAGCTTCGTAGAATTAGAGATATAATATCGACTGAAGTAGACGCTGACAAACTTAAATACATTAGAGATAACTACACAATCAAAAACGACAAGTTGTATAGATGCATTGACGGTGATGAGAAAAATCTTAAATGGGTCGTTCCAAAGGGTGCTAGGTGGCAGTTGTGTCGGATGTGTCATGATGACATTGGTCATCTTGGTATAGAAAAGACTATAGACAAAATTAAACATAGCTATTGGTTCCCCAAAATGTCAAGATTCGTAAAGAAATATGTCACAGCGTGTTTAGAATGTGCATATGCAAAAAAAATCATCTTCGAGTTTTGAAGGGCATTTGCATCCCATAACTAAAGTCGAAATTCCTTTTCACACTGTACACATTGACCACCTGGGACCCTTTGTCAGATCCAAAAGAGGCAACTCTTACATATTGGTTACAGTTGATGCTTTTACAAAATTTGCGTTTGTAAAACCAGTTAAGAACACTAAGGCAAATAGCGCTATCGCTGTACTAGAGGATATATTTGATACTTTCAGGACCCCCGAACGTCTTATTAGCGACAGAGGTACGTGTTTTACCTCGCATTTATTCAAGAAGTTCTGTACGAATAGGAAGATTAAACACGTACTAAATGCCGTTGCTAGTCCTCAGTCTAACGGTCAAGTTGAGAGGTATAATCGAACCATTCTTAGCTCTTTGACTGCTCTAAATATGAATTTTGATGAAAAAGATTGGGACAACAAAGTCGGTAAAGTTCAATGGGGTCTCAATAATACCACTCAAAAGACCACTGGACGATCTCTATCTGAAATCATGTTTGGCGTTAGTATGAGTAGTGATGTAAAACCTATCCTGAGTGAAGTGAGGCAGGATTCTCATAATATCCTAGTTTCTGATATAAGGCGACAAGTTAAAGATAAGATTGACGTAGAACAGCAAAAACAGAAACAACATTTTGATGAAAAAAGGCGACCAGCCCGAGTTTATAATGAGGGAGACTTGGTAAAAATAACAAAAACTTCGTTTAGTAATGATGGAAAAAGCAAAAAGCTTATTCCACCCTTCATAGGTCCATATAGAGTTGTTTCAGTTCTGGGAAATGATAGGTATGAGGTCGCTGTGATTCCGGGCCTAACTGGTTCCAAAAATAAACGGAAAACAACCGTTTCTGCAAATAGAATGATGCCATGGATTCATGTAGCTGCACTACAGGTCAATGAAGATGATAGCGATGATGAAAGCATAGATATTCATAATGTTAATGAAAGCGAAAATCAAGTTAATGAATGTATTTAATATTTGAGGATGAGTTAAAAAAAAAACAAAATGTAAATATATATGTATGATACTCAATAACCTTATGCATTATGTAATTAATTGAATGAATGAGAGATTCAATTATCAGGTGTATATAATGTTAGCGAGAGGGAAGAGAATTAAAAAAAAAAAAAAAAAAAAATGATGAGCAAGTCAAAAAAAAAAGAGGGCTGTGCTTAAATGTGCTTAGAGCTGAGAGATACAAAAAAAAAATATTTAAGAAGTTGTGCTTGATTGCGCTGTGAGAAAAAAGAAAAAGAAAAAAAAAAAACAATTGAAATGGGTTTATATTGATGATTTTATGTGAAAAGAGTATATACACTATAGGTTCGGTTGAGCTACGTAATAATTATGATTATTAATTATAACGGTATGTAATTGTATGATATTAAAAATTTGTAAAAAAATGTACACATGGATTGGTTAACATAGACAGTTACTATTGTAAAATATTTAAAAATATTTAATTATAAGATGTATAGCATATTTAAGTTGTTTAGAACAATTTTTTGATGTATGAGGACATACATAGTTGTCAGAATTGGCCGAATGTTAGCTTCGTTCCATTTATGGTAATTATTCGATACTTATTTGATATTTGTTTATTATCAATTATTTCTATGGATTATTTTTGAAAAATAGTACCTAGGTAAAGTAAATAATGTATATTCACTTCCTGTTTAGAAACAGGCTGATGTTTGATTTTATTTCCGGTAAATTGTTTGGTTTATGGATTTCCGGTCAAAAATACATTTGGTAGGGTGGTGGGTTTCCGGTAGAAGCAAGAGGGGATTTTTACCTGGGGAGAACGGCATTCCTCGCTGAGCTGGGTTGGAGAACAGTCGGTAATAAGAGCGGAAACTTAGTGCCTTGCCAATCACTCGTTATATTGTACGATGGTCTTTTAGAAAGGTATTGTGAAGGAAGAATAAATGATTCGTGCAATGAATAAGGAGATTTTATTATAACTGCTTATATACTTTATTTGTTTTTGTAAATATATACCTAATACATACATAGAATAATTTAAAATACAAGTGAAACAGTTGAGCTATCTAAGGACCGTTTAAGACGATCTACAGATAGCTCAACTGATCCAGATACTAGATCCAGTTTTACACGCGTAGATAATATCTTGTAGATGTGGGCACCGACACTGTTTCAATTCGTGTAGAATCCTAATCAAAAACAGTTTGATCCGCTCTTGCTCTTTTTCTAAGTTGGAGAAAGAAACCAACCCTTGTCTCTGATGAAGATTGCCACAATTTTCTAACATTCTTAGCTCTGTACCTTGGAAGAGAAAAAACTAACTCGTATAGAAACACTTAGCATTCCGATTGTCTGTATGTAGGTACGTCAGGATATTTCTCCACAAGCACGCGTGAAGGTGATATTATAACCTTATAATATATATAATATCACCTTCACGCGTGCTTGTGGAGAAGTATCCTAAAAGTATTTGCTATTAATATCATTGATATAATCATGTCACTAGTTATTTGGAGCTTAAAAAGCTCTTGCTAGAAGGGTGCTTTTATACCGTGGACGAACTCCAACTGTAGTTGCTATTGAAATTGAATTATATAACATTAATATTTATTTTTATTTTCTGTAATTTAATTGTACTTTATTGTTTGTTTTTTAATATCTATTGTTTTAATTATGTGTAATTTTAGGCCAATTTAATGTAAGACTATATTCAAATACAATGTATATTGTTAAATGAATAAATGAAATGAAATGAAAGTGTCGTAAAGTCAACTGTCCTTTATTTTATTTATTTCCTTTTTAGACGATTTCAATAAAGGATGAGGTGGTTCTCAATTCGTCGAAATCTTTTTTTATACGCTTTATATTAGCTTCACTTGTATGTATGTTTGTATGTTAGTATGTTTGTATGTTAGTATGTTTGTATGTTAGTATGTTTGTATGTTTGTATGTAACCGACTCCTTAAGAAGTATCCTTAAGTCGCTCAAGAAGTATCGAACGCCTTATGGATTTCAGGTGCATTTGGATTAGATCAGGCGATTAAAATTAGGCATGCTACATTTCAGCATGGCTAATTTTGATCAAAGCTACAACACAACATTCAGTGTTGAACAAGATAATGATACAGTTATACATAGATATGGACGTGATGAAGACTTGTCCTATACCAGAATTTTAGTTTATAAAAATATGAGTTGATTTGATACAAAAATACCAGTAAATTGATCATTTATTTTATTTTTATGTGTTAAAATATAGGTAAATGTAAATGCTATGTAAAGCTATAACCGTAACGGCTTCTACTTTTTTGCCCCAAACCACCGTCAATAAGGTATGTAATGTGACAGTAAAGCTAAACCCGTATTAGGGCTCAATTTGTACTGTCATATTCCATACAATTTCAGTGATGTACTGTGACAGTACCAGTGATAGCCGCTATCCAGCATGTATGGAGATTTTCACTGTCGTATCGGATAGTCAGATAGAGAAGGGCCAAGGGCCGGGTGAGACGCAGAAGGTTGCGAGTTCGATTCCCGCTGGGTCTGGGTGTTACTATTATAAAATGTATGTATTTACAAAAATAAACAGTATATTATATCAGTCATGTGGTACCCATAACACAAGCTCTGCTTACTTTGGGGCCAGATGATGCTGTTTGAAATATCCGGTATTGTTTATTTATTATTTATTTATTTACATGATACGTTTTCACGGCTAGACGGCCGATGAACGGATCTTCATGAAATATGGTAATGAGATAGATTGTATCTTGGGAAAGGACGTAGGCTACCTTATTGTACCTACATTAATAAAACACGCATTTAAAGCCACAGGCAGAAGCTAGTTAGTTTATTAATTCTTGACCTGCCACTCTTTGATTTCCATATCGATGTACGCAGATGATATCACCTCTGAGGTGGCAGTAAGGCTGATGTTGAGGTAGATACGCCCTTTTTGGATTGGAAAATTAAGCGGTATGTGTTTTGCAGACAATGTCATATTGCTCAAATTGTAAACTCCCTGAAAAAGATAAAAATACTAAAGATAGTTACAGTCAACTGCACTGGAATGTAAGGGGTATGTACTAAGAAGTAATTTTAGTTAGGTACTCATATTAACTTCATTTGTTCGGTAGTCGTGTACTGGTTTTTACCTAGTTATTAAATCAGCTACACAGAATTGATGTTGCCACTGGTTCTTGGCAACGGAGTCCTTTCGCCACACTGGATCTTTCACCATCAGTTGCTAGACCAAATTAAAAGCTACCATATTTTTTACTCATATTTTCCTTGTCGCACGGATTGACGGATACAACAAAGCTGGGCCGAATTTGGGAAACTTCGAGTCATCTCATTAGTGCGTCCTAACGGTAATGATATACGGAGCCAAAATGTACCCACATGGCGAATGGCGATGATATTCATAAGGCAGCGTGCAAGGAATGGAGGAGGAGTTTTGAAGATCGAGCTCAGAGGCGTGTAATGGAAGAGGCCTATGTCCAGCAGTAGACTGAGACGGGCTGATGGTGATATTCTCACTTGATCCGTGATGATGTATTGATGTATGTGTTGGGAATGGCCTTATTCGGGATAACAGGTTAGGTTAGGTAACTAATGCAGCTGACTGTGTTTAAACATGACATAGTAGAGCGAGTTATAAGCTGTTTTTTTACCGGAGGGAACGGGCAGGAACCTTTCAACCCGCCCCGCTTGATCGCCGCGCCAAACCACAGATCGTCTTTTAACATGTCACATAACTTGAAGTGCAGCTCCACAAACCCTCGCTCATATCTGTGAGTTAAAAACGCAAAGAAGTAAAAGTTCATCTGAAACATAAGTACATTGATACCAAGAGAACGAAATTTAAAAAATCTAGATAAATATTGGCCATGTGATCACACAGTGAAGGCTTTCTGGGCTTCAGAGCTTGAAAGCTTTCAGTTAAGATAAAAATTACTAGTGGTCAGGTTCCAAATCAATTCAACACCATTTTACCCGTAGTCCAACAAAAAACCTTTATAGTTTCGCCATGTCGGTCTGTCTGTCCGGCCTCAGCTGAGCTCTAGCTCGAAAGTCATAAGTTTGATGGTAATATGCACAATAATACGTAAAAGTAATTTTATGAAAAACTTTGAAAAACTGTTTTTTGGGATCCCCTGCATAAAAGGAGGGGGGGAAATTGTAAAGAAAATTATAACGGCTTTACTAGATTATGAGTAACAACCTAATTAGTAAACTTAAAATAAAAAAACCGGCCAAGAACGAGTCGGACTCGCGCTCCGAGGGTTCCGTACAAACCTATAGGTATATAAGTAAAATTTCACCCATCACGACAATCGAGTCATAGTTGGATGATGTAACAAAAAATTTACAGTTTTCGCAATTTTCCTTTATCTGTGCTATAAGACGTTGCTTCGTACCAAATTTCAAGATTCTGAGTTCACGGGAAGTACCCTGTAGGTTTTGATTCCCTTGCGAGTTGCGAGTTTGAATATATGCGACTTAAATTGCTGTTTCTCTTGGTTGCGTTGACATAGAAGATTGATTTTGTTACAGCTTAAAGGTATTATAGACCTCAGTATTTTATATGAATTTCAATTTAATACCTTTACGCGTTCATTAGACAAGGGGTAGTAAGTTTAAAATTATTAAAAATATTTTTATTATGATGTAACTAAAAATGTACGGTTATCGCAATTTATCCTTTATAATAAGACATTATAATCTCGCATGGTTGAAACCTTACAAAATAAAAATATAAGTCCGAATACACATACATAACAAACTGTTTTCCTACACTTTGTTAAAGGCCGAAGCAGAGATCCCTCACGTCTATTTACAAGTAAATAATACTTAGTTAGAGTGAGGAGTCAATGTCAAGACTTTACAGGTTAAGGCAACAAATGTTTCTTTGTCTGTATTTAGACCTAAGTTACTTAAGAACTTGTAAAGATTTTGTTTTGGAAATAAACATATTATATTATATTATTATATTATTATTTATCTGTGCTATAAGACGTTGCTTCGTACCAAATTTCAAAATTCTGAGTTCACGGGAAGTACCCTGTAGGTTTTGATTCCCTTGCGAGTGTCGAAAATTTGCGGCATAAACGGCTGTATCTTTTGATTGCGTAGGCTTAGAAGTTTGATTTTTTCACAGCAAGGGACAGTAGACCTAAGTATTTGATATAAATTTCAGCTTGATACCTCCACACGTTCCTGAGAAAAAGTGTCTTGACAGACAGACGGACAGACGGACGGACAACAAAGTGATCCTATAAGGGTTCCGTTTTTTCCTTTCGAGGTACGGAACCCTAAAAATATATAAAAATTATATAAGTTCCTTTATTTTGCTAACTAGATGTGTTTAAATTCCTTGCACGACCGGCCGTGCGGTAACACGATCGTGTAATCAAATTTAACCGCTATCCGATAACATGGCGAAGTGTACTCGTTGCAACAAAACGGTGACTAAAAAAGTTTCTGGGTTGGAATGTAATCACTGTGGTGCTAAAACTGCATGCTATCTCAATGTGTACTAACCTATCGAACAATCAGATTAACCTATTGAAGTCAACGGAAAACCTGGATTGGACATGCACTGACTGCACAGAAAAGTATACAGGAAAACCTTATTAATTGTTCCCGACAAGGACTTGGAAGATGAAGATGAAGCTATAAAATACACCTGCTATTAACACAACTTAATTTCTGTCAGATATTTCAACAGAAATGGAAAAATCTATTATTAATCTAGTACAAAAGAACTTCGCAAAACTAACCAATGTGTGCAGTTCTTAAGTGATAAAGCCGATTTAAAAAAAAAATATATTATTAAAATAAACCTGGAACTAATGGAAACATTTAAAGGGAAAATCAAGGATCTTGAACGTAAAAACTCTGACCTATCGAACAAAAAGAAAAATCTGGAAATCTTAGATATAGCCATAGATGCATTGGAGCAGCGAATGACGAAATTCAGCAGGCTAAACTCGATAAAATAGTCGAGGTAACCGGCATACCACTCTGTGATGACGAAAACTTACTGCAAATATATAAAAATATAGCCCAAATATTAGCCATGAAGCTAGAAGATGTAAAAACTGTGGATTGCTTACCTTCCAGGCAGGGGAAAACTAAAATCAACCTGTATACGATATCGGAGATAGGAATGTGCATTGTATGGTATGTATGTAAAGGCAGCCCAGTGTTATGGCCACCTTTTGTTTTGTGTACATTACGTTATTAATTTAACTTACCTTTTTATTAAACCTACTGGACCTAGAACTGTTAATAAAAATATATGCAAATAATTCTATCTGAGTTTGAGTTTTGACCTAGAAAAACTTCACTACGATAAAACATAAAGTCTGCAAAAAGAACTCTGATTAGGGGCGGACACACAGATGAACATTGAAAAACTATAAGGGTTCTTCGTGGACTTCTGAATCCTGAAAAGTAGGTTGCATTTTATTTTAAACCCAAATCTATATTCATTATTATAATAATCGCTTATTTCATGCAACAAATAATGGTACTTGTATGTAACAAATATTGCCCATAGATTAACTACCTTAAAGACATACATACAAAATATAAAACTTATTGCTAGATCACAGATGAGGTTCGCACGGTGTCAGGGATCCGTTGAATTTCCTGAACATGACACCTTTTGGCCAGAACCCGGTGTCCAAGAATAACGAGAGACGATTCGTCGGCACTCTCCCCATAAATTAATAGAAATTCACGTTACGGCAAGATTCCAATTTTACAACTATCATGGTGAGACCGGTCTTCTGCTTCATGTATTTCACGAGCCCCTCGGCCTTCACGGCGTAGTGGACCCGTGGCAGGTAGAGTTAAGTGGTGGGTACCTCGGCACGTAGAAGGCACCTCTGCCCTAGTGCAGTCAGAGCGACCGTGCCGCACTGGTTACGACAAGTGGGTTAGCTCTTCTACCCTTCTACGAGGGTAAAATCCTCTTTGTCTCAGTGTCCCTTCGAAGGTAGCGACGACGGCTTCCCGTATGTTGGTCGTCACTGATGCCTTGCTTGGCTCGCAGCAACGGCAGCGTAGTCACGTCGCGGGGTGGACGTAGCTCTTGCTGGCTAGTGGAGCGCCGGTGACGGCGCGATACATGCGGCGGCGGTGGCGGGCGCAGGTGCAGGCGCGGGGGCGGGCAGGCGCGCGCTTAGATGCGGTGACTGGCGATGCCGACGTACTCACCAAAGTGTACGCCGAAGCATTTAGCTAAGCACCGCGACGTGGGTTTACGTTGCATGCCTCAGGTGACCCAATCACCAAAGCTGATTTTCGTAATGACACAACATCGATACTCAGGTCATCGATGGTGGTTTGAGCGGCATTCAACTTCACCTGCATTTCGGCCACGGTAGACTTCAATGAATGGATTCCCTTAAGTAGATATGTGCAATCCAAATGTTCGTAGTCTAGCGGCGGGATTCTATGCAGTCTCCTGGTGACGAAAGTGGGCACGTCGTCTGGATCGGTCACCTTAAAAACGGTGATGATATCCTGTAGACTGCGTTCCCCCCGTTCATCCCTTCGGAAGCTCTTCATTTTCTCGATGATGTTCAGGGATTCGTAGAGTAGCGTACGCGCCTCACGAATCTCATCTTTAGAGAAGCTCTACTGAACATATTTGTATAGCCGAGACCTCTTCCATAACGTCTAAGGTCTTGTAGGAAGGCAACGAGTTCATTTGCCGCGAGTTTTTCGGAACTCATAACAAGAGCAGGCAGCGACGATAGCCACGCAAAGTATGAATTATAAATTTGTCGCGGTGCAATGTGACATGTCTAATCATTAGCACATACGGCACTGCACTCGTGTTTAATAATAATAATAATAATAATAATATATGTAAGTAATACTAAAAAATACTAATAAGTAATACTATACTTGATATATTTGTGCCTAAATTGAGCCAATTTATAAGCAGTTTGAAAGATATTCTCTATGTTAACGACATTCCTCCGGACTCCGGAGGTGGGTAAGCAATTGGGTTGAACACCTAATCGCTTGCCTACCATTACCTATCACTCACTAAGTATAACATAATTTGGTGTACATATTTTATATTTATATTTCTCATGTTTTGTTTTATTGTATTATTGTTAATTTGCTTTTATGTCACTTTTTATTTACCTTTATTGCTAATTTTTTCATTTTCATTTTGTTTAGTCCTTGTCTAACCTCATTACCTGCTCTGTTTAATTATACTCAGGCGAGTATACCTACTTGTTGTTTCATAATTTAGCCGTACGCACATGTGTTTACGTTTCAATCCAGTTCAAAACCTGTAATACTGTTAGATTTAAGTTTTTTTTGTGATTGTAACGTGTTTTGTGCGTTATATAAATAAAATAAAATAAAAAAAATAATGGAGTTCTTACACCTGTCGACCCTGGACATGAATTTGGCCACCCGGCTCCTCTGGATGGCGTTAAAAGAATCTAGGCGCTGCAATATCGATCTAATCCCATAAGCTGGCTGTATAATATTGTTATAGGCAACACGAATGCCATCGTGTGTCTTTTTAGTGTACTATGTCCAGAGTTGACAGGTATAAAAAGTCTGACAGAATGATCTAAATAAGGTCAACTTTACATCGCGTGACGATTTGGTAAACTTTCGAATTATCATGTTACCGACCACACAGAGGGCTCTGTGTTGCCTATCGATGTCTTTGTCATCTCTCCCATTTGCAGTCACAATGTGGCCCAGATACTTGAAGGATTCAGCGATTTTCACAGGTTGTTCATTTAGAAAAAGACAGGGCACATTGTCGGGTCCCTTGCCAGATCTAAATATTACCATATCAGTTTTTTTAACATTTTATATTAGGTCATGCTCTTTCGCATACCTCTCACAAATACTTAATAATTGTCTCTGTAAAAGGCTAGGACTCTTTATGGTGGGAGTCCTAGGTCTCTTAGTTATTGGTGGTTGGTATTTGATGTAGAGACAAAATGAGAAGTTCACTATAAATGGTTTTATATATTGAGCTTCACACCGGTACACAAATGGTGATTAAATATATTAAACTGTATAAAAGACTAATATAGACTAGTAATAATATAAATGGTATAAAATGGTCTGTAGTGTGAGATGGTTATGAGTAACGCGGTGCCGGACCGGCAGATGGAAGCGCACTGGTTTGCTCAGGCAATTGTGTATATTTGCTTGTAAGACAAAAATGCATAATTGCTGTGTTCGGTGTAAACCCGAACATGCTCCCGAGCTGAGTTGAGGATGCACGAGATGAGCTGATGGTACATGTCATGACAATCACAATCTGATAAGGCTACCTACTTACACTGACATACATATAAACAATGATTCAAATACTAAGCTAAGATACTTGAATAATAAACATGGTCATAATAATTTGGTATAAACTTAAAACTAATGGTTATTCCCGTTTGACCGCACAACACATAGCACCTGGTTCTAGCACTTGGCTGACGGTCAGCCGACCTTGCTTCCGCGCACTTCACTACAAACTGGTCGCGCTGCAGTGGCGGTCCTCCCCGCGGCGCAGGAATGCAGGCTCCGGCTCAGGATGCTCTCCTACACTAAATCCAAGTCTTCGGTGTCATCAGTACCTTCATGGCATACCTCAGACTGGTACGGAAGCTTGGATATGGTCCGCCCCTCACCCAGTGACTTCGGTGTCTTGCTGAAGATCTGGTGTGAAGTATGAGTGAGGTCCGTGATTTTTCTTATGGTTAGATCTTGTCGATCTTGCGTCATCATGACGTATATAAAAAATATAAAAATAAACTTGGTTGGTAGGTAGGTATGTAAATAGTCGTCGCGCAGTGTGTCAGGACTTGGTCAGCAGTTTTGCGCGTCGTCCGCTCGTAAGCCGAGCTGATGTTGACGAACTCAACTCAACTCAAAAAAACAAGACGCTCGCCCCGTTTAGATGGTTTTTTAACTGACTGGGGTTGCGCCATCAGGCCTTGTCATCAATCATGGTTTTTACAAGGTTCCATGGGAGCTCTGCCACCATGGCTTTTTGAATGGTCTTTGAATGGTCCACTGCATGCAAAAATCATCTTCGTTTTATATTGGTTTTTCTCCACTCCACTATCAAACCATTCACGTAGGTGTTAAATAGATCCGGCGAGGTTAACCCCACCTGTCTTACACCACAAGTTAGCCTGTAGGTTTCATAAAGATCTCGGCCCCACCTAACGCTGTTGGTTTGATTACGATACCAGTACGTGAGCAAACCAACAGCATCATCCAGGGCAGACGTGCTTTTTAAATTTATCCATAAACGTTCATGATTTAAAGTATCAAATGCTCGGCTCAAATCAAGAAAACAAGCGTAGACGCTCGTTTTACCCACCCTGTAGTAATCGATTACTTGTTTTAACGCGAATATTGACATATCAGTTCCTACCAAAAATTCAAAATTCAAAATTCAAAATAACTTTATTCATTACAATCACAAGGACCACTTTGAATCGTCTTCTTACATGCTAGTGAATCTAGGTGCCGGTTCCTCCTAACCCCAGTTCAAGAAGAATCCGGCAAGAAACTTGTCTGGTCTTAACACTTTTTTGTATGATCCTTGACAATTTTGTTACGGATGCCGAGTCGAGTTGGAGCAGATTCATCCCAAGCTTTTTTGTCTTCTAAATAATCAGATATTTTATAATATGCTTTAATAGACAGTTTATGTTTAATTACGTTTTTAAATTTGCCAATCGACAAATCTAACACGTCGCTTGGGACCTTGTTATAGAAGCGTACACATTGCCCTATAAAAGACTTATTAACTTTAGCGAGCCTAACAGTGGGAACAGCGAGTTTATCTTTATTTCTAGTGTTAATACTATGATTATCGCAATTTTTTTTTAATAAATGAACATTTTTGTGCACATACATTAAATTTTCGTATATATACTGACAAGGCACTGTCATAATATTAATTTCTTTAAACTTATCTCTAAGTGATTCTCTGGGGCCCATGTTATAAATTGCACGAACAGCCCTCTTCTACAACACAAATATGGTGTTAATATCAGCAGCACTCCCCCACAACAAAATGCCATAAGACATAATGCTATGAAAGTAGCTGAAGTAAACGAGTCTAGCGGTATCTACGTCGGTAAAATGACGGATCTTTTTGACAGCGTATGCGGCAGAGCTGAGTCTCTTCGACAATTTATCTATGTGCGGGCCCCATTGCAGCTTATTATCTAAAGTAATGCCTAGGAACACCGTGGTGTCGACGAGATCTATCTTTTCGTTATTAATTTTTACATTAGCTTTCACCTGTTTAACGTTGGGCAGTATAAAACGAATGCATTTCGTTTTTTTCTCGTTAAGTAATAAGTTGTTTACATTAAACCATGTTACAACTTTAGAGATTGCATTGTTTACATCGTCAAGATTAGTAAGTCGTCGCTTTAATTTAAATAAAAGTGACGTGTCATCAGCAAACAGTAAAATCTCGTGATCATCCTTTACAAGTTTAGGTAGATGATTTATATAAATTAAACCTGTGGCCTAAAGCCAAATTGGCCGTAGTCGATAGACAACACTGGTGCAATATTTTTCTGTAATAACCGTTCAAGTATCTTGGCCACAATCGTTGCAAGCGAGATGGGCTTATAATTGGCCAAGCTAGACACATCACCTGTTTATTTTTTATTATCGGTACCTACCACAAGTGTACGTATCATATCACGTATCACGGTACGTAGCAGTGCCGAAGACACAGGTTGAACAGGCTAGCTAGTACATCACAGATATACTGGCCTGCATAAAGCATATGCTCGATACGCAAACCGTCATGGCCAGGGGATTTACCACGCTTTGTTTTCATAAGAATTTCCTCAATGTCTGTAGGCATTACTGTTACAGTTGGGCAAATCCCCTAACCATCACGATCTTTATTTATCTGTACGGTTGTTTTATTATTTACAGCCTCAAAATCTACATTGAAATGCTTCCTGAAATAATTGGCAATATTTTTCTTATTCTCTTCACCTTAAATTTTAACCGGCAAACTAGTTTTACTATCAAGCTTTTTAGTGTCTTTCCAGAATTGCACGAAATCACCAGATGAATGCTGATGGACCAGTATATCCATTTTTATTTTTTGCTGATTATTCTGTACATATTTCACTGCAGCCTTAAATTTCATTCTTGATTCGGACATAGCCTCATAGTACACTCCTGCGGGTGGTCTAATCATGAAATGCGCTATATCCGTAAATACCAAGTTACATCCTAATCAGTTTTGCTATTATTATGTAATTGAGTAATAAACTTTTACATTGATGAGTCACAATGATTACATTGATTTGAATCTCTTTTGTAAGCTTGGACACGTTATAATTACGAGTTATTATTAGTCGGATGTCTAATATTAAAAATAGCGATCGCGACTGCATCACACCCGGAGTAATATGCTCGTATATAGTGCTGTATAGCGGTCACCATCTTATACAAAACCTTTACCGATATGTTATTGCCCATGTATTCCAACAACTCATAGTTGACACCGACGTAGTAATAGGGGTCCTTACGTCCATAGCGCCGAGATGTCATGTTGCAATATGACAAATACTTTGTATTGTAGTACTTTACCTTCGGATGCTCTGTGCTAATGTATAGCTGAAAGAATTATAATACTCAATATGATTTGTCATGCAACACATTTTATAGATAGACATAGACGAACCGTTTATTTTATAATCACATACAAAATTAGCTAGTGTGGTGTTTTGGTATGTCTGTCCATTCTCATGTGAACTAATAAAGATGACAAGAGATATAAACATCACTTAGCTGTAGTGTGATTATAAGTTAGTAACCTTAGTAACATTTATTTGTTACATAAGCGCACACAAAGCAAAAGATGAAAGAAAAATAAAAGGAAAAAAGATAAAATGCTTGCCGTATATGACTTCGATGAAATTTCAATTTTTCGAACGTATGTCGCAAAAAACTTGAGTTTGTTTTTGGTAAAATATTTATAAACAATTAATTTCTGCAAAGTCATAAAAGTTGCCTGAATCTTTTGTCATTGGTATTCAGTTCGAAAGTGGGCGGGTCTGCGTTAGGTTTTTATTAAATAAATATTTATTGAAAATGCACACAGCACTATATTCTAGCCCCATACTAAGCATAGTTTGTTCTATGGTGACGAGATGGCTGATAGAAGATTTATATATAGTTGACCTGTGTCTAGATACTACACAATTTCTTACCACCATACCTTTTCTGTTTCACTCAGCGTAGCCAAACCAATAAAAATAAATAAAATAACGTAAACCAACATTGTCGCGTCCAAAATGATAGTGTTTTAAATGAGAATATCACTGGTGCGGACGTTGCAAAAATACTTGTATTGTTATTGAGTAATGATGAGTAATAAAGTTTATTATATAATAATCCTTATTTAGTAACATAAGATATATATCTCATCAAACCTCTGGTCTAAATCACATATGATTAGTTAATGCTCTTGATGAGGCGTTCCATACACCAAGCCGCGCAACGCGACGACGACAGACGGAAGGACGGCTTGCCAACTCGTGTTAAGGGGGCAAATTGTAAAATTCGATTAAATTATCTACTAGCAACTAAAGTAGGAATGTAACGTTAGCAAATTTGTCAGATTCATTAATATTAATAATAACACAGTTTTTTTATTGTGTGAGCTAAGTGCTTTGTTAGTTATTTTAGTAAACTTATTTTTGTTATCACATATTTGACTATTAATATTTGATAAAAATTATGTATAACTAATGAATAAAAAACCACTGTTACAATAAAACCGTATATAATTCATAACTGAGACTGATCCATTGGTCCCAAATACTTTGCTGTAAGTTAGTTAGGAGTCGGATATCCTGCTGGATCCAGGTGATGCTGAAGCATCAGGTGATGGTTACCATAATCAAGCTATTTATTGATGTTACAGGATACCAATTATAGAATTGAAATACCTGTAAAAGTTGCTCATATATCCTCTTCAAGACATAGACATACTTTACATACATGTATAATATGTATGTATTCTATGTATGTATGAATGTATTCTTTGTATAATATGTATGTATTTACAAAAAAAAGTAGTAAGTAGTAAAAGTAGCATATCAGTCATGTGTCACCCATAACACAAGCTCCGCTTACTTTGGGCCCAGATGATGGTGTGTAAAATTTCCGGGGTTATTTATTTATTATATACTTTAAAAAAAACATAGATACTCACTCAAAAAGGTCTCGACTCAGCATAATATGCCTCGCCACTTGGAGGTAGCTAAGCGCTGGTATTCTGTCGAATCTTTCAGCTAAAAGACCCTTCAACTTGAAAAGAGCATACCTAATGATCTTCAAATAGCTAAGTCGATTTTCCTAATTCTTACATAATTTATTAGATGCTCTTACAAACATCAATTTCATCTATTTGGAAGCCACGATTTAGACAGACATACCAATACTCGTATACACACCACGAAGGGATGTGTTCAGGGGTCGATTGGTGGGCCGCTTCTCTGGAATATACTCATTGACCCTCTTCTCAAGGAACTACAACAAATAGACCACTAAAATCAAGATTTTGCCGACGACATAGTTCTGGTGTTCGATGGGGACTCTGGCGCAGAGGTGCAAGAACTTACCAATGCCACCCTAGTGTTCGGGAGTGGGGTGTCAAAAATAAGCTAAGATTCGCTCCGCACAAAACTGTTGCAATGGTGGTAAGGCGAAAGCTCATATTTGATACCCCACGACTGAGGATGGGCGGAGTTGACATTGTGATGTCCAAAGAGATGAAAATTTTAGGGCTCACCATTGACGAAAAGCTAACTTTTAACCAGCATAAAGTTATGTCGGGCATATCGAACAGTCTCCCTGAACTCGGCACTGGTGCTGTCTGGCATACTACCTCTCGACCTCAGAATACAGGAGGCAGCTGCCCTGTATGAGGCAAGGAGAGGTGTCCCCCAGCCAACACTAGGAGACAGGGAGATCGAGAAAATGACGACGTACTCCAAAAAGCCTCATCTTGCAGAGCATTTGGCCATAGAGTTCCGATGCCTGGAAGACCAACTGCAGCTGGACACCCATAACGACTACGCAGTACAGGTGTTCACGGACGGTAGTAAACTTGAGGGCAAAGTCGGAGCTGCATTATCCATATGGAATAATGGGGCAGAGACTAAAACCCTGAAGCTGAAGCTTTCGTCCCATTGCACTGTCTATCAGGCAGAACTATTAGCCATCTGCAAAGCAACAGAGGTAATACTGGGAAATCCTTCAATGCACTTTGCAATCTACAGCGACTCTAGATCTTCACTATAGACCATTACAAACCACGACTCCACCCACCCACTAGCTGTGCAAGTACGCAGCAACCTCAAGGCGTGTAGTGACCAGAATAAGAGGGTATCTCTATTTTGGATAGGAGCGCACGCGGGGTTAGCTGGCAATGAACGAGCAAAAGACGCTGCGCTGAAAGTGAAAACTAAGCCAAAATATGACGCCTGTCCGGTTTCGTTCATCAAGCGACAGATCCGCGAAGGTACTCTCGATGAATGGAACCGGAGGTACAAAGCCCATAACACAGCAGCGACTACAAAAATATTTTTCCCAGACGCTAGGGTAGCTTACAGTATTGTTAAAAAGATTACGCCTACAGGTACACTAACCCAGGTGCTGACAGGGCACGGCGGGCTCTCAGAGTACTTAGACCGCTTTAAGTGCAAGGGGAACCCGTCTTGCCTATGCGAACCCGGGAAACCAGAAACCATAGAGCATATCCTGTTCGAGTATCCCATTTTTGGCAAGGAGAGGTACGAAGCAGAACAGATGTATGATTTAGAAATCAATGTGCAATATGTAAATATATATATACATGATAGTAGACTAAGGGATTGTCTTGTATCATATTGTATTAAAATAGCTAGTAAGGTAATTAAAAGAAACAAAGCATAAATGAATTGCTGAGTATATATTGTTACATATATAACATCAGCAATTATGATCACGCGATAAAAATAACAGTATGAGTAAAATATAGTAGGATATAAGATAGTTAAGATAAGAAGCCTGTAACATCAATATCTAGTATTAAGTAAATGTAGTAGAATTAAGTAAAAAAAAAGTAAATAAAAATAAGGGACCCTCTATATATCAAGTAAGGAAAAAATAAAGTAACCCCCACTGAATAACTTATTACCCCTGTATACAGCACAAGATAAGATACGAAAAATCTCTGACGATCGGTTAGAGGACTCCATAGTAGCGTTTCGAGACGCATTAAAAAAAAATACCCATACACAGACACACACGTCAAACTATTAACGTTTGCGTCAGGTGTTAAACATACGAGTACATGTACATGTTAATAGATAATCTATGGCGTTTTATAATCTAACACGCTGCTGCCCGCGACTTCAAACGACAACGAAAATAATCTTTAGAATTATAGGGACCTAATTCGAAATTTGATGTAGGTAATAAATTTTGAGTCATGAAATGCCTTTGAATATCATACTCTATCGATTGTTCATTCGAACAGAGACTTTTTAGGGCAAAAAAGGACAAACATAATACTTCGGTCTCATTTTCCTCTTCCTACATGTCAGTTCAGTGTGAGAAGGACAATTATCAGTAAAATGGCGCGAGTGTCATAAACAAGTCGCTACGCGTTTACTTGTACAGAGACACAAACCTTAATTAGTTGACATAGGAGTGATTCAAAGGTATGTAGAATTCAATATTTTTAATATAATAACGACTTTTTAGTGTAGTATTTAACACTAAAATATTTTCACTCAGCTTTGACTCATTTGTTATTAAGTCACTATTTTACTGAAAGCATCAAATAAATTAGAACACAAACGTAAAAAGTCTTGTAGTAAAATTAATGTATATGGTACTGACTTACTACAAATGTGTTCATTTTTTAACAAATATGGGTATATTTTTATTCCTAGTTTTAGAAATGGGTCTGTCTTGTTATTAACATTGCTGTATATTCTGTGAGATTCAAATACAAATACAAATACAAATTCATTTATTTACCAAGATAATAAAAATACAGTGTTAACAGACTTACTGATGGTCCCCGCACTAGGGCAAGCCTGTATTGCCTGTATTGATAGGTTACCTACTTTATATTATTTGTATTTATAATATTGTTTCAGATAACTCAATAGTAATTTGCATTGCTAAGTTAAGCTGTGTTGTATTATGCCAGCACAAAAATCATAAAAATGAAGAGAAGAGAAGATTTAGTTTTAAACTAGTCTTAAATAATCAGACACAGGTTATTTAGATTTTATTTATTTTTGCAACAGCTGTTACTTTTGACAATTGTACACATTAATACCTAACTTATTTTCAGGAAAACAATGACAACAGTGCTCACGCAGACAACAATTTTGTTTGTAGTGACCTGGTAAGTGGGTATGTCGTGTTAGTATATTTCTAAATAGTTTTGTAACGAGCAGGTAGGTACCTGCCTAATTTCAATCTGACGGCGAATGTATAAAATAACTTCGTCAATTGCTTTCAGAATGCACCTGGTAAAGAAAATATATTTTCGAGTTTATCATCAATAGCACTAGACGTAGTCCCTCAATAATAGAAAACACTCCTGATAGATCCATCCCAAATGATTTTATCACGTTTCTTCTGTACAATAAAGTCACTGAAGAGGTAAGTTTTTAGTACAAAGCTCTTATATTATTAATAGATAATATTTTTATATATTTTTTACATTATTACATTAACATTTTACAACACATTACATATTGAGGCAAAAAAGCTCAATGAAAAATCCAAAGATGCAGTATAAATTTTAGTTTTCAAGAGCGCTCCACTTCCAGATCAAATAGAAAAACAAACGTGTAAAGAGTCAAGTGATTTATCGCCTAGTATTTAGTTCATCATCTACTAGGGGATAAATCTTCGGCTAGCTCATTTTCATTTCAGGCGATAATACTGTAAATAACTCTAATGTCCACCACGAACCAAGATAACCCTTCAACATCAAGATTAACAAGATAACAAGATTGATGGTGTGGTAAAGATCATACCATCAGTCACATATCAACTCCAACGAAAGTGATGTGGATTTGAGCGACTCTAACCCAACTTATAGGCACGATAGATCTCGTTCTCCTCTTAATCGTCGTCCATAATCAATCTCAATACTAATCTCAATACACTAGAATCGGATATAAAGTTAACAACTCTTTTCCGGAAACTACCACAAAATCCTGAAAACGTGTTCGAGATCCATCTAGATAGAAACAAAATGTTGCTAAAAATTTAAGAAATTCTGGAAAAGCTTCCGTTTCTACTACAAGTAAACCACAAGTTCCTGCCCGTTGTATGAAAGGCCATTAATGAAACGGAATGAACTGAACTGTTCGAAAGCTATTGGTCTTTAGACGAAGTTGAGTTACAGAGATCTTACAAAAGGTGTTGTATGATGGAGGTCGAACCGAAATATACGTATTCTAATGCAGCTAGACCTAGATTACTTAATAGTGCGTTTTATTTCACCGTCGAAAATTCGGGTCAGTAAGACCTTTTTCCTTAATACGTTAAGAATATCGACGCTTGAATGGCAAAAATTACTAAGCGACATATTGGTAACTCTACATCAGAGCATTTTATACTTTTTTTTTTGGAATAAAAATCTTCAAAAATCGCCTATTAATCATAGCTACGCGATTCTAACGAATTTTGAATGCAGTTTAAAAGCTTTATAAACTGGCATTTAAAAATTACGAATTTTCTCAATACTTTGAAAAATACTGTCGGTTAGTAAATTTTAATCAAAATCACAAACAGGTAAAAATTACTTACCGACAACAAACACCAATATTTTATAATTGTGTTTTAAGCAAAATGATGCATCCAGTAGTAACAGATGTTTGACACATAGGTAAATGATCGAATTAAAAACCAAAAAACTTTCTGCCAGGCAATTTTAACCATAGTACAAATTAAATAAGGTAAGTGAAGGCCTGTTTTGAACAAGTAACAAAGAATTTAGGTTTCAGTACACATAATTAAAGACTTTCGAACAAAGGTTTTCGATGGATGTCGTCATTATCAACATCAAAACAGCCCTTGTAGTAATCTACAATCACTCACTACTGAGTATGGGCCTCCATCTGACGAGGGACGAATTAGAGCATACTCCGCCACGCTGCACTAGTGCAGGTTGGTGGAGGTTTTAGGCCTGTGTTACGTCTATATATGAGCCTTCAATATACGAATATTGCAGTCAAATCTCTCACAAACGGGATAGCTGATTTTATAAAGAACATATAAGCTGCCGTTATAAATAACACAAGCATTTTATTCTTATACACATATGGTATTAGAAATTTTAAAATCAGTACATACTCGTATAGATAGGTAAAATACAATTTTAATGAGGAACAAAATTGAAAGTTACAAAAAATTTAAAGTTGGAATGGAATGGGTTTCTGGGACTTACCTATTCATTACCTAATTAAACCAAATTTTAATCAACCACATCAAGTGTTTAAGTTTCAGATCAGCCTTCTTCAGCAGTCTTACAGTATTATAACTTGGAAATGCAAATTAGAACTACCTACAATACTCAGTTTTTTCAGAAATTATTTACGCTTGATCTCTTCTTTTTGCGATATATGTACCTACTTACTAACAAGTCTTTACGACGATTTCCCGTGAGTACCCAAAAATGATCAAATACCTTCTGTCTATTTCCAGGTTAAATATTTTCAGTTATTTCACTTTTGTTTTCCGATGCATAGGTTGAATACGAGTAGATTTAGGTATGATAATTTTACCACCACTTTGCACATATTCCTGTCCAGCAACTCTTTTTGTTACCGTTCTCTTCTCTTATCAATTTTTTTTGTTCTCAAGCCCATTTCTTTTGTGAAGAAAGTGTTGTTCTTCATTAATATCATCCAAACATGTATTTTGCTTTTAAGATATTGTCTTTTTATTTATTTTTTTCTTCGTGGTTGCTGTTTTTTAAACTACTTCCACTTCTTCATCATAAGAAGATTAACATCCTAACCATTCATCTGAAATTGTAACTTCTTCACAATCGATAGAAGTTGTTATCTAAAATGTAACTTTTATTATTATCTGATATGTAATCAATGAACATTAGTTGTGCATTTATATTTACGACCTCTCTGTGGATTTATAGTTTTTGATCCGCCAGATTCAGAGCACAACGGTACAACTTGAAGAATTGGAAATTACTTCGATGTTGCTTGCAGTATATATTTCTGGTGTAGTCTTCAGTGTTTTTATCTGTTTGTTTTTAGGCATTACATGCAGTAAACGTTTCCGGTGTAGTCAAATCAACCTCCATATTTGTAAGTTCTTTCATCATCAGCCCGTGTCAGTCCACTGCTGGACATAGGCCTCTCCCATGGCACGCCACTGAGCTCGGTCTTCAGTTCTCCTAGTCCAATCCTTGCCCACTGCCTTACGAATATCATCACCCCACCTAGCTACAGGGCGCCCTACACTACGTTTGCCGATACGCGGACTCCACTCAAGAATCATTCTGCCCCAACGGCCATCGGCTCTGCGGCATATGTGACCTGCCCACTGCCATTTCAGCTTGCTTATTCGCAGAGCTATGTCGGTGACCTTAGTTCTCTGACGAATATTTTCGTTTTGGATTCGATCCCTATGAGAAACTACAAGCATTGCTCTCTGCATAGCTCGCTGAGCGACCTAGGACTGGTGGACAAGTCACACGGTGAGTGGCCACGTTTCAGCTCTGTATGTCATTATTTTGTCTGTAAGTGTAAGTTCTTTGTCTGGTTAATTTTCTGGTATGCCTTGATCTGCAGGTACAATTTCCAGGGTAGGACAAAATAAGCCACCACCAATTTCATCTAATAATTGATTTTAATTTATTGGGCCAGTTTTCTCAGAGTTATTGGCAGCAGTAAAGGTCTCACAAGTACATGCACGGGATTTCATTGAAGGGCCTTCCAATGAAAGTGTATCACCCTGAAAAATATTAAATTTGATAATAAAAATAATAATAGGTATATACAATTAGACATTGAAGTATTTGTTTACAAAGTGTAAAAACATACCGGTTCATTAAAATCAAGTTTTTTCGAACTTTGTCCAATTGTTGTATACTTTCATCTTTGTTATTGTAAGTACGAGTATATCCTCGATATCTTGGAATCTAGAAATTACGATTTCATTTTTAGTTGTTTATATTAATTACGATTGAAAGAATAAATTATTTAATTATTTAACTAGGCAGTTACATTACCAAGGTCGAATCCCTGCTATCAACACCGGCGTTTGACATAGCTCGCTTAATGATGTTACCTACTCGCTTATTTCGATTAATTACGAATCTTAAACAATAAATTTAAATCAATACAAAATGCGCATTATAAATAATCTTACACATAAAATCATTACATTGCACTTACCAAGTACACTTCAAGCTACGCGATGAAGCACTATGTCCGTGGGCGCGTGAGTGCGCGGGTTGCCTATGCGACAGTTCGATGATCGATGAACACTAAATCATTATTTTGTAACTAACAGCCATTCAAAATCTGCTTTAGAGTGCTGATAAGTGACAAAATAAAATACGTGCATCAGGGATAAGCTCAGTTTTATACAAATTTAATTTCCAAAATAGTAATCTAAGTAACAGATAATTTTTTATCTTTTTTATTGTTTAATAAAAAAAACGGTAGATAAAAAATTACCAAATGACAAAATATATCCTTTTTAGGCAGGTTAATATTACTACTTTACGTTTTTAAGTCCATTGTATTTAGGTAAAAAGCACTAAATGAAAATGAATACATCATTAAGGTGTGTTAAAAAGTCTTAAATTACGAAAAAAAAATTCAATCAGGTAAAATTTCTTAATCAATAACTTTTAAAACTATCATGGTTTTGCACATAATTTTCACTCAAAACGGGATATTTACCATGATATATGAGTTTTTCTGCTTCTCGATATTTCGGCACAGTTGCATGCGCCATGATCACGAGATAAACTGAAGTCTTTGCGGGTGGATGTTATTGGCAGACAAAACGGTCTACCCTCTTTCTCAGTCTTTTACTGCGAACATTACCCCTACTACCGGTTTCACTGTCACTAACAACTCGATCACGATTACGACACACAACACTCACGGTATCTGGACGCATAACTGGTACCTCACTTTTACGATTTCCACACATCCTCACCACAGGGTTCCAGGCTCCAGACAATTGAAAACCGTCTTCTCGATTGAAATTCCTGTGTTTGGTAATCTCTATTGCCTCTTGTACCAATCTTGGGATGTAATGTTTTTCAGTTGAGATTACCTGTGGATTGTGTAACTCGATCCAGTGGTTTGAGCCAGATTCTAGTAGATGTGTAGCTATGGCCGACTTTTGTGTGTCCATATTTTTGACCGCCCGGATGTGTTCTGTCACTCGACAAGCTATGGTACGTTTTGTTTGGCCGATGTAAGAGCTCCCACAGCTGCAGTCAATCTTGTACACTCCTGGTGTTTGAAGAGGAATCTTATCTTTAGGTGAGCGCAGGTAGTGTGAGATCTTATTTAAGGGAGTAAAAATTGTTTTTATGGACAATTTCTGCAGGGCTTTCGCAATTTTGTCCGTCACTCCTTTGATGTACGGTAGAAAAGCAGGTTTTCGTTCTACTATACATCTGTGGGGTTTAGGCCTTTGTCTAACTGGAAAAGATCGAAGCTTATATCCATTTTTACGTAGGACATGCTGAACATGAGCTAGCTCACTCTTTATGGAGTACTCATCACATAGGTCGAAAGCACGGTTCGTGAGAGACATTACAACCGAGTTAAGCTGCCGAGGGTGATGGTGTGAATCAGCATGGAGATATCGGTCCGTATGGGTCGGCTTCCTATAAACGGAATAGCCTAAATTACCATCATCACGAATCTGTACCATCACGTCCAGGAAAGCCAAGCTTCGATCACTTTCCATTTCATACGTAAACCGCATCTTGGTATGTACGCCATTTAGGTATGCCAAAAGGAGTTCAATCTCATGTTTATTGCCTCTTACAATACAGAAAACATCATCAACGTACCTTTTCCACAACTTCATTGGCAAGGGGGCAGAGCATATAGCCAGGTTCTCAAAATACTCCATCCATATATTGGCCACTACGTGAGCGACGGGACTTCCCATGGCAACACCATCAATTTGTAGGTAGTAATTTTCCCTATACAAGAAATAGTTTGTGGCCAGAATATGGTATAAAAGCTTGGCATATTCTGCTGGGATACCATTTCTCTGTATTCTAGTCTCTACCACCTTCATACAGTCGGCTATAGGGACGTTTGTAAAGAGGGATTCCACATCAAAACTAACCATCACCTCACTCTCATCAACCGTTGTCTGCTGAAGAATCTGTATGAAGTGACGTGAGTCTTTCACGAAAGATGATGTCAGGCCTACAGAAGGTTGCAACACACCCGCTACATGCTTCGCCAACTCGTAAGTAGGTGAGTCAATCTGACTAACGATGGGTCGCAGCGGAGCATTCTGTTTATGCACTTTAGGTAGACCATACAGTTTAGGTGGCTGGATGTTTTTAGGGCGCAACAGGTATTTTGTTAGTTCCTCTCCTATAGCGAATTGGCACTCCTTTATAATTTTCTGGGTACTACGATGTATTCTAGCCGTCGGATTGTAATTCACCAGTTTGTATGTGTTAGTGTCTTTCAACAAGTTCAGGATTTTATCCTCGTATTCTGTGACGTTCATAACTACCGTAGCGTTCCCCTTATCAGCCTTAAGGACCAACAAGTTGGTATCTTGGCGGAGCTCTTTTAACGCCATCAAATCATCCTTAGTAATGTTGGGTTCTGGAGGTTTAGTATGACGTAATATAAATGCAATGTCCTGTCTTAGACACTCCGCGTCACTTCCTGGTATCCTATTATAACGAATGACCTCCTCCACATTACCGATCACTTTCTCATAAGGGATGCGTTTCGTGGTAGGGGCAAAATTTAGACCCTTCTCTAACACTCTGAGAGCAGAATCATTCAAAACCTTGTCAGACAAATTAATAACCGTTCGAGTTTTTTGTGAGTTAATGTCTGCATGTGTCTGGTAGGGGACAACTCGCTTTTGTGTTTTCAACATGGATTCTAACTTACGGTTCTGTTTATATGAACTTTGATCTCCAGAGCGCTGAGCTTGCATGTATGTAATACGGTCACAAGTATCAAAATCCGTAGGTGACAACACACTAATGCACTTGAAATGTATTTTATATAATTCTACTTGCAATGTATGAAACCGGTGTCTATTGTTCCGTATTGTTTTTCGCAGTAATTTGACACTCGCTTGTCGTAGAATATTTGCGGATCCCGGAATGTCATCACGAGATTTAATACGCACACACACTGGTATTAGGTCTGTATCCCGACACTTCACTAAAAATTCCAGCGATGCACGTAGACATTCACACTTTTTCCGCAAACGTTCTAGGTCTTTCACCATTTTAACTATATCCGGCCCGTACCGGTTAGCGATATAACTTTTAAAACTATCATGGTTTTGCACATAATTTTCACTCAAAACGGGATATTTACCATGATATATGAGTTTTTCTGCTTCTCGATATTTCGGCACAGTTGCATGCGCCATGATCACGAGATAAACTGAAGTCTTTGCGGGTGGATGTTATTGGCAGACAAAACGGTCTACCCTCTTTCTCAGTCTTTTACTGCGAACATTACCCCTACTACCGGTTTCACTGTCACTAACAACTCGATCACGATTACGACACACAACACTCACGGTATCTGGACGCATAACTGGTACCTCACTTTTACGATTTCCACACATCCTCACCACAGGGTTCCAGGCTCCAGACAATTGAAAACCGTCTTCTCGATTGAAATTCCTGTGTTTGGTAATCTCTATTGCCTCTTGTACCAATCTTGGGATGTAATGTTTTTCAGTTGAGATTACCTGTGGATTGTGTAACTCGATCCAGTGGTTTGAGCCAGATTCTAGTAGATGTGTAGCTATGGCCGACTTTTGTGTGTCCATATTTTTGACCGCCCGGATGTGTTCTGTCACTCGACAAGCTATGGTACGTTTTGTTTGGCCGATGTAAGAGCTCCCACAGCTGCAGTCAATCTTGTACACTCCTGGTGTTTGAAGAGGAATCTTATCTTTAGGTGAGCGCAGGTAGTGTGAGATCTTATTTAAGGGAGTAAAAATTGTTTTTATGGACAATTTCTGCAGGGCTTTCGCAATTTTGTCCGTCACTCCTTTGATGTACGGTAGAAAAGCAGGTTTTCGTTCTACTATACATCTGTGGGGTTTAGGCCTTTGTCTAACTGGAAAAGATCGAAGCTTATATCCATTTTTACGTAGGACATGCTGAACATGAGCTAGCTCACTCTTTATGGAGTACTCATCACATAGGTCGAAAGCACGGTTCGTGAGAGACATTACAACCGAGTTAAGCTGCCGAGGGTGATGGTGTGAATCAGCATGGAGATATCGGTCCGTATGGGTCGGCTTCCTATAAACGGAATAGCCTAAATTACCATCATCACGAATCTGTACCATCACGTCCAGGAAAGCCAAGCTTCGATCACTTTCCATTTCATACGTAAACCGCATCTTGGTATGTACGCCATTTAGGTATGCCAAAAGGAGTTCAATCTCATGTTTATTGCCTCTTACAATACAGAAAACATCATCAACGTACCTTTTCCACAACTTCATTGGCAAGGGGGCAGAGCATATAGCCAGGTTCTCAAAATACTCCATCCATATATTGGCCACTACGGGAGCGACGGGACTTCCCATGGCAACACCATCAATTTGTAGGTAGTAATTTTCCCTATACAAGAAATAGTTTGTGGCCAGAATATGGTATAAAAGCTTGGCATATTCTGCTGGGATACCATTTCTCTGTATTCTAGTCTCTACCACCTTCATACAGTCGGCTATAGGGACGTTTGTGGACGATTCGTGATGATGGTAATTTAGGCTATTCCGTTTATAGGAAGCCGACCCATACGGACCGATATCTCCATGCTGATTCACACCATCACCCTCGGCAGCTTAACTCGGTTGTAATGTCTCTCACGAACCGTGCTTTCGACCTATGTGATGAGTACTCCATAAAGAGTGAGCTAGCTCATGTTCAGCATGTCCTACGTAAAAATGGATATAAGCTTCGATCTTTTCCAGTTAGACAAAGGCCTAAACCCCACAGATGTATAGTAGAACGAAAACCTGCTTTTCTACCGTACATCAAAGGAGTGACGGACAAAATTGCGAAAGCCCTGCAGAAATTGTCCATAAAAACAATTTTTACTCCCTTAAATAAGATCTCACACTACCTGCGCTCACCTAAAGATAAGATTCCTCTTCAAACACCAGGAGTGTACAAGATTGACTGCAGCTGTGGGAGCTCTTACATCGGCCAAACAAAACGTACCATAGCTTGTCGAGTGACAGAACACATCCGGGCGGTCAAAAATATGGACACACAAAAGTCGGCCATAGCTACACATCTACTAGAATCTGGCTCAAACCACTGGATCGAGTTACACAATCCACAGGTAATCTCAACTGAAAAACATTACATCCCAAGATTGGTACAAGAGGCAATAGAGATTACCAAACACAGGAATTTCAATCGAGAAGACGGTTTTCAATTGTCTGGAGCCTGGAACCCTGTGGTGAGGATGTGTGGAAATCGTAAAAGTGAGGTACCAGTTATGCGTCCAGATACCGTGAGTGTTGTGTGTCGTAATCGTGATCGAGTTGTTAGTGACAGTGAAACCGGTAGTAGGGGTAATGTTCGCAGTAAAAGACTGAGAAAGAGGGTAGACCGTTTTGTCTGCCAATAACATCCACCCGCAAAGACTTCAGTTTATCTCGTGATCATGGCGCATGCAACTGTGCCGAAATATCGAGAAGCAGAAAAACTCATATATCATGGTAAATATCCCGTTTTGAGTGAAAATTATTTCTTAATCAATGTTTATACCCTTGGAACCGCATGGCAAAAAATAATTTATGTTTAAAAGCATTATTTCGAGTCTAGGCAAAATTACTAAGTGTAAAAAGTTAAAATTGAATTGAATTGATTGAATTGAAATATACTAAGTAAAAGTTATTCATAAATCGGTAAAATTATGGTCGCTTGGACGCCGAAAACTAAGAAAATTAGTTTTTTTTGGAGTTACCAAGCGACAACAAACTTCGTCCTAGCGGCATGAGAGTAGGACCAATCGACGCAGGTTTTTTTTTCTGATTTCAATGATATTAGGTTGGGGAAAAAATTTTCGCATTATAGTATGTATGAACTTGTAATAAAATCTCTTTGGCTATACTATTTGTATCTGGCTAGTTTTGGTAACATTAAAAGTTTAAATTTTAAAGAACATAATTCCAAATTCAAATTAGGAAAATGTGTGATTTTTATTTGTTTTTCGTACTGTCAAGATTAGTGAATCTAATGAAGAAATTCGATACATTTGAAAAATTTACTACAAAAAAGGTAAAAATGCAACGCGTGCCTCGAACAAAATTTGCGATGTTTATGGACCTAGTGTAGTGTCTTTGAGAGTAGCACAAATTTGGTTTAAGCGTTTTCAATCCGGAAATTTTGATGTCAAATATGCACGTCGCTCTGGTCGCCCTATTACGGATAAAATGGATGCCATTTTTGAAAAAGTGGAGCAAGATCGGCATATCAGTAGTTACGACGTAGCTGAAGAACTGGAAATAGACCACAAAACAGTTTTGGCGCATTTAAAAAAACTGGGAACACAAAAAAGGTCGATATTTGGGTACCTCACGAGCTCACTGAAAGAAACCTAATGAACCGTGTACTCATTTGTGATTCTTTATTACGACGTAATGAAACCGAACCATTTTTGAAGAAGCTGATAGCTGGTGATGAAAAGTGGATCACTTACGACAAGAACGTGCGAAAAAGGTCGTGGTCAAAGCTCGGTCAGGCTTCACAGACTTTGGCGAAACCCAGGTTAACTCGCAACAAGGTGATGCTGTGTGTGTGGTGGGATTGGATGGGCATTATTCATTATGAGCTGTTACCAACAGGCAGGACCATCGATTCTGAACTCTACAGCGAACAACTGATGAGATTAAAGCAAGAAGATGAGAGAAAGCGGCCGGAATTAATCAACAGAAGGGGTGTGGTTTTTCATCATGATAACGCACATCTTTAGCCTCACACATATTTAGCCACACATCAAAAAATAAAAGAGATTGGCTGGGAAGTGTTAATGCATCCGCCCCATTTTCCTGACCTTGCACCTTCAGATTTTTACCTGTTTCGGTCTCTTCAGAATTCTTTAGGCAGTGTCAGGTTAACATCACGAAAGGACTGCCAAAACCACTTGTCGCGGTATTTTGATCAGAAGTCCCAAAATTTCTATAGCAATGGGATCATGTCCCTACCTACAAGATGGCAAAAAGTTGTCGAACAAAATGGTACCTACATACTTTAGTTAAATGTAAATAAACTATATTTAAAAATGTTTTGAATTTTCTTAAAAAATGCGAAGAAACTTTTTCCCCAACCTGTTATATAAAACTCGATATCGCCAAAATATCGCTTGGTAATTATTGCCTTTCAAGCGTCAATATGTGACCGCCAGATTAGAACAATAAAAAAGAAAACTGACCCCCAAAGGTTTTAAAAGTTTAAAAGATTGATAAAGTTATCTTTATTAAGAAAACCTTGCGGTTTTCGGTAATAAAAGCAAGAAAAACAGCGGTATGAAAGTGTGCTTGCCTCTATTATTAAAGGCAAGCTTACGATTTGCTGTTATGATTTTTTGATTCATTTAAAGAATTTACAAGAAAAATGGGCATATAATTTTAATGAATATGAACATAAAGATACTGTGTCATGGAACAACGTTAAGGTTCTGAAATTTTGTAACTATGAAGGTTTCTCTTCTAACTATTAGACATCGTACACTCGAAGTGAGTTCACTATGGTAAACATGAGAAACAAACGAAAGAAAATGATTACTGTCTGAAGTAACGATGACCAAAGTATTTAGAAAAAGACTGTAGTGAACATAAGAAAAAAAACTTACGAGATCTCGTTGCCGAAAAATTTATTCCAAATTACTATGCAGACTTTTTTAACAGTATACCTTGATTTTTTTTTTTATTTTGCAAAATATATTACTAAATACAAAGATGTCTGTGATTTATTTTGAGAGTTCATTAGTTACTTTATGTTAAAGTTGTTTTTTCGTAGTAAGTAGTTACTTCGTATTGTTGATAGAAAGAGTTTATTAAAACACACCTAATTATAAGTAATGTCAAGGTGAATAATGTTCAACTTTATTTTAGTATTGTAGTTTCACAATATTTTATATCTTATATTTTTTATATTACTTACCTGATGGTGAAAAATATTTAAATGATTATTATTGTGTGCTCGGAGTTTATTAATCACAAACTGTTTCGTACACATAGGAAAACACATATATTATAATTCGTTAATTTAACCAAGAATGTGGTATACATTTTGACAAACACGGGCTTTACTCACGTATTATTGCTCACGGTTCGCACTGAACCGTGAGCTCGAGCAGCAACGAGCGGACCGCGGATCAATCTCACCCTGATGAAGATTCTCTAGATGAATCGAAACAATGTCCGTGCCTCCATCGACAAAATAATACGTGAGTAAAGCCCGTGTTTGTTAAAATGTAAAGAATGTGGTAGTATAGCTCGCTGAGCATAATTGATTAATACGTATCGTACTTTACATATTTAGTCTGTGTACCAATATTTTAATTTCAACTAAATGCTTTGAATAAACAGTGTTGTCGATTATTTTTTATTTCAATATCCAATATTGTGTCCAATATTTACCTACTATGTTTATTATTAGAGTGACCTGTAGGGCGATCGCGCTATTTGCCAACGTATTTACCATTGAACGGAAATATATTGGCAGCGATTCTAATGAGGTTCTGATTTGGTTACTCTGGATGTCAAAATGGTACCGCTATTTTTTATGAACGATTTAATCGTTGAATTTTCAAAAATAGAACCAAATATAAAACGTTAGAGTTTACAACGACAATAATAAAACATTAAACTTTTTGTTCTTCTTTTGGTTATGGCATCTGTGATCCTCTTATTATCGTTGATCGATTGAGTGTGATTATTTTAATATTTATACTATAATAAAAAGCGGTTAAGTTTGTTTGTGTGTATGTTTTAACAGTTCGACGATAGCCGTCGAACCCTCTACTGTTGATTTGCCCTCTATTAGGGGTTATGTAACTCGCGGCAACTAGCAATATGCACGAATCGCCAATTTCCTGCTATCTAATACGATTTTTATTACACTCATTTGACAAGATAAGAAGAAGTCGAAGATTCAGGCTGTAGATGATGAAAAAAAAGGTTTTTAAATTAAGCTAAAACGTGCGAACCAGGTCGCGAGCAAAGCTGCTAGTATTTTGTACTTGTGTCAAAATAATGTCAACTCCGATTGTAAACACTATGATTGGCAAAAACTAAATCTATATTGTATTTTTAGTTAATGGGTATTTATCGCGTATTACCTTTTAATTCATATTTTTTTAACCCTTCAGTCCCGAACAAATTATAGTTAAAAAATTTTGGCAGCACTAGCACTAGATTCTAAACTAGGCTAGACTAGACTAAAGTAGCGGCAAAAATACTGCATTGTACAAAATATGTAATAACTCTACAACCAAACCATATTTTATCATTCTGTAAAAAACAATGTACTAATAGATATATTACCTATCTATCAGGCATAAAAATAACGTGTTTAGTCAAATACTATAGTTTATAATAAATAGGTAGTAATAGGTAGTAATAAATCACTTCGAAATCAGTAGCATGGCAACGAACTTTTTCCCGCCTTATCTAGAAGTTATTACTATGTATTTCTTACAATTGATTATCCAAAAATACTTATAATGAGCAGAATAAACAGTTTTTGTAATAATAAACACCACTTACCATCGATAAATCCAGTAAATCCACCATCAAATAAGTCAAATCACAATCAACGGTCACTGCACTCACACTCACTCACGCGCGAAACGCGCGAATTCATAAAACACTAAACGAACACTGATTATGCTATATTTCTTGTTCAGAATGTAGACAATATATCAAAGAACGTAATTCAGTAAACTGTATTGTTTTTGTTCATAATGGAGATATTAACAATAAGTGTACTTATTAATGAAGAATACTTAGTGTTCACAAGACACTGATCGTCCTTGATATTGTAATGTGTAATAATAAGTAATTATATTGCCCAGCTTTATGCTTTTCAGATAAAATGGACGGTGGACGCCGTACCACCACCCTACAGCAGCTTCAGTTGTTGATGGAGTTTGCCAAGGCCAATAAAGAATTAGCCCTCGGTAGACTTCGATCTAAAGAGGGACGGGCTATGTCGGTTCGCTTTTGGCATGGGTGCGCTGACGCACTGAGTAAAGAAGGGTCAGTAAGACTGCCCAAAGAGTCGACTTAGGCATCTAACTTTAAGGTTATTTATAACTTAAGTTCTTAAACTATTTATCTTCATAAATAATTTAAATTTCCACATTTGGAATGTTCAAATCATTCGTCATTCAATAAATTAGAGTAAAGTAAGTTAGAAGAAGAAGAAAATTGACGAGCCTTACTCTCTCTCAGCGTCGTACAGGCGGTGGCCCTTCAATAAATGTAAAAAAAAACTTGTAGTCCGTGAAATACATAATGTGTAAAAAATACCCCACAAAAGTGTTTCTGTCTTTTCTTTTTCTTGATGTATAATTTTTCCAACAGCAAGCCATGGTGCACTCGACGAGAGCCGCTGTTTGATGATGCTCATTGAGGAGATGCGCGCCCACAGAGACAGTTTGCTCACTCAGTCTGCGTTGAGACAAGCTAAAGCCGCGAAAGCGCAGGCTGAGGCTGATCTAATAACAGCCAACGCCAGTAGACTGCAGGCCGAAACAATGGCAACAGTATGCCAATCTTTAACATCTGTAGTGTCTGCAGTTCGTCATTTCTTAGGATAAAAATAAATATACTATAAATTAACTGTTTCCGGACCTTTTTTTTGTCGTTAGACCTTAGGTACTTATTTCCAAATTTATCCACACGGTCAGAACCCAAACCAATTCAACGTCATCTAGTTAGCAGAACTAAAACATTTGTTACGGAGCTTACGGAGTTTTTTTAATGTTTACAAATCAGGCTGCTATTCATAATTTAGTAAAATATTATTAGCTTGTGCTAATAGCAGACGGTGTTGGACTTCGGAATGTTAAAAACTACATTGACCCAATAGTAATGTTCATTTTCCCGCATGTCTATAACAAATTCTAAGAAAATACAAAAATATAACAATAATGACTACATACTGCAAATAATAAATAAAAAAAGGTATGACACATTTCAAGGCACTTTTTTTATAAAATAACGTACACACAAAAAATAAAATTTACAGATTATGATACTGAAAATACAAAATACAGATACAGAGATTCATTTATAAAAAAAATATTTATTTAATAAATTAACTATATTATGATAATAAATCACACACGTACTAACTTGAAAATTTAAATTCATGCTGAATAATAGAAAACATTAAATAATAAAAACATTAATTATTATATTCATTGAACGTGTCAGGAAGAATAATCCTCAGGCGCCAAAGTCGCCGCTGTTACTTCCGTTACAGCCTTGCTTGCTTAGTTGATTGGGACACTGGATGGTCCTTATTATCTCCAACCACCGTCTGGTACGAACCCATCACGTAAAACAGAGCTATCAGAACCTGAAAGATGTATTATATATAGTGTGCCAGTAGAGTTAACGCGGGATGATCAGCAGTATTTAATAATGATGTATGTAGCTTGGGTGCTACTACTACTTCGTTGATACTACTAACACTTACCTTTGTCTCTACATCTAGACCATCAGCACGAAGTGGAGCAGCTATACAAGGTCTTAGCTCTTCCACCAATACCGTAAAAAGATCCATAGAAAGACGATACTGTTCCACAAAGTTTCCTTCATATGAGAATGTGAGAGATCGCATTATTAATTCATTTTTTTACTTGATGTGTGGACTGTAGTAATATAGGGTGCTTCTATTCGAACGTGAAGCTAGAAGTATCTAAACAACTTCCAACACAAATTAGATTATTTTCATCTAAATAAATATATAATCTGATTAGCGTACTTATACTGTGCAAACCTTGCTTTTTAATCAATAAACTATAATCAGGGAACGTCTGGATTTGCGATTGTTTCATTTATTATCTACAGGTCTAATTTTTCCCTTTAGGATATTAACAAACCTTACCACATAGGCTACAGTTCGCTGAACCCTAGACAAATTTGTAATCGATAAGTTCGAGTGAAGTAAAATCATTTACATACAAGTAACAAAACTTAATTGAGAGTATTTAAGTTTCGAGGCCAGTGCCTGCTACTCCACGCGAGTGATCGCGTTCCAAATAACCTGGCCTATTCCACTAAAGCGTGTGAGACTGAAGAGAGCTAACACTGTCAGTCGTTGGAACATGTCACCATGTTCAGCGGCAAGTTTTTTCTAAATAACAGCTATGCGATTACACACAAAAGGTTGCAACTTAGAAGGCAACATTTTAAACCAACCTAGGACGATCATAGAATCTGTCCAGAAAACGCCATTCTGAATTCAGTGCAGCGGCGGCCTTTCGATAAAGACGAGTGCCGAAACAAAGTTAGGTGCTCTGTATTATTATGTCTCGGTACCTACGAGAATGTATAATTGTTATTTCATATGTTTTCTTGTTCAAGACATAGAGCATGTTACGCAATGCTAATATATGTAGACTACTGCGTTGGTTTGATTGGTACAAGACATCAAAAAGGCATGAGGCGGAACGTGGGCCGCCTGACAACCGACGCCGCACTTTTCAAGGGAACTATCTAGACACCCGATGGACTGATGACATTGTAAAGATAGCAGGAAGTCGGTGGATGGCTCAAAATCGTTCTTCCTGGAAATCTATTGGGGAGGCCTATGTTCAGCTGTGGACTTTTTAAAGGCTGTGATGATGATGATGATGATCTAGACTTAGGATTGCATTCCTGATTCAAACGTCGAACGGAATTCATGTCAAAATATTTATATGGTAATTTCGTTTTATGAATTAAATTAGATTAAATTTAAAGTCCGTTTTTTAATAGCTACCCTAGGCAGCGGCCTACTTATTTGGCGCAGCCGGATTTCTTGTGTATCTAATTTCTTGTTAAAATATTTTTACGAGATTCATCTCGCGAGTAAAAATGAACCAACTAGTGTCGTTGTTAAAGGTGAATCTAGACATCGATTCTGCTGTGTCCCAGACGACGAGAAATGCTGTAAGTCCTTGAATCATTCAAAATAAATGCTTATTCCTTACTGTAATCCAAGATTTTTCATCAAAAAGAATCGCGGAATATTAGGTTAGGCTATCTTAATAATAGCAAATGGCTTACTGCAAAAGACAAGCATAGAGAATTAGAGGAAGAAATGGCGCAACCGCAAAACGATATTATTGATCAGATTAGTAATTCTCTGAGACTTGTGCCAAAATTCGATGGGAATTCGCACCTTTTAACAAGATTAATTAATCTGTGTGAACTAATTGTGTTGGTTTATTTCTCGACCGCACCAGGTAGAGAACTTACTAATTTAGCTCTCATTAATGGTATTTTAAATAAAATATCCGTTTACGCGGCTAGGTTAATTAATTCACGTGGCATACCAGAAACCTGGCAGGGTATTAGGAGTGCATTAGTAAATAATTTCGCAGACCAGACCATATCTTTAGGAACCTATGGGTCGCGGACCCCACAAGAATTCTATGAAAGGTGTCAAAATTTATTTAGCACCATAATGACTTATATCTTGCTTCACGAGTCAGTAGCTATTCAAGCGAAACGTAGTTTTACCAAAATTTAACCTTGCACGCTTATTTACAAGGTCTGAAGGACCCTTTAGAATCCGCTGTATGCATCATCAGAGTCTGTGAAAAAAGCTCAAGAGTTCGTGCAGGAAGAGCTTAATACGCTCTATATGCAAGAGCGTCATGGTGGTACATCTAGTAGAAAGGATTGGCAGTAGTCGTTCTCGAGGTTTAATCTCCCTCTCAACAACTTTCTGCCTAGACTGACTGTTGATGCGTATAAGGTCTGTCTTATATTGAGTCCTATCTAAATGAAATTAAAGACGTGTGTACGTAACTGTGATTTATTTGCGACTGATTAGCATGAAGTTAAGCAATATAAACCTAGCTTTTGGGAGCGTTTAAAGTAAAACAATATAAATGGCCATAACATATCGCTTACCAAAGGATAATTACTCCTTTACAAACTAAGATAACAAATAAGGTAGGTTTTTTAGCTTAACATGATTTGATATAAATAGTGGTTAGCTCTTTACCTACTCATCTGATTACAATAACAAAATAGATCTTTGAGGTATTATCCTACACTGATATGTGTGATAAGTTAAAACAGTGTTGTAGGCAAAGGCATAATTACTATAGGTAAGATAACAAAGAAACATTTCTATGCAGGTGATTAGGTTAGTTACCTACACCTAAAAAATAATAATACGGAGGTAATTTAAGCAGACTTTGAATAAACAAACAAGTAAAATAGCATGCAAGTAAATACATTATTCTATACTATACTCACTTTAATCTACAGGTAGTTCACACAATCGTGCATTTGTGCGTTTTATAGTGTCGTTACGACACTTTAGTCTATCTATAGACACGAGTGCTTCCATCAGGTCCAACATAATTGTCGGTTATTCGACCAAGAGACCATTTGCCTGGGGGCATACCGTCTTCTTTGACTATAACGATGTCACTGGGTTTCAGTTCTTTTTCACGTTTCATCCACTTTGGCCTTTCTTGAAGTTTTATTATAAATTTTGTTTGCCAGCGATGCCAGAAATGTCGTATTAGCTTCTGGGTATATTGCCATCGCGAAAGTTTGCTGACGTTAACGTAGCGAGGTCAGGGCTTGGTATTACTTGGGCTTTGCCTATTAAAAAATGCCCAGGAGTGAGGGGTTCAGTGACGTCAGGGTCAGAAGCAAAGCATATAACGTTATTCATGAGATATGTAGCGCAACTCGTAAATACCTGACAGACCACCGAAATAAGGAACGAGAACCAGAGGCTGAATATTCTCTCGAGCAACAGATTTTTGGGAAAAATCCGTTTGTGTCCAGACTAAAATTGGCACCTCGTTACACTCACGATGTAATGGCTCTTTATTCATATTTATACTAAGAAATGGCAAATGTATGCCTATTAAGAAAATAAAATGAACTGAATTAGAAACCAAAGAGCAAGGCATTTTTCAAAATTACTCTTACTTGGACTTCAGAATCCGAAATGTCCGCGCTCACATTACGACACACGGTATCAACTGATATTATGAAACACGACTCACATCCAACTAACAATATGAGTCTAAAACCGTCATAACAATTGAAATTTGCGTACTTCTTAATTGGTGATTTATCAGATATAGGCAACTACCGGCCCATTTCCTTGGCTACAGTGGTGGCGAAAGTGCTGGACAGTGTGCTCGACTCTGAATTAGACAAGCACTTAAACATCCATGATGCTCAATTTGGTTTTAGAAAGTATCTTTCTATTGAATCAGCAATCCTGAGTTAAAACACACTGTGCAGTACTATACACAGAGGCGAACACCTGTGTACGCATGCTTCCTCGATCTTTCCAAAGCGTTTGACCTTGTATCATATGAAAAGCTGTGGAAAAAGATGGCCGGCACAGGCGTGCATGCACAGGTACAGCGTCTCTTCCAGTACTGGTACGCAAATCAGACCAATAATGTAAGGTAGGCCGGCAGTCTTTCTGACACATACAGGTTGAAATGCGGGGTGAGACAAAGGGGGTTAAGTTCTCCAAAGCTTTTTAATCTGTACATCAATGAGCTGATTGAGGGGCTCAACAGTGAGTGTGTCGGCTGCTCGGTTGATAACGTTCGTATTAACAATATTAGCTATGCGGACGACATGATTCTGCTGTGCCCATCAATCAGTGCTATCAGGAGGCTGCTGGCCATTTCGGTTGAGTACGCTGGAAAATATGGACTGGTATACAACTGCAAAAAAAGTGAATACCTGGTTTTCAAGGCCGCCAACAAAGGCCCTGAGTCGGTTCCTTCAATTATGCTCAACGGAACGGCTCTTAAACGCGTATATTAAATATCTTGGACATTACGTAACTGACGACCTTGATGACCAGGCTGATATAGATAGGGAACGTAGGGAACTGACGATTAGAAGTAATATGCTGGCCCGCAGATTTGCCCGATGCAGTAGGCAAGTAAAAATCACACTCTTCAAAGCCTACTGCCAATCGTTTTACACAAGCAGCCTGTGGTTCAGCTATACTAAAAAGTCGATAAGTGCCCTACGTGTTCAGTATAATTATAGTTTCAGAGTGTTGATGGGGCTGCCTCGCTTCTGCAGTGCATCTTCCATGTTTGCGGAAGCGAGGGTTGATGGTTTTCATGCCATCATCCGCAAGAAAACAGCCTCACTGCTCAGCAGATTGCGGGGCAGCACCAATAGCATTCTGCAGGTTATACCGGACAGATATGATCTGCCTATTATGAAATCTTTCATTCATGTTTTAGTCTAGTTGTTGGACTGGAGCGCGAATGAAAGATCATAGACATTCAACTTACGTTATTTTTCATTTCTATTTTAATATGTTACACTAACCTAGAAATAAGACTTACATACCTACTAACACCAAATGGACTTATAATGTGTCTGAATTAATAAATGAATTATTATTATTATTAATTCAATTGTCTCACGGACCAATCTCTTGTCAAACCTGCGTTCATTGAAAACTAGACTAGACTAGATTGACTGTTTAATGTAGACTGTATCTTTTTATGAAGTGTCTTAAAATAAAAATGTAAAATCAATTTGAAATTTAAATGTACAGGTTAAGCCTTAAAATAACAAGTCATTATTAATAAAGTGATATTTTATTAAATTTATTATACATTAGTGAACTATTTAATGTTTACCACCTACACCAATTTATTGCTCCGAGGGCCTTAGTTCTTTACCTTTTCCAACGGATTCTGGATGTGTGCTTCTTTTATTTCCATATCAATATAACCACTACCCACCAGCTCCTTGGACACAGTCGCTGTTAGGTTGCAGTAAATACGGCCTTTTTCAAATGGGAAGTTGTGTGGTATCTGTTTTAGAGGAATCGTCATATTGTATAGATTATATGCTCCCTGAAATTATAAAATAAAAGTTATATATACCAACCTATTGAAGTTATTCGATTCCTAGGAACAGCTGTTTTTGCTGAATGTACTGAATGTACATATCGTAAACCTTAATTTTTATATAGGTAGGTAAAAAATTGGAAAGACGCATAATGAGTAGACATTACCGGGCCGTGAGGACAGGGCTTAGCAAGCTTTCCCTGCCGCATTGCAGAGCCGAAGAACTGGTCCTTTTCTATCAAATCGCACCACTTGAAGTGCATCTCAACAAACCCTCTTTTGTATCTGTTTGTCAAAAATTCGTAGAAGTAAAAATCCACCTGAAATCAATATGCGTCCCATAAACAGCGGTCTTAGTCTATATATTATGTCTCATGGACACGAAAAGAGACATTGACGTGCACTTTAATTATTTAACTACACTGGTTTGAAATAAAACAATAAGAAGATGTCGATAAGAGATGAAAGCACTTGATATGTTTCAAACAAATATTTGTATCGTAAAAATATTTCAGAAATGTATTATATATTATATATATCTAATACATTTCTCAAATACTTATTTATTAAATATTTAGTTATTTTTACGAGGTACATATTATGTACCTCGTAAAAATAACAATTTATAACATTGTAGTGGAATTATTTCGCAATTTTATCAATTCAAGGCTAAAAGGCAGTCATCTGGTCCTCACAATTATAAGCTATGCTGGTGCTGTAGAAAATTGTAATCTCTTAAAAAGCGGCTTAGAATAAAAAAATAGCAGTCAATCACAACATAAAACCATCTCTAATGTACATCCTTGTCGACAATATATTCATAAGATGTTATGTCTTATGTTTGTATCTGGGTGTTACAAGGTAACAGAAGTGTATTTAAAATACGTCTGCATTGTGTGAAAGTTTAAAAACATTAATTTCTCTATTTTTATTATTTCAGAATGAGATACGCACCGTTACATTATTTTGAAATGTAGAAACTAAATCTAACTGCAATCCTACGTAGTAAAACGGGTTATGACGTCCATAACGCCTGGATGTAAGTTTGGCATAGGAAAGATATTTAGGGTTGTAGTAGGTCACTGCTGGATGCTCCGTACTTATGTATCTTATCTGAAAAGAAATTTGACAAATCAGTGTCTAGACTTTGAACTGTATATCGTTTAGTAAGTTCAGTTCGGTTGAAAATAGATTACATTCATTGGTTGACTACTCAGATGTTTTGTGCTGCAAAAAAGCTTATGGAGTGTGGGGTTCACAGAATGCTTACGCGACGTTTTCCCGCGGTTCGCCCCGCACCTCGTTCAGTAAGCCAGTCAGTCATCTCCAGGTATCGCAGCCAATAAGTACTATCGTATTATAACCGCGTATTATACTGGATTATCGCGAGAATAAATGTGTTATTAATTTAATACAGACTTGAACATTTACAATCCAAACTAGAGGTCCTGAAAACGTATTGTAGAAGAATCTAAGTAATACCCAGACGTGATTCCTAAAAGGGTATTTATTAATAAGTAGATAAAATCTCTAAATGAAGGTAATTTTTCCGTTCTTGGGGTGTAAATAGCCGCAGTGAAACTCATTGGTAATTTTGAATATTGTTTACGTGTTTAATATTGTTTATCATAGGAAATTTCATTCCGATTGTTTTGCAAAGATGCCCTGACTACGGATGCATTAAATATCATAAAAAATGGGGTCATTTGAATGAGCTATAATTTTAACAGCTTTATTTACAAAGTTTTCGAAACCTTTAGTATAAATGAAAATATAGAAATGACCAAATGAAAAACTAAAATTTGCGAAAAATTATGTATTATTTGGTAACATGATACTTATTGAAAACTATGGTTTGACATTTTTATTGTTACTCATATTCCATAAATTTTAAACCAATCTCATACAATTCATAGACTACAGTGAACCTAAAACTATTATATTTTATATTTAATCAATCATAATAAAAATAAATAATCGAGCTTACATGTGAGCAAAAAACACTAAAAAAACCTAAAAAAAAAACGACCTTATGAAAGAAAATATTTAGAATAATGTTTTTAAATGAATGAATAAATGAGTTAGTAAAAACTGAAGACACGTCGTTAATAAAAACTTGAATGAGCACCATGTCCTAGGTGCGATCCCTGAGGAACCCCAGAGGGAGCGGAAATAAATGTAGACCATCAACATTAACGAATGCATTAAGGCATAATCCCTCTAAGACGAAGTCTTCAATATTCCATTTGAGGAACCGGGAATCAGAATGCCGTCTTCATCTGAGGTGGTGTGACACTGATATTGAGCACTGCAGTAACCCAGTTTACCTTGGAGTTACTCCGGATAGAACGCTGGGTTTCAGAGTCCACTGTCAAAAAACTAAAGCGAAAGTTGACTGCCGAAATAGCCTTCTCTACAAGCTAACCTCCACATCTTGGGGAACCTCTCCATCAATCCTCCGCAGCTCCGGTCTTGCCATCTGTTTCTCTACTGGGGAGTATGCATGCCCAGTGTGGAATCGCTCAGTACATGCTAGAGAAGTAGACGTAGCCCTTAATGAGACATGCAGGATAATGACGGGATGTCTAAAACCAAGACCACTGAACAAGCTTTACCCGCTAGCTGGTATAGCCCCTCCGGGCATCCGACGCGCTGTTGCATGCTCCTTGGAGAAAGCGAAACATAAAACGAGCACAGGCACTCGCTTTATAATGTTGTCCCACCAAGAAGGCATCTGAAAAGTCAAAAGAGTTTCCCCAATACAAATTCACCTCTCTCCGGGAACGCAAGTGATCACCGACTTGTTTTATGTTCTTCCAAACACTCCCCCCCTCAGAATTACATTACCCCTGAAGAGAAGCTTCCCCCTGGGCATGAACTCCCGTGGCCAGTGTGGAAGTGCCTCAACAGATTGCGAGTTCAGGTTGGGCGTAGTATCTAAGTACTCCTAAGTAATCTTACCAAATGGGGCATGATTAGCGAAAACGACACTCGGTGTCATTGTGGTGCCCAAGTGCAGTCTATGTCACACGTTCTTGTGTGTCTATCTTGTCCCAACTCATGCACTATGGGTGATCTAATGTTCTGCTCGGATAATGCCTTGGACGTGGCTACGTACTGGTCAAATAGGATGTAACAACGACACGAAAGAAGAAGAAGAACGACATTAAGGAAACACTACTTTTAATAATGTTAAAATGTACTTGTAATACATCCTTCAAAATTTATATATTGTAGGTCTATTTTAATATGGGAAATAATAAAGGTTCCGAAAAAGAAATTAACCTCCAGCGCTCTGTGGCCGAATCTAAGTAAGCTGCGTTTAAATGAAATGGTACTGAAAAAAATTCAAACACATTATGTATAAACCATTTTGTTAGCATAATAAACATCGATAAAAATCTGTACTTCTAAATAAAATCTAAATTTTTAAAATAAATACTAAACTTCCGAATAAAATACTAACCACCCAAAAAATATGTTCTGCTTAAATTAACGTTTTATGCTCAGTGAAAACCAGATTAATTTATATTTCTGGTTATGATATTACATATTTTTACTCTCGATTGTAATGAAACTAATATGAGCACAGCTATTATCATGATGATTGGTACCCGCAATGACTATAACATTTCAGATTCATAGAAAAAATGTGAGCCGTCACGAGACGGCTGGCAGATGTGAAAAATCGAAATTATTTTGTACAAGTACTTTATAGGCTTAAAAGTACAGTACAGGAACTAAATATGGCATGATAAAAATACAATATTACGAATTTGTACGATGGTTTAGGTAGGTATGTAAATAAAATTTAAATAAGTGTCGGAAGGTTAGGTAGGTACCTACAAGAAGCCTACCTACTTTAATCTTCCTACTTAGTTTAGGTAAGTACCTACGAGAGGACTACATATACCTACTTTAATCTTCATACCTAGGTGAGCCTAGCTGTTTAGTTTGCCTAGAACCCATGCATTATAATAATAATAACAATAAATATAATAAATATTGGTGGACAATGCACACAACACCATCAAATCCCAAACTGAGCATAGCTTGTATAGGGTCTTTCATTAAGCGTGTCCTATTTATAAATTTAAATAAAAAAAAGTGTGTGTGATATATTATCGAAACTATTTATTTATTTGAAAGATGTAGTGATGCCATTATGTGTGGAATACGACATCATTCAAATGTCCGCCACGGCTTCTCTGGGTGGAGCGCATGCGAGATATCTAATTTTCCATGACTTTTGCGCATAAATCAGCTCCAGTGCCCATTCAGCGAACACACGTCGTTGTCTATGGTCGTTTACCTTCAATTCCTGGGTGAGTTGAATTTTATACGGGTGCAGGCCCAAGTCACGACGCAAAATTCGCCAAGTTGTGGTCTGTGAAAGGCCGAGTTCTTGTGAGCGACGCGAAATCGACTGCCTCGGATTCTCCTGCACACTCTCACGGACAGCGGCGATGTATTCGGCAGACATTGCGTTTCGTTGACGTACGGGTGTTGGTCGATCATTTACCGAACCAGTGGACTCAAATTTATCCACCACACGACGAATAGTCCTCTCGGTAGGACGATTATGGCGACCGTAAAATGGGCGAAGGGCGCGGTGCGTTGCCCGAACAGAACACTCATTTTGATAAAACAATTTTATCATTTGCACGTGTTGTTTAATGCTATAGCTATCCATGATGCAAAACAGAATGAATAAATTACAACCAATTTGACAGATGTAGCTTCAACAAGATGGCCGCTACCAACTGTCAAAGTTCGGACGTGCCTATTGGAAGACCCTTTATTATGGTGAGTAGATGCCTGATAGAATACTTACCTATATAGTTTTATATACTTATGATACTTTATAGCACCCAGACATAGAACAAACACCTATGTTCTTCACACAAATGTTTATCTTGGGAAGGAATCGAACCCTGAACCTACAGCGCAGGCAGAGCTACTACTAAATGAGCTGACAGGCCAGTCAAATATAAAAATAATAAATGATTTCCAAATAGTAGGTAAGTACGTAATACAAGTACCTAACATACTTTAATAATTATTGCTAGGTTTGCACTTACCTATGTACCTACTTTTGAAATGCAATTGTTAAAAATAATACTTACCTTCCTACCTACATTACGCCACAGATGGTTTAGGTAGGTATGCAAATAAAACTTAAACACGTGTCGGTAGGCTAAGTAGGTACCTACGAGAAGACTACCTACTTTAATCTTCATACCTAGGTAAGCCTAGCTGTTTAGTTACCCATGCATAAAAAATGATTCCCAAATACCTACATACAAGTACCCAACATATTTTAATAATGATTGCTAGGTTTGTACTTTCCTATGTACCTAGGTACTCTTGAAACGCAATTGTTCAAAAAAATACTTACCTACGTAGGTATGAAAATAAAACTTAAACAGGTGTCGGAAGGTTCACTATTTTATATTCCATCATAGCGAGGCGATGCGTCGCCACCGCCTGTATCGCCACGCCAACAATTACGTTTACCCCAGCCTATAGATGTTTCACATCAAAAAATTCAAATACAAGTGCTAGAAATTGAACAGGACAAAAGAAGTTCTACCAAACAAACAGGAAAGATATTTGAAAACTTTAAGGAATAGATTCAATCAACCTTCACAAACGCTGGACAAAAAACAACAAATAGACACGAAATTCTATTACAAGCCACAAAATTTTATGAAACTATACTCAGACAATATTCATAAAATATTATCGTCTCCAAAATTATCTAAATCTCATCAGACGATACCACAATTTCTACCAATAGAGTTGAAACGCACCATACTGAATGAGGAATAGTTAAATCTCCAGGCGAGGACGGTATAACTACGACTGCTGTAATTGCAATGATAGAGCCCCTGGTGCTATATCTAACGATCCTGATTAATAAAATTCTACAAAAAGAGATAGTTACTGATAACTGTGTGTGCCTGTTTGGGTTGCTGTCTTGCTGACATTAAGTTCGTGAACGTCGCCGCGTATCACGCAGTAATTAATTAATTTGGTTTATTTGAATTGTTTAGTTGTTTGGCGACTTAAAATTACTTACTTACAGTAGTTTAAGAACTTAATTATTAAGGTTAAATAAAAAAGGTTCATGATTTTTTGCTCTTCAGTATTTTGGCGGTGTAAGTTTTTTGTCAAAAAATATATTTTAATTTTTTTTGTGGCTATAGTTTACTAATTACTACATGCTTAATTTATGATTACTTTTAATATTATTTATGCGTGGTCATACATTACAGTTTATGTAATTTGTGGACCCGTATTAGCCTTACAAACTAAATTCTTACCTTTTCAGCACATGATATTTCCAAAAATGCGGCCGCCAAAACAAAATGTATCGCAAGTATTAACATTTTGTATACCACTTGAAACAATGCAGTGTCACACTGAACTCTTATATCAAAACTTGTTTATATACTCGTATTTGCATTATGATTCCAATCTAGAAAATATCATTTTATTCGTATTGTAATGCTGTTATTAAAGGCACAGCCCAAGTTATTTTGTGATTTTTTGTGCTTTAATGCCTATCATTATGTATGTTATTCAAAGACCTTCAAAAATGTTGTGATTTAATATACTTACACATATAATGCCTGAACCGATTGAAACGAAAGAATTTGTCAAAAATTTAATTAGTATAAAGACATAAAAAATAAAAATGACAGAATCTACACTTAATCTAAGATTCGGAGATAGCTAACAGCGCTAACATACTGGTGAATCACGAGAAAATTCAAAGGGAGCACAGGAGTTTACAGCGAGCACGCAACCATAACGCTGCGGGGACGCAACGTCCTCGTTTCGGACAGTCAATAACATAATGAAATTAGAACAAAACATGGTATACATGAATTAATCTAACTAATGCATTATAGTAATTTGATATAAGTATCTTTGAATGACTACAGACTACTGTGACTTGAAAATGCATTTATGCATTTTTGTCGATTTAAGATCAAATTTTAATAATTTGTATCATGAAAGTCAGCTACCGTTTATGTTTATGGATATAGTCTTAAAACTTGAAACTTTAAAATTTTTGGATTACCCACTTAGCATAGTTTTGATTTTTAACCCATACGTGCTTAGTAGTGTCAATTTTATTCAATACAATCACAAAGATTACTTTGAAACGTCTTAGACTCTACCAGAGTCCGAGTGTAAGGCCTCTACCACATAGCCAAATTCAAAGCAAAACCGGCGCGCAGCGGGCTTGCCACTAGTTCGCAGCGAACTCGCAGTAAATACGCCACGGCAGCGCATCGTGTTCGCCGCGCATTGTGCCATGGATTTAATTTTATTCACTCTCATAAGACAGTTTAGATTCAAAATATATTGTCTCGTAAAAGGAAGAATTTGAAATGGTGGACGGTCTGTACAACCTCGAATGTTGTTGGATTTAAACCTATGAATTATTTTGGCAGATAATATTATAATAATTAAACTTATGATAATGAGACTCACAGTTTCATAGGTTACTGATCGCGAATTGATTCGCTACTATTATTGGACGGTGTAAAGTGCTGATTTTGCTCAAATTAAAGAAGTCCGATGTACTTACGTGCACTGGTACATTTTTTGGGCCAGAAATGAGGGCTATAAAATGCCGCCAACAATGTTAAGTTAAAGCATCCAAAACCGGGCGATTGACCTTATAGTACTTGTCTTATGTATCCAATAGAGTCCACAAGATTAACGTGAGTGGAGAAGTCTTCAAGATCAATTATTGATATAGGTATACAACAGGATTTGATACTAGCCCCTTTTTAGGGTTCCGAAGTTCACCAGGACCTTTATAGGTTTGCTATGTCCATGTGTCTGTCTGTTCGCCCTTAATCTTGCTCTTGTTCGCAGACTGTTAGTTTTATCGTGATTAAATGATAACATTAGTGACATATACAAAGTGTATAAGTCACTACACAACAAATAACAAAGTTATGTAAATATGAGACAAAAAGTTGGTGTAAATATTTGACTACCCCATCGTATGGCATATCGGTTTATAGGTCGAAGGCGATGAATCGATCTAGGTAGGTTTTATTATTAGAAAACGTTCGTTCGCTTTATCCGTGTTTCCAGGCAATGCATAACTGCTACTACTGCGAATTATATACAAAACAAAGTGTAGCGTAACATGTTTTTGGGTTTCTGTATGTGTGTGTGCGTGTGTGTGTATGTGTGTGTGTGTGTGTGTGTGTGTGTGTGTGTTGTGTGTTTATGTGCTTTTGTGTGTCAGATAAAGCGTGAAGGTGTGTGTGCTTGCCTAGTGGGTAAAGTGAAATGTGGGTATGGGTGAATGTGTGAGTGTGGGTGTTGTGTTAGATGCCAATATTAGATTATTAAAGTACTTATATAATGACTTTGAGTAGTGCTTCAGCATCATTGTAGCTTAGAGACATTAGCCATTTGGTCAAATTGATTTTACAGTTGTAATTATTCAGTGTGTATATATTCAAATGCTTATTTATTTTATTGTATAGTAGATCAGACTGTCTAAAATATTGTCGTGTTGCATAATTAAATTTTACGTGAGTTATATCTATTACAATATCTTTTCTTCTTCTATTTGTTTTAGCAAAGTTATATTCAAGTGATTTATGTAGTTTGAGTATAGAATTTAAAATGTACAATTTGCGTACAGAGAGTATATTCGATTCCAAATACATCATTTCAGTCAGGTACCTATCGACGAGGTCTATCTTAGATAGACCTTCGTATGACCACGAACTCACCTGATGTTAAGGGACGATGTGGCCGACGACAGGGCACGCAGGTCTAGAAAATACCTTTTCACTCTTAACTTGAAGAGACACAAATTGTAGTTTTCAGGAAAGACAGACGACGGCAAATCATTCCAATCCTTGGCTGTACGCATTATAAATGTGGAAACAAAGCGCTTTGTTCGTAAGGGTGGTAGACTGACAAGGTATGGATGGTATTGAGCGGTGCGTGTGCTTGTCCTGTTGTGAAAAGGAGATGGTGGAATGAGATCATGCAATTCCTGGGCACATTCTCCGAAATTAATTCTATAAAAGATCGAAAGGCTAGCAACTTTACGAAGGTGCTCGAGACTCTGGAACTTAGTCTCAGCGTTTAGCTGCTCACCTATCATCCTCAATGCTCTACGCTCAATCGAGTCCAAAGCACCCAGCTAGTGTTTGGCTGAAACATCCCACAGATGGCAGCATTACTCCAGTAAACTCAATTTGACCAAATTGATTGAAAAAGCCGCGACACATCTCAAGAACACTTTGAAGAAAATCGACATCAAACTCAGGTCAGATTTTTCAAACTTCGTACAGTCAATACTCATTTCTAGAAAGGTTTCCTGATAATAATCAGGTTTGCGCTCGTCCCACGCGTGTTTCTCAAACATTGCACAGTGAAGTGTAGTGTGCGGCACAACGTGTTGCTACTGAAAATGACGAACAACGGAAGCGAGGCTTACAATATTTGCGCCAGCGCCACTACGCTGGCGCAAATATTGTAAACGTCACTAGACGTCGTCGTTTGACCTCTGAAAATAATTATCAACGAGAATACTGATTAGAACAACAAAGACGAGACGAAAGACGCCGTAGAGCTTTCATCATCATCATATCAGCCCCTAGAAGTCCACTGCTGAACAAAGGCCTCCCCAATAGATTTGCAGGAAGAACAATTCACCGATTTCCCGCGATTTTTGCAATGTCATCAGTCCATCGGTGGGGGTTCGTCCTACGCTTCGTTTTTCAATCCTTAGTCGCTATTCGAGAACTTTTATTCTCCAACGGCTATCAGTTCTGCCTGCCCATTGCCACTTCAACTTGCAAATTTTGAGTGCTATGTTGGTGACTTTGGTTCTTCTACGGATTTCCTCGTTGCGGACATTTAACACATAGTGAAACAACCCACATAGCTTTCTCCATAGCACGTTGCGCGATTCTTAGCTTGTGTATGAGGCCAATAGTAAGCGACCAAGTCTCAGTTCCATATGTCATCACTGGCAACACGCTGTAACGGAACAGAAGGTCATTCCGTTATGGTTCACAATTATTATAGTATGCTTGGGTACAAACCTTATTAATATCACGTAAGCATACATGGGTCATTCTTATCAGAACAGATTTACCAGCATTTCTATCGGGACGGCTGTAACTGAACAGAAGGTCATTCGGTTATGGTTCACAAATATTACAGTATGCTTGGGTACAAACCTTACCGATTAAAATCACGTAGGCATACATGGGTCATTCTTATCAGAACTGATTTACCAGCAATTCTATCTCAGATCTTTAATTATTGAATAAAATAGTGCGTAATTCATTACAATGTAAATAAACAAAGCATCTGTCATGACAGACTATACCATAAACGGATTATGGCAGATGTATGCAATTGTCAAGGTCCATGAGTGAAAGCTAGCAAAAAGTAATTGATACTAAGATTATAGACTATGGATTAGAAATATCTTACGACTCATAGAGTATCATAATAAATAATACTGGATTTGAATTAGTAAGATTAAATAGAATTTGATTCTATAAGATAGAATAATCTATCCTTCTATTAATATATTATTGATAGAATGGTTTGGGACGGGAAGATCTCTAAGGAGGTTGAATTCGAAAGGGTAAACAATTAAATAGCTATATAAAAACAATATTAAAACTAGAATAGATATATTAAAATCTATTTATGTTCACGATATAATATATAAATCATGAAATAACTTCATAAAGTTGGTAATAATTTGAAATTTTAATTAATTAAGGGCTTGATTTAGTACAGAGGTTATTTAGCTATACCACGGAGGTTGGGTCGTAACTTGAAATGGAATCGAAATTTCGAATGTGTTTGAAAATGGAAAGAATGAGAAAAAAGATGAAAAAGAACACGGCCCACGGCGGATTTTGTCATTCTGGATAGGAATGAGGCCACAAACTATAGGATGCTAACGCATGAATGAGGCTGATCTGGCTGGTGAGGCTGGTCGAGCTGAACGTTTTCGGTAGATTTTTCTCTCATGGTTTCCTACAATTACGTGGTGTCTTGTCGTACGTTGTTTCTGTGATAGTTTCATTGTGTGAGTTACGTAATAGTTTATCAGGTCAGTGAGTCGGAAATTTGTTTACGAGTTCGTGAAGAAAGACAAGATTCACCAAAGTAATTGTATGAAGCTCTTACACGGCATGGTCTGTGGGTCAGATGGAAACCTTGCGGTTTTATACTCAAGTCTGGCTTTCCCACCCTGTTAGGAGTTCCCCCAGGACCGCTCGGAACGAGCCTGAAGCCAAATTTTACCTCTCCTGAGGATCGGCTTAATGGTTCCCTATGATTGGTTGCATTCTGTGTAAGGAAGGCAGAACAGGACTTAACAGAAGCAATCGGCATAGTCCATCTTTATCTATTTATATACTTGCACATTATATTGCCTTTAATCTACAGATGACATCCCAGGACTTCGGTCTGTCGGATGTAGATTGTAGGGACGTACTAGGGGTTAGGTACAAAGTCGAGGTTTACAACTCGCTGTCCCCCAATTAGCAGCTAGGTAACTCATCATTGCACCCTGATGAGTGACATACACAATTAAATGTACGAAGCTTGCTTCCAGTATTGCTGATTCACACACCAGATTAGGTTAGGTAGGACATCAGGTACACAACACAATTTGACCAGTTTGCCAAGGTTGTCGAATTACTATTATCCATACTTATACAGTAGTATAAATCTACTTATGGTTCTCGTAGGACTACGTAGTTTACCTGTATACTAAATCGGTGCGCAAATCAGTGGGGAAACTATCATTGACTAAAAGTTATTAAACTTATAAACTCAATTATCCAATGAGATAGTAATACCAATTATTTACTAAAGATTTAGCTGAAACATTGCACTAGATAATAAATGTCTAGTTGAAAGCAATTATAAATTCGTATGAAATGGAATAATGATTTCCTACACCTTAAATTCAAATAATCATTATTTGTACATTGTAGTACATATTTAATGGAGACCTTATGGATGAGTCTTACTATTGATTTATTAATAATCATATAAGATAAGTTCTATCAAACTCTTGAGGCGAAAGACCTTCTAGCTTGCTTGAATCTATGGAAAGATTAAAGCTGCTATCGACGAAGAGTCATTATGAATATTACTGTTTATATAATTTTATCTAATTCAGACTTTTACCCAGTATTATTCATGAAATTAAAGTTAAACTATTCATATAATTGGTATATCTATCACACATTATCAATTTTCTTTACTCTACGGACCTAACAAATAAAATCACAACATATTGTATTAGATAATAATATAATTATAATATATAATTTATATTTATAATTTAGGATCGAGTAGGGTAAGATTCTTGTGTTGTAGGATTAGGGAACTTTGCCAAGTAGGATAGGAGTTAGGCAGGGCTCTTCTATGTATCCAGTTGCATTCTAAGGTGCGATACTAGAAAGTTAACCAGTGGATGGATGGTATGTGAGTTGCTTGCAGACAAAAGTAAAGTAATTGCCCTTGAATGTGTTGGACCGACCTACTACATGGACGTTTTGATAAAAGATTAAGCCCTCTGATACCCCTTTGCTGAACCATGACAGACATACTAATTACTGAAGTAAATGTTTTGTTTGTTGTCAAAATTAAATTAGAGTTACCTTGGGACATGAAATTGTCCATTGTGGAGGAAGGCTGTCCAGGTCACATGGAAAGAAACCTACTATCGCTAGCGAGGAGGAGCTGGTGATCTAAGCCGCAATAAAAATAAATCAATGTAGGACTAGAATGACATAAGGCGCTATTAGGAAGTATTAATATAGAACAAGAATGATTATTTTACCTAAATATTGAAACTACCAAAACTATTATCTACATTATATTAACGAGAAAGTGACTATATCTGTCTGTCTGTAACGTTTCGTGGCTGAACTGATTTTGATGGATTTTTATAAAAAAATATATCGACTTTGGGGAATGATTTAGGCTGCTGTTTGTGTAGATATCACGCGTGCGGAGCTTGATATTATACAAAATAACAATTAATGACAAGAATTAATATCGAATTAAAATATTGAAATAACTTAAGCCGTTATAATAAGATTTCTCAGTAATTTTAATATTGGACATAATACTTATTTACTTTATGCAGTTTATAATATCACTAAATGACAATAATTAATATAATTATAAAATTAAATATCGAACCACAGCGTAGGCAAATCAAAGATATTCTTCATTATAGATCTTGATTACTCCTAATAATAAAGTTTATAATATTATAAATACTTATCTCAACATAATTCTCTTAAAGAATCAGAGTTACCATATTCGAAACACAACGTAGGGTTTTAATCACAACCACTAGACGAATCGTTGGCCAAATTAATAATAGATCAAAGTATGTTTAGGGATTTATATTATATAATATAATAACATGTAGTTATTTGGGATTAATTTAGTTACTTTTAATTAGTAGAGAAGGCGAAAAAAAGTTAGGTGCAACGAGATGTAGTACTAGGTAGAGGGGGCGTTAAAACTGATTGTAGACTTTCGTCTCGAGGCTCTGCGGTATCTGTAACGAGAAGATGTGCCGTAATTTCCCGAGCGCTGCCCATCCGAGTTGGATTCGTCGGCTGACCTCTTTGTCGAAGTTGGACTTGCCTGAGTTGAATCGTCTGACCCAAATAGACATAATAGTCTACAACTTCGATTATATCGCTCCCAATATGTACCGGTACGGGTGCAACAAGAACATTTGACATGACTTTTGTCTTGCTCATGTTAATTTTAAGACCCACCTGTTGGGAGACGATATTGAGGTCGCAGAGCATTGTGCCTAGGTCTTTTAGCGATTATGCTATGATGACTATATCGTCGGCAAATCAAAGGTGAGTGACCCGTTCGCGATTGATGTTGATACCATGTTTATGCAAGTACAAGAGCTTGAAAACATCCTCCAATGCAGAGGTGAACAGTTTCGGAGAAATAACATCTCCCTGTCTCACCCCTTCATGCAATTATTAGGTTCGTGCTCTGGTCCTGGAGTCGGATAGACATGGTGGCGTTACTGAACAGACATTTCAACACTTCGATATACCGATAGTCGATTTGGCACCGCTGGAGTTGAAAAGTTCATCTTCTGAATGAAAATCATTGACTTACTCGCAATATTATATGTAAGGAAGTAATAGGTTAAGACCCGATTTCAAAACTAAAACTGTGATGATAAATATATATTCTTATGTGATTGATTTGATACGTGATTGATTGATAAACTGTAAAAAGTACTTGCTTCTAATAAAATGTTAAACTAATTTTGCACTCGTGATTTTTTATTTAGATAACCAGGGTGCAGACCGCTATAATTTAAACGTCAATGACAAATTTAAACTACGTTAAGCACAATTCGTATCGCGCTAATTATTTTAACTGCGTATTTTTTTGGCAGCGCTATCAAACGAACGATTTTCATTTGTCAAAATCGAAGGCAAAACGTTTTCGTTTCAATGGTAAATACGTTAACAAATAGCGCGAATGCATTGTAGTTCATATTATTATGTCGGTAAGATCAAAAAATATTATTCATATTTTATCAGTAGGTATGTTATTCGTATCTAAATATAATTTCCAAAAAACACGATTAACCAAAAATAAATGAAGCAAAGCTCGGTCATCCAGGTACTAAGCAATTGAAATTAGGAAGTAGGAGGCTATATTTTGAAGCGGATATAATATAAATAGCCAATAAATAGCGGAAAAGGTGAATAGCGAAACCTATTTTTTCCAGACAAAAGCAAAGGAGCCATAATGAGATAACTACTTTAATGGGAAGCTGGCACTGATCAATCAGTGCAAGATAATGATAAAATATGCTTGTTTTCTTAAAATTACAATGTAATAGAATTAATTCATAAACAGATTTAACCGCACCGTGATCCGCACCATATCTAGTCCGTATCGCAAAAACCCTAACATATGACTAGACTGACACAAAACCGTGAACATGGTGTTCACGATTTTGTGTCAAAAGTTGTAAAAGTACTTTTTTTAAACCTCCAACCCAAACAAGTTTCATGAAATGGATGAGCTTGCGGACACAGACAAAAAGCATGATTTATATGCTGCTTACAATTTTCGTCTATATAGATTGTCTCTAATTATCATGGTTTATTAACGACAACTACAACAAATGGTTTTTTGTAAAGTTGGTTTACGCCAATAATTTTACGTGATGCCTCTCTATCGCTTGTTTCGCTCTCTCGCTTGCACGCTCTTCTCAGGTAGAACGTGACACTTTTTCGTGCGTTCTGCTGGCGTTCATCGTTTTACAAAACGTTATCACGTCAAAATCAAAATGCAACAAATGAAAACAATGTGTAAAACAAGCTTAAACGAAAAGATTCATATCTCAGCTAACAGCGTATGTCTAGAAGCATCAGTGGATTGGGCAGTGAAGTCACTGCCCAATTCATATAAACCTTTTACCTTTTATATACAAGCATATAAAACTTTTACCTTTTATACTTAAACATTTTATTATATGCAGAGAACTGTGTTTAGTACAAATCCAATAATCCTAGGTGTTCTTCCAATAGGTTAGAGATCCCCTGGACAAAACCAGAAATTAGTAAAATGCCTATTTTTTTTAATATAATCCCTCACAAATTGGTGGTTGAATATTCCCTGTACAGGGTTCTTTTAACTGTAAAAAGATAAGCGCGATTTGTGCATGAAATAGAATATATGAATTCTATAGATTGTAAAGCAGACTTGAAAGATAAATATAATCAGTGATCTCACTACAAAGAAAAAAAATCGTTTCAAAATAGGTGATATTACGTACGGTTACATTATTATGAAACGTAGAAATAAAATACTTATGCAACCCTACGTAGTAAAGCAAGGCATGTCGTCAATATCGCTTGGATGTAAGGTTCAAATAGGAAAGATATTTAGTATTGTAGTAGGTCACAGCAGGGTGCTCCTTACCTTACCTAAAGCATACCTTAATACCTTATCCTTATACCTTATCTAAAGAAAATTGGACAAATAAGTTGTAACAGTTTGAACTGTGTAGCACCATAATTATTATTATTGTTTTGTAATACATAGATGTTTAGTTGCATAATTATAAAAAATACATGTAAAACAGTAGAGCTATCTAATGATCGCACACAACTATCTATAGACTAGGCTAAATAAAAAGATAGCTGAGAGCAGCGTCCCTAAGACTCTGGCGGCGCGGCGTTGCCATGTTGAATGGGCCTGTTAATAATAATTAACACAGCGTCACCTGGCCCCAAAGTCAGCAGATCTTGTGTTAATAATCTGTGATATGCTAATAAATGAATACGCTAGATAAGTGCCAGCTCTTTGAGCACGTTTCTAACAGATGCATGTTCTTAGGTAAAATTTTAATAATACCTAATAATAACACACAAAACAATCGTAAAAGTAATGTTTATCAGAAAAAAAAAAATTCTATCAGAGCTATGCTCGGGGTTTCTTTGAAGGATAGAATCCGGATCGAGACTATCCAACATAGAACTAAAGTTGTCGACATAGCTCAGAGACTTAGTAACCTGAAGTGGCAGTGGGCTGGCCATATCTGCAGAAGAACCGATAATCGTTGGGGCAAACGAGTTCTTGAGTGGAGACCGCAGCTCGGTAAACGTAGTGTAGGACGCCCTCCGGCAAGGTGGAGTGACAATCTGCGATAAATTGCCGGCAGAAGCTGGATGCGTCGAACTGAAGACAGGGTGCAATGGCGCTCATTAGGGGGGGCCTATGTCCAGCAGGGGACTGCTATGGGGTGATGATGATGATGAATGCTGATTCTAGGGATGGGTGGGTTGCTACCAAGGACTGTAGTGCGAAGTGGTGGGAGGGGGAGAGGGATGGGCCGGCGTGGGAGTCTTCGAAGTATGGAAATACCTGTGTTAGAAGGTTGGCTCTTCCGTAGTTCAGGTTGTATACATGAAATTTGAGAATTTAAGTTAGGTAAAGTAAGATAAATAGAGATAAGTAATTTAATTTAATTTACCTTAGATTATCTGTGTAATGGTAAATTAAAGTAGGAGATGTAGAAATAAATTTACATTGCTTGTGTGTACATGTATGAGTATAGTGTATGGGTAATGAAAAACACAAAAGGATTAAAATGTAACACTAAAATATACCTAACATAATAGCGTAGACTACGTATGTTATATTCGTTCTTATTTAATGTGCATACATGCGGTATTACCGAAGTTATGACTGCAAGTTAATTTAAATTTAAATTTTCGAGATTTTGCGCGCTCCCTACATGACGTCACAGTTCATCTGTAATCGCCCGTGCGTGCGGCAGCTCACCTGAACTATGAAACACGCACTTGCGTTTTTTATTTAATCTGTTGAGTAAACTGTACGTGTTTGTTAGTTTGTGAATCGTTATAAAAAATCATATTTATCCATAATTGTAGTATTCATTTTATACATTTCTGTAGGTACCTATAAGTTATACGCCATGGAAGATGGATTTTAGAAAGGCCAGTCGAACAATCTGCCAAGAGTGGATAGTGGATAGTGGTTTTCAACCCGTACCAATTTTAGGATTCCGAACTCCACAAGGAACCCTTATAGTTTCGTTATGTCCGTTTCTCTGTCTGTCTGTTTCTATATCCGTCTGCGAATCACAGCTCTTGCTCGCAGACTATTTATTTTTATGCACTAAAATTTTAAATTTTTATGATAAAATATAGCCTTTAACCTTCAGTGCGCGTGGTCGGACACGACCTTGGCGATATACTCTTTAGTAAAGTCAGAAACACAAATTACATGTATACCAATGTTCCAGTATTTTAATGTATCATTTATATATATTTGCTAATATATTAATACTAGACACTAGAAACATAGTCTGTTTGTGGCATAGATGTACCTATGAACCAATGTTGATCTTTTTTAATCGACTTTAAAAAAAGAAGGAGGTTTTCAATTCGGTTGTAAATTAAAAAAAAAACTATTTTATTTAATAGTCATTTAAGAACAATGACTGAGTTATGTGGTAAAAGCATAAAATTAAATATACAACTGAATTGATAACCAATTTTTATTGAACTCGGTTATTAAAGAGGAGGTTTTCAATTCGGATGTATTTTTATGGGCTAAAATTTCATTCAATGATTTCGGTTTTCTTTTTGTTTTTAAAACGTAATTATTAGTTTGAAAGTTACTTGATCAAACATGTTGTTAGCTATGATTAAGAATATCTATTTAGCTATTGTAAGATCATCAGCACTTTTCTAGTTCTTTTGTCTAGTTTCTAGTTCCTACCCGACTCCTCAATAACTTACAGCAGAGATATCGTGTTTAGACTTATTGTAATGGCTTATAAGTTCTATTAATTAAATCGTTTTTTTTTGTCTCTGGTGTTTTTATTTCTCGGTGTTAAACGTACCGACCGCATACGCAACACAACTGTGCGCTAAAAAAACCCAAATTGCTGATGTAGTTCGAAACGTTGCGAAGCTTAAGTGGAGCTGGGCTGGTCATGTCTGTCACATGCCGGATGAGCTGTGGGCCGAAATCCCCACTCAGTGGAGCCCTGAGACAGCGAGATGGCGCCGTGGTAGTCCCAAAAAGAGATGGTGAGATGATCTCGACACCTTTGATAGAGCTTGGGTCCAAACAGCTCAAAACCGAGATGACTTGAGAGATCAAGGGGAGGTTTTTGCCCAGCAGTGGGGCACAATGGGCTAATCGTAATCGTAGTGGTTTTTTTTTATTAACAACAACGCGTTAAAATCCAATATTCAAAAAAAAATACAAAAAAAATGTTCATTTCGGAACAAGTAACATTTGCTTATAAAACAATTAGAAAACGATGGTATCTGCGGAGTTAGAAAAACTGTGTCGCAGACACCAACGCCCACCAACAAACACCATCTTTGTAGATAGGATCAGTCAAGGTTCTATTCCTTATAGAACCAATGGTGTTCTATAAGGAAGTATCCTTAGACCATCTCTGTTTCTCGTATACATCAACGTTCTCTGTGATATGAAATTTTAAAAAGGAAAAACAATCACATTCGCAGATGATGCTCTTTTCTTCAGTGGCGACAACTGGAATGATGTTTTTGATAATGCCCAGATGGGTGTGACCAGGGTTTGCTCAGGCAAAATGTATTCACACTATATGTTACTAAGACTCACTATATAGCATATGCACGCAGGTCAATTAGTCTGCCAACGCGAACTATGACAATCAGCGCACATAACTGTTCCGCTAACCAATCAACTTGTTCTTGCCCTTTCATATATCGAACTGACCGCGTGAAATATCTAGGTGTGACCATTGATCAGACCCTATCTTTCAAGGTATCCTTCAAGGTGATGCAGCTAAGACATTCTTGATTGAGCTTGAAAGGGCTCAAAGAGCTATCTTCCCTGCCATTACCCAATTCCAAACTATACCTAACCTGGGATGTTCTGATAATCAGATAGTATATTATCCTCCAAACTATCCTTTAACATTCCAAACTACCATTATGACCAAAATATTATGAAGGACAAGCGGAGGAAAGGATCCGTCTGCCTTGTTTAAGAGTTTAAGACAAGCTCAGCTCAAAAATTCACCTGCTTTCTTGCCCCCTTTATTTACAACAAGTTAAATAGTACCTACTCCATCTACTCCCTAACTAAACATAAATTGAAGTAGGAAACAATAAAATGGCTAAAAGCCCTAGACTACCAACAAACTGAGAAAATTCTAATTCCTATAGGATCATGTTATAACATGACCAACTTCAGATTATGACCTATCAACCAACATCCTATTCTTCCCGTCTCTTAACCTCCTGCTTCTATCCCTTTCCGCCGACTGTGATATTGACATTAGACTTATGATAGTTCCTTGATCATTTTTGTAAAGCGATAGTTCTCCTACAGTTTATAATTTTAGTATTACAATAAGGACTCTCCTGTCATCCTACAAGCAGCCCAAACCAAGTTAGATATGTGGAGCGAGAGTACTGGTGACCTGTCATACTGGTCTTCGAACCATTCACAAAATAGGTTTACAGAAGTTTTGAGACCATTGCTTTAATGATAAGCCTGTTGGGAGACGATATTGAGGTCGATGAGCATTATGCCCAGGTCTTCCAGCGATTCAGCCATGAAATCGAAGGTGTGTGACGCGTTCGCCATTGATGTTGATACCATAATAATATAAATATTAGGTATCTTTAAGTATATCTAAATCCAAAATATGACTCTTTCCTCAAGTAGTAAGGTCCAAATTTAGTAATGTGCCTTAATACGAACCCCCAAGTCATCCTTACGTCCGATTGTCCTCGCGATTCGCGGTTTGGTGTGCAGAACGCTAATTCTGATAGGCATCAACTATGTGATTTACTTTAGACTGATGGTTGATGAGAGAGTTGATAAAATAGAAGTATTTTATTACTCATCATTATTATTTAGTGACAAAGCAAGTATTTGCAACATTCGCACCACTGATATTTATGACGACCTCTGTGGCGCTGTGGGCGAAGGCCTGCCTGAGACACAGAAGGTTGCGGGTTTGATTCCCGCGGCGGGACAAATGTTTGTATAATCTGCAACTATTTGTCTCGGGCCTGGGTGTTTCTATGTATAATATGTATGTATTTAGAAAAAAAAAGTATATAAGTAGTATATCAGTCATGTGGTACCCATAACACAAGCTCTGCTTACTTTGGGGTCAGATAATGCTGTGTGAAATGTCCGGAATTATTTATTTATTTATTTTATTTATTTTTATTTGAAACGCAATCATTTTGGACATTACCATGTTGGTTTTTGTTGTTTTATTTATTTTTATTGGATTGGCTACGCTAAGTGAAACTGAAAAGGTATGTATAAAAACAGTGTTAGGTAGGTACAAGTCAATTTAACGCAAAACCGAAGATTTTCGAACTGAATACCAATGAACTCAACTGTATAATTATTTTACCAATGAAAATTTCAAGTATCTTCGTATGGGTATGGGTCTATCTTTTTTATCACAGGTATGTATTTTAGATTCAGATTCAGATTCAGATTTTTTATTAATAACATAAAAGTTACATGTCCATTCTCATTTATATTAATTAGAGTTACTAAATAAAAATATAAAGAGTCAATTATACTAATATTGAATTAAGAACATTAAAAATAGATTGTAAAAGAATTCACATTGCAAAAATAATAAATTAAACATTTTTAAATGTTATAATGTCATGTCGTAAAGAAACATTTATAGAAAAACTCGTCAACCCTATAAAAGTTTTGCTCGATAAGCCAGTTTTTTAACTTGTTTTTAAAGGATTGCGATGATAGCGCAGCTGTAATATATTTCGGTAGACGGTTGAAGATAGCAGGCCCCATTGCGTGAACCATTTTTTTGGATTTTACTATACGCCACTTTTCCACTCGCAGTTTTTGAGCGTGTCGGGTCGGGTATCTATGATAATCGCCGAGTCTTGCGAATTCGTCCAAGTGGAGGCGAGCATACATCGCTGCGTTAAAGATGACGAGGGCGGGTATAGTTAATATTTTTAGTTTCTTGAAGAGGGGGCGAGCAGAGGTGTCCCAGGATACCTTCATAATAGCGCGGACGGCCCTCTTTTAGGGTTCCGAAGTGTACAAGGAACCCTTATGGTTTCGCTATGTCCGTCTGTTCACCCGTAATCAGAGCTTTTGCTCGCTGACTGTTAGATCTATCGTGATTATATTAAAATTTTGCAAGGTAATACGGTAATACGTATTAATGACCGAAACCCCAAATAAACTTTCAAAAATTTATTTTACGGATACCTCCTCCACATATTAAATATATAGCATATCGGTGGAATAAAAAAATAACAGCGAAAAAATAACTCGATCACGATTACGACACTCATCACTGTGTATCCGGTACGCATTATTATTATTATTGTAACTGATTATTTAGATTTTCTGACATTTCAGCTTCCGCACATCTTCACCTCAGGGTTCTAGGCTCCAGATAATTGAAAACCGTATTCTCGATTTAAATTCCTGTATTTGGTAATTTATATTTGCCCCTTGTCTCTATCTTTTTTTGCAGTACTTTCGCAATTTCGTCTGTCACTCCCTTGATGTACGGTAAAAATGCTGTTTTTCGTTATACAACATTATGTGTGGGGCTCGGGTCTTTGTCGAACTTTTACGTAATATTTTTTGGTGTTTAGTTTAGATTTTTATGTTTCCAAAGTCATAACGTATAATACCAGTAAGAGATGTCTATGGCAATATTAGTTCTAACTTCACAACTACATGTCACTGTTAAATCATGCCAAAAGCTGATTCGCGCTGTCGATACGTTTGCCTTCACTGATTTAAACATGTCATTGGCTTTGTTTAAAAGCTTCAATAAATCCATCACAACTAAAGAAAGTCGAAGGTACGAATAAATTCCCTAGTAAAACAGCTATCCATTCCGAGACTGTAATCGATGGGTGCGGTACTGTTGTTTTTGGGTGGCTGAGTTGTTATCTACACAACGTCTTTGTCTACTCAGCGGCGGAGTATTGCTCACTAGTGTGGTTAGGAAGTACTCACGTGCACAAGGTACACACGAAGCTAAATGCCGCCATGCGCTGCCTTACTGGAACTGTGAAATCAACACCATTTCACTGGTTGCCAGCTCTGACCCACATAGAACCTCTATATCTCCGTTGAAAGCACGCGCTTAAAAGAGAAACAGACAAAACACAATCCCAGGCACTCCATGTAAACTGTGATTTCTTCTGTCCCCATTATGCTGCTGCTCAACACCTAAATAATTTCCAGATAGCAGAAACATGAAAAAGTGACTGCCTGAAAAAGACAAGTAACTCGTTCGTCCAATGTATTGACCTTACTTCCAAACACAAAGGCTTCTCTTTGCCCCGCAAATAATAGTGTCGCCTTAATAGGCTTCTCACTAGACGCGGATAATGCATCTACTTTCGGCACAATTGGGGCTGGATAGACTCGGTGCTCTGCGATTGCAGTGAAGAAGACCAGACCATAGAGCACATCATCTCAAGCTGCCCTATCCACGCGTACCCTGGACCTGGACCTGGGACTCAGGTCCGATTTAGTAGATCTTCCTCCTGAAACTGTATCCTGGCTGATCATCTCATAATCTGAATATTGACTTCAAAATTATATTAACAAAGTTATTATTTTCAGGTTTATAGTGTTATAGTTTATATTCCATATTATTTTGTTACGCCAATAAATTTGGCATACGATTAAATAAATATGTATGAAGTGATTCTTCCACAAAAGATGATGTCAGTCTTACAACAGGTTGCAACACGCCCGCTACATGCTTCGCCAACTCGTTAGTAGGAGAGACACTGACTAACGATGGGTCACAGCAGAGCTTTCTGTTTTTGCACTTTAGGTAAATCTTACAGTTTGGACGGCTGGATGTTTCTAGGGCCCAGGTGGTATTTTGTCCCTTCTCCTAGCGTGTTGGTACTCCATTATTATTTTCTTGGTATTTCGACGTGTTCTAGCTATCGGGTTGTACTTCACCAGTTTGTATGTGTTAGTGTCCGTCAACAAGTTCTAGATTTTATCCTCGTATTCTGTGACGTTCATAACAACGGTAGCATTACCCTTATCGGCTTAAGGAGCAACAGGTTTGTATCTTGGCGGGACTATTTTAATGCCATCAACTATTCCCTCGTAATATTCGGTTCTGAAGGTTTTGTGTAACGTAATACGACAGCAATGTCTTGTCTTAGACACTCCGCGTCACTTCCTGGTATCTTACTGTAACGGATGACTTCCTGAAAATTTTTAAGGTATTGGTTTTCTCAGCATACTTTATTCCTCGACAAACATACCTAGACAAATCAAATTATATTGTTTATTTATTTCAATGTAATGCTATTAAATTAAAATGATTAAATGTTTAGCAACATTTAAAAAACGCACCTGCCTCGAAAGTTTCAATTTGACGTCTGGCGTTAGCATTATTTTTTCAATCTATACCTCTAGGCCTTTACCCACTGCGCCACAGAGATCGTCAAATGACTATATTATTGATAAGAATGCATGGCCTCATGCCGCTCTGCCGTCAGACAGTTAACCGACACACTTGAAATGTATAAACTCTCTTTATTAGTATTTCGTAGTTAAGGTAGTTTTGAGATCAGTCATGTGGTACCCATAACACAAGCTCTGCTTACTTTGGGGCCAGATGATGCTGTGTGAAATGTCCGGCATTATTTATATTTATTTTATTTTATATTATAATAAGCTTTCTTCAAAAACTACCTTTTATGTATGCATTTAATTTCTTAATAGGTAGTTTAGCTTAGTTTTCAGGAAGCTTATTATAGAAGCGCACCGTGTTCCCCATAAATGACTTATTTACTTTTTCTAGCCGAAACCTTGGGATGTATAATTTATGTCTATTCCTATGAAGGTCACTATTTTGCTGAATCCTATCTTTGTTTTCATGTGTGTATAACAAATTTTCATATATATATTGTGAAGCTATTGTGAGAATATTTTCTTTGAATATTTCTCTCAAAGATTCTCGTGGTTTCATTTTATAAATGGCACGTATTGCCCTTTTTTGAGTTACACATATTTTACCAATATCAGCTGCTTTCCCCCAGGGAATGATGCCGTATGACGTAAAACTATGGAAGTAATTGAAATAAACTAGTCTAGCTGTAGCTTCATCAGTAAGCCACTGTATCGCACGAACTGCATATGCAGCGGAACTAAGCCTACCAGCAAGTGTTTCAATTTGTGGTCCCCACTGTAGTTTTGCATCAATTAAGACCTAGGAAGATCGTGGAATCTACAAGATTCATTGCCACATTTGGCAAAGTGATTTTGATACATTTAGTTTTTTTTTAATTAAGCAAAAGATTATTTACAGTGAACCAGTTAAGAACTAACGATAAGGATTCATTTATGTTATCGCAAATACTGGTTTTACCTCTATCAACTTTAAAAATTAAAGACGTATCGTCTGCAAATAAAAGTACAGACCCACCACCGTAGGCTACTTAGTCGCTTGAATCTTTCCCCTGGTCTTCAATACACTCTTTGTCTTCCATCATGCTATTAAGGCATAAACTTTGATTCGCCGAAGAACATAACTTTTGACCAATCTTCAATAGTCCAATTTAAGTGGTTCTGGGCGTATCTTAGTCTTGAAAAACGATAACAACGCTCCAGTTTAGGGCCAATTGCAGGTCTAAGTGGTTTCAAGTTAGCTTCAGCATGTCATCGTCTTACTGTCCATGCGCTTGGGTTACTTCCTCCGAGGCGTCGAAACTGATTTGTATGTTCAGTTCCTGTGAGAAAGCGATTACGAAGCATGGTGTTAGCCAAGTATAGAACTTTACAATAACTAAGAAGTTTTAATATCTTAATTTAAGGAGTATTTAATTGTCTATAAAGCACAATTTATATCATTAAGCTAGTAATCATTAGTTATCATTCTTAGTTTCCAAGATTTATAGGTTTTTTAAGTGACCCGGATTCACTCTCGAGTGTATAAAAATAATATATTATGTCTTGTTACATTAGTACTGTATAACTGGGACCAACTGGATTATTTATGTTTTTTTTCCTATTTTCTTTTGAGTAGCAAAGAATTGGTTAGATTACATTATAAATATAGGTCGTTAGTTCATTTAATTTATTTATTTTCTTGTTTTTTACTAGTTAAACAAAAAATCTTCCCGAGAACGATAAAAATTAAATCGTTAATAATTATAATACATATTTTTAGTAATAAAACTAAGCATAGCACACATGTTATGCACCGTCAGAACTATCGGATAATATATGCTAAGTCGGGTAATATCTGTGTTTTTAACCGACGAAAAGAAGGAGGTTCTCAAGTCAACGCGTATACTTTTTTTTGTATGACCACGCATAACTTTTTACAGAAAAGTCCGATTTTGATAATTATTTTTTTAATGGAAAGGGTATACCCCGAAATTGGTCCCTTACAAATTTGGAAAAATAACCAACCCTAAGGGTAGTAAAACCGAGGATGATTGATTGTTCACTCACTGATTGTATTGTATGATAGCTAATGTAAGGTAGGTAGCTATTTTAATAGTAATCAAAAATTAAGCATGTAAGTAGTAATTAGTAGATTATAATCACAAAAAAAATTAAATCAAACTTTTTAGCAAAAAATTTAACCGCCGAAAAAACTGACAAGCAAAATATAATAAACCTTATTCTATTAACCTTAATAACTTAGTTCTTAAACTATTGTAAGTAAACCTAAGTAATTTTGAGTAATTAATTATTAAACACAAAACAGAAGAAAACACGTGAGCGGAAAAAAGACTAAAAATAGGCCTTCAAAGATAAATTTATACAAACACATTAACAAAAATAAACAACTGTGTAAAAATTAGCCCTTCCTGCGACGAACCAATCAACATTTTAGTGCGGCCAAAAAGGTTCAATCTCAGCATGTGCTACTTCCAGTCACGGAAGCAGCGCTGGTTTTCAAATTGAACCATTTAACGGAGTGACCTCACGAGGCGAAAACAACACGAAAAAATAAATAAATATTTTTTAACGGCGTACTATACATATTTACTGACATAATTACAAAAATGTACAGAATAATATACAATAATATAAAATACAAGTGAAACAGTTGAGCTACACAAACGGTTTTAAGGAAAACAAACTCGGGCTCGGGTCGGGCTCTTACCAACGTACCATCTGTTCTCAAACCTAACGGTCTAATACGTGATGATGGTAAGAGGCCTGATGGTATGACTCTTGTCCCTTGGGAGGTGGGTAGGTCATAGGAATGTGCCGAGGACCTCCAAAGCTGGAAAGGAGCACACCGCGTTTCCAAAATTATTTCACCGCGTCACACACACGCGTGACCCAAGTGCTGGTTCCTATCTGGCTCAGCGTATTAGCATTGCCATTCAACGTGGCAACTCCGCCAGTGTCTCAGGGAACGCTGGCATAGATCTGGAAGATCATTTCCAAATACATACACATGTGAAACCGGTGAGCTATCTAAGGACCTTTTAAAATGATCTATATCTATAGATCATTTTAAACGGTCCTTAGATAGCTTAACTGTGTCACATGTATTTTATATTATTGTATATTATTCTGTACATATTTGTAATTATTTCTTTAAATAAATTTATTTATTTAATATTTATTTATTTATACAAAGTATTTACACTATTTTTACAGGGGCCCCTAATGCAATAGAGTAAAAAAAAATCTATAAATTTAATCTTAATCTATAAGTTTTGACTGCAAAACTGCAAAATCTGGTAAGGAATATATGAACTGCGAGGGCTGCAAGCAAGTGTGATTTGCAGTACGCCAATCTGTCACCTAAGCGTTTTACAAAACTTACGCTTGAGCTTAAGCGTAACTGGCAATGCTATGAGTGAGTAACACGCCTGTTCGTGCAGCCTCGACCACCTCATCCGCAACGCAGCTACCGAAGGCAGGCGAGGAGACTGATACCGAACCCCTGTTGGACAGCTCAGGTGTAACTACGCGCAGGCATAAAGCTCGCTCTCTCGAATACGTCACGGAGGATGATATGCGTGATATGTGGAGAAATGAAATAAGATAGGAAATGGAAACCATGCTCGAGGCTACTATTAAAAGGACCGTATCTTGCCAATTAAAGAGCATTAGTAACCAATTTACGGGGTTTCAAGAGACGATTACCTACGTTAGCACGCAGTATGAAGACTTCAGGAAAGAAATCACTGACTCAAAGAAACTGCTAGGTAATACCTCCTCTGAGCTGAAGTGCTTTAGAGAAGAGACAAAAACCTTAAGGATACTCTGAGTACATGTGTGACTCACGTCAAGGCGCTAGAAGAGGAAAGACTGAGGCTACAGCAATGGGTGAGAATGCAGAATATTGAAATCACTGGCATTCCAGAACAAAGTGACGAAGACACGGTAAATTTAGTGCGGCAAGTGACACAACATATTGGAGTAACTATCCAACCATCCGACTTGGAGTTCGCGCACCGAGTCCAGCCGCGCCGCGACCTATCGTCGTTCGCTTATGGGAACGTTCAGTTAAGGATAAAATAGTCGCTGCTGCACGCAAACGCCGCATATCGTCGTTCGGTTAAGGGAACGTTCAGTTAAGGATAAGATAGTCGCTGCTGCACGCAAACGCCGCAGCTTGACATCCGCGGAGATGGGAATCGGTAACCGACAGGGTCTATATATATAAACGAACATCTAACTAGAGACAGCAAAATGCTGCTTAGCGCATGTAAACATAAAGCGAAGGAATCGAATTATAAGTACATATGGACAAAAAACTGTCGAGTTTTTGTACGCAAAAACGAGGAATCGCCTCCGATTCCCATAAACTCGATGTCGGACTTAGTCAAAATAGTCTAAGCTGCAAGTACTTTCTGATATTACTTTATGCCAATTGGTTTTCATTATGCAACCTACTGTGTGTTTCAGTATGCTCGGTATGTACATGCTACTTGCATTAATTACGCGCCACACTACTCATTTTACCATCACTTTTATTTTTACAAGTTTATCTTACAGTGCAGATATCTGAGCTTCGACAGAGGCAAATAATTCTACAGGATGAGTGCTATAAAATGTATGTGAATTTTTCTCAGCAAATAATTAAGTCGCATCTAAAGTTTTTCTGGTCATATGTTAAATCTAGGAGAAAAAATAACTCTAACTACCCTCAACAGATGTCGTGTGATAATGAAATTCTAGCTACACACTAGAATAGAATATAAAATAAATATAAATATAATAGAATAGAATTCTAGAATGATATTTGCTCCACTTTTAATCGCTTTTTCGAGAAAAACTTCAATAAACCAGCGAATAGTTATAGCCTTAATCACCCGAGTGCCATTAATCGTGATGTTATCCTTAGAGCTGAGGTGAATAGCTGCGGTATCTTAAAGCTTTTACTGAATCTTGGCGTAACAAAAGGAGCAGGGAGCAATAAAATTCCACCAATATACTTTGTCAAGTGTGCAGTCTCGTTGAGTGTCCCTATAATATTAATCTTCAACCGGTGTCTTAAAGATGGCTATTTCCCTAACATATGGAAGCAGGCTCACATAGTACCTATTCACAAAGAGTCCCACAACAGCAATAGAAAATTATCTTCCTGTATCTATTCTTAACGTGTTGAGTAAACTATTTGAAAGGGTAGTTCATTCTCAAATATATCCCGTCTTAACGACCTTTATTCCTGCGGACCAGCATGGTTTTTTAAAAATAGATCAACAACTACATTTTTAGGAGTCTTTATTGTTCAGCTAACTAATATTATGGAAGGAGGTTCTCAAGTAGATGTAGTCTATACTGACTTTGAAAAGGCCTTTGATCGAGTCAACCATGTGATACTACTGCATAAGCTTTACGAGCTGGGTATTCAAGGTGATTTGTTGCGGTGGATGGAATTCTACTTGCGCAACCGCTCTCAGGCGGCAGTTGTGGGTGGATTATGCTCAAACTTCATTGGGATTTCTTCTGGAGTACCACAAGGTTCCATATTGGGGCATTTATTATATGCTTCGTATCTTTATGATATTGGTGACTGTTTGGAACATGCTCGGTTACTCATGTGATAGGTTGAGGAAAAAGTTTCTTCGCATTTTTTAAGAAAGTTCAAAACATTTATTAATATACTTTATTTACATTTAACTAAACGGTATGTAGGTACCATTTTGTTCGATAACTTTTTGCCATCTTGTAGGTAGGGACATGATCCCATTGCTATAGAAATTTTGGGACTTCTGATCAAAATACCGCGACAAGTGGTTTTGGCAGTCCTCTCGTGATGTTAACCTGACACTGCCTAAAGAATTCTGAAGAGACCAAAACAGGTGGAAATCTGAAGGTGCAAGGTCAGGACTATACGGCGGATGCATTAACACCTCCCAGCCAAACTCTCTTAATTTTTGCTGAGTGGCTTAAGATGTGTGAGGTCTAGCGTTATCATGATGAGAAACCACACCCCTTCTTTTGATTAATTCCGGCCACTTTCTCTCAACTTCTTGCTTTAATCTCATCAGTTGTTCGCAGTAGAGTTCAGAATCGATAGTCCTGCCTGGTGGTAACAGCTCATAATGAATAATGCCCTTCCAATCCCACCACACACACAGCATCACCTTGTTGCGAGTTAAACCGGGTTTCGCCACAGTCTGTGAAGCCTGACCGGCCTTTGACCACGACCTTTTTCGCACGTTCTTGTCGTAGGTGATCCACTTTTCATCACCAGTTATCAGCTTCTTCAAAAATGGTTCGGTTTCATTACGTCGTAATAAAGAATCACAAATGAGTACACGGTTCATTAGGTTTCTTTCAGTGAGCTCGTGAGGTACCGAAATATCGAGCTTTTTTGTGTACCCAGTTTTTTCAAATGCGCCAAAACTGTTTTGTGGTCAATTCCTAGTTCTTCAGCTACGTCATAACTACTGATATGCCGATCTTGCTCCACTTTTTCAAAAATGGCATCCATTTTATTCGTAATAGGGCGATCAGAGCGACGTGCAACTTTGACATCAAAATTTCCGGATTGAAAACGCTTAAACCAAATTTGTGATACTCTCACAGACACTGTACTAGGTCCATAAACATCGCAAATTTTTTTTGAGGATTGCGTTGCATTTTTCCTTTTTTGTAGTAAAATTTTAAATTGTATCGAATTTCTTCATTAGATTCACTTAACTTGATAGTACGAAAAATAAATAAAAATCACACATTTTCCTAATTTGAATTTGGAATTATGTTCTTTAAAATTTAAACTTTTAATGATACCAAAACCAGCCAGATACAAATAGTATAGCCAAAGAGATTTTATTACAAGTTCATACATACTATAATGCGAAAAGACTTTTTCCCCAACTGATGCTGCTATGCTATGCTATGCTGATGGTACTAAAATTTACATGAAAGTACAAAATCAACTTGACTGTCTAAAATTACAAGCAGACCTTAATAGACTGGCAATATATTACACCAGAAATCGCTTAGGTATGAATATTGATATGACATATTTATGCCTCATATACTCGGAAAAAAAATCCTACGAAGTCTGAATATCTAATCAATGGTATTAAGTTACGCAAAGTTGTTTCCATTAGGGACTTAGGCGTTATCATGGATGCAAATTTTTCTTTTTCAGAGCATGTTGATTTAGTGGTCAGTAAAGCATATAAAAGTTTAGGCTTCATATTGAGAGTTGGTCGAACTTTTAGTGATGTTGGTTGTTTGAAAATATTATACTACTCATACGTGCGAAGCATTTTGGAATATTGTAGCCCGGTGTGGAACCCGCAGTATCTAACGTATATTTGCAGTGTGGAGAGTATTCAGAGTAACATTGTTAAGCATTTGAAATTTCGGTGTCATCTTGGCTATGTTGTTAACTATCAGGAATTGTGTCAATATCATCATATTACTACTCTTGAAAATAGACAAAATTTGGCTGACATGGTATTCTTAAATGGATTATGCAATGACTACATTGATTGTACGGAGCTAGCGTTGAATGTTTTATGTTTTTGTGTACCAAGAAGGCGCACACGACTTACTAACCTCTTCGCTGTCTCCTGTTCTGTCACCAACTATGCGCAGAATTCACTTGTTAATCGGTTGCACAGGAATTATAATAAAATATTTAGTGACATTGATTTATTCCACACCAGCAAATGAAATTCCAAACGAAGGGTTCTCCAACTTTTAAATTAAAAGGTTGGTATATTGGTGAGGGTGTGATTGTGTAATTTTTGTGTTTCATTTTATTTTTTGTAATTTTGATAACAATTAAATTTAGCTTAGTATTTGCTTTTCTAGTTTAACTTTTTCGTAATTGTGTACCTTTATTTTTGTGATTTTTATAACAATTAGTTTTAGCTTTGTATTTTATTTATATTAATATTTGGGTATTGTTTGATATTAGGTATATTAATGTGTGTACTGAAACTACCAATATATTAGTGACCGTCGTTATATTTAAAAAAACCCTGTCTATAAAATGTAAATCCATTATTGGCTGTATGTTATGTTATAAGATATAAATTGTTTAATAATGAGAGCTGTGGATTTTGTTGAATAAATAAATAAATTATTATTTATTCATTGGTTGACTACTCAGATGTTTTGTGCTGCTAAAAAGCTTATGGGGGCTATGGGGGGGGGGGGGCTTAAGCTTATTATTAATTTTTGTATTCTTGGAGTGTAAATAGCAGCAGTGAAACTCATTGGATGTTTAGAAAATTGTTTATGTGTAATAAATTATCATAGGAAATTTCATTCAGATTCTTTTGCAGAGATGCCGTGACCACGGATGCAGTAAATATTATAAAAATGAGCTCATTGATTTTAATCGAAGTCTACCGTGGGCTAAATCTTTATTGGCCTCGGCAACTACAGCCTCGGCTGCTGTAGGGTGGTGGTGCGGCGTCCACCGTCCATTGTATCTGAAAAGCACAAAACTGGGCAATATATTACATATAACAATATCATGGACGATCAGTGTCTTGTGAACACTAGGTTTTCTTCTCTAATAAGTACACCTACTTATTGTTAATATCTCCATTATGAACAAAAACAATACCTACTTGCCTCAAGTTCAATTATGTTAAAATAAATATGAATTAAAAGTTAATACGCGATAAATACCCATTAATTACTAAAACAATATCAATTTAGTTTTTGACAATCATAGAGTTTACAATCCAAGTTGACAATATTTTGACATAAGTACAAAAAACTAGCAGCTTCGCTAGCGACCTCGTCCGCACGTTTTAGTTTAATGTAAAAACATTTTTTTCATCATCTACAGCCTGCATCTTCGACTTCTTATCGTGTCACTAGTTCTTTTGAACCAGTGTGGTGAAAGGAGCAAAGGGCGCCTCAGATGCTCTTTCCGTGCAATGTTCACCTCCTGGGTTTTATCTACAAACCTAGGCCATCCTATGTTTGTAGGTACCATGCGCCACGATCCTGTGTTAATTCTGTCTATTTGCGGCCCAAAATTTGAGTAATGGTCCATATAACGGGCAACAGACGTTCCATTATCTAGTTCTCTGCCACCATTTAGTGGGTACACACTCCACCTGACAATATGGAAGCTGGCCGCTGCCTATGAAACAGGCTGCCACTGCCTCACAGGTCAAACAGGACAAATACAAATACAAATACAAATACAAATACAAATACAAATACAAATACAAATACAAATACAAATACAAATACAAATACAAATACAAATACAAATACAAATACAAATACAAATACAAATACAAATACAAATACAAATACAAATACAAATACAAATACAAATACAAATACAAATACAAATACAAATACAAATACAAATACAAATACAAATACAAATACAAATACAAATACAAATACAAATACAAATACAAATACAAATACAAATACAAATACAAATACAAATACAAATACAAATACAAATACAAATACAAATACAAATACAAATACAAATACAAATACAAATACAAATACAAATACAAATACAAATACAAATACAAATACAAATACAAATACAAATACAAATACAAATACAAATACAAATACAAATACAAATACAAATACAAATACAAATACAAATACAAATACAAATACAAATACAAATACAAATACAAATACAAATACAAATACAAATACAAATACAAATACAAATACAAATACAAATACAAATACAAATACAAATACAAATACAAATACAAATACAAATACAAATACAAATACAAATACAAATACAAATACAAATACAAATACAAATACAAATACAAATACAAATACAAATACAAATACAAATACAAATACAAATACAAATACAAATACAAATACAAATACAAATACAAATACAAATACAAATACAAATACAAATACAAATACAAATACAAATACAAATACAAATACAAATACAAATACAAATACAAATACAAATACAAATACAAATACAAATACAAATACAAATACAAATACAAATACAAATACAAATACAAATACAAATACAAATACAAATACAAATACAAATACAAATACAAATACAAATACAAATACAAATACAAATACAAATACAAATACAAATACAAATACAAATACAAATACAAATACAAATACAAATACAAATACAAATACAAATACAAATACAAATACAAATACAAATACAAATGTGTGTGAATGTGTGTGAATGTGTGTGTCAGAGAAATCGTGATGGTGTGTGTGCTTGCCTAGTGGGTAAAGTGAAATGTGAGTATAAGTTAGTGTGAGTTAGATGCCAATATTAGATTATTAAAGTACTTATATAATTTAGATAATGACTTCGAGAAGTGCTTCAGCATTATTGTAGCTTAGAGACATTAGCCATTTAGTCAAATTGATTTTACAGTTATAATTATTCAGTGGGTATATATTCAAATGCTTGTTTATTTTATTGTATAGTAGAGCAGACTGTTTATAATATTGTCGTGTTGCATAATTAGATTTTACGTGAGTTATATCTATTACAATATCTTTTCTTCTTCTATTTGTTTTAGCCATGTTATATTCAAGTGTTTTATGTAGTTTAAGTATAGAATTTAGAATGTACAATTTGCGTGCAGAAAGTATATTCGATTCCAAATACAACATTTCAGTCGGGTACCTATACGGTTTAAAAAACATAACCTTTAGTAAAAATCTTAGCGCTCTTTCCAGGTCTATGAAATGTGTTTTGGTTGCCCCTCCCCAAATAGGAATACAATAGCCAAGTGTTGATTGTACTAGGGTAACGTATATTTGTTTAAGAAGGGTGTGAGGTGCAACGTGTCTTAGGTTTTTAAAAATCCACATGAGTTTTCTAGTTTGGCACATAAGTTTTTCTAACTGCGCATGCCAGGATAGGCGTTGGTCTATGATGACCCCGAGATACTTTGTGTTTTCTGTTTTGTTGATTATTGCACAGTTACAGGACAGATTATTAAAGCCACATTCATTTTAATATTAAAAGTAGGATCAGGTTGAGTTCGATTGTACATCGTGAAACAAATATAGTTGGTTTTAGCTATATTAAGCGTAAGAAGATTCTTTTTTAGCCAGATGTTTATCTTTGCGAGGACTTTCTTTGCTTTATTTTTAACTTCACACCAAGAGTTGCCAGAGAATACGATGGCCGTATCGTCTGCATACGATAAGATATGTCCATTCTCAATAGTCATGTTACACAGGTCATTGATATACGTTAAAAACAAAGTTGGACCTAGTACGCTTCCTTGCGGTACACCATATGTAACAGAGACATCCTCACTAACAACTTTCCCAATCCGGACTCTTTGTGTACGGTTATGGAGGTAGTCTGTTAGTAGAGCCAATGCCGGGCCTCTGATGCCAAGGAGTGCCAGTTTTTGCAGAAGAATGGGGACGGATACGGTATCAAAAGCTTTTTTGAAATCTAAGAATATAGTTATACGTTTTTGTCCTCGTGTGTGTGTGTGTGTGAAAAGAGTTATCAACCTCTTTTGCAACAATAGTACTTAAAGCTGTATTAGCGTCTTCGGTTGAAATACCTTGTCTGAAACCAAACTGTGATTTAGAAATAAGGTTGTATTTTTTTAATTAATTTAGTAGTCTATTATTTATAAGTTTTTCCACAACTTTTGAGATTGAGGGTAAAACTGAGATCGGTCTGTAATTATTGACGTCATCCCCGTCTCCACCCTTGTGCACAGGCGTTATAACTCCTCAACAACAACAAGTAAAAACTCCTGTATTAAAGCATAAATTTACTAAGTGGCAGATAGAAGCAATTAAAATATGTTTAGCCGATTTCAAAAACGAAGTAGAGATATTGTCCCACCCGGGGGCATTTTTGGTTTTAAGACTTTGAATCACATTGTGAACACTTCATTGTGATCCGTATCAAGTAGGACAAAAGATGAATCTTGGTTGATAAATGGAGCCATGCACATACTAGAATTATCGTGTATTGTGTTTTGTATTAAAATGCTTTCTGCCAGAGATAGTCCAACGTCTGCGAAGAATTTATTAACACGGTTAATTGATTGAATCGAAGTAGTTTCTATGCTAAGTAATTGAGTGTTTGATGTTTTTGTACTTTTGTAATGTGTTATGTCATTGATAGTGTTCCAGAGGGCTTTGCTGTTTTGTGTATTTTTAGCTAATTGTTCCCTTTCATACTTTCTTTTTAGTTTTTTGATAAAGTTGTTACAAAAATTACGGTATCTTCTAAACGTAATTTTAAGTATGACATCATCAGGAGCTGTACGTAATTTTAATTGCATGCTATTTCTATTTTTTATGCAGCGAAGAACCCCACGCGTGATCCATGGTTTGAGAATACGCTTGCTTCTGGATATGTAATTAATTTGTGTGTTATCCTTAATGCTTTTCTGTATTTTATTAATCAGAAGTTTACACAAGATATTAGGATCATTTAGTTGTAGAAGGTCTATAACGTTTAATTCAAGATCCTGCATTGCTTTTTCATAATTTATTATGGCTTTAGTTGTTATAGTGCTCGTCACGCTAGAGACTCTAGAGAGGTTAAGAAGTAACATGCGGTGATCAGTCGTAGATGTGTGGAAAATTGCAATCGTCGCAATGGTTTTAGTTTTATTAAGTTTGATTATAAAGTGATCAAGACAACTTCTCTCTCTGGTAGGTATGTAGTGGCCAGGAAGAAGACCATGCGGTGACAAAACATTTAGATATTGAAGTCTGTTATTTCTTTCATTGCTGCGCTCCTCTACCTTTGCTATAATATTAATATTAATATCTCCTACAATAACGACTTTCTCAAATGTTTTTAATGTTTCTAGGTGATTGTTCAATGAATTCATAAAGGTTTCAGCATTACTCGTTGAAGGTGATCTAGATGGATAAGATGATCATGTTTTATATATTGATTTGTAAACATGATGCATGCTCTAATATTACTTCTACAACACGAAAATTGTTGTTTTTCTTTATATAAACGGTAACTCCACCACATTGATTAAGATGACTACTTGTTGTAAATGAAATATAGTTAGTTAGGTAGGGTGTGGGTTTCGATGCATTGAGTCTGCATTCTGTAAGTACAATAACGTCTACTTCGAAGAAAAGTTCAGCTAGTGATATTTGCAAGTCATTAAAGTTACGATATATGCTTCGTATGTTCTGCGTGACTATTGATAAGTCAGAAATGTTTCTGTGAATTTTGTGCGAGAGATCTTTAATTTTACATTCAAAGGAGCTTGCGATTTCTGTAATGTCTAATTCGTTAATTATTTCAAAGGACTTATCCATCATGAAGAATACTAGAGAATGTGGTCATTTTATCAGCATCTGAAGCTTTGATAACAAATTTACACCTAAGTGCATAGTGTGAATGTCTTTGTGTAAGTGTGTTGGTAGTGTAATAGTGTAGTGTGTTTAGTGCAGTATGTGTACATGTTATGAGAAATATAAAAAATATATAAGTTAAACTAGAAGGGCTGACTTGATGTCCCGCCGATACCAATAGTGGATATAGTCTGTTGGATATAGTACTGATTGTTATTATAGGTGCGTTTTCATTTTTTCTTACATAGACTCGTCCGTATGAGGTCCAGCAGAATTTGTAGTTTTTAGATTTTGCAAGGTCTCTTGCGAGGTAGTAAAGTCGGGATCCCTTTACGGTGAGCTGTTCAGAGACGTTTCTCTGAACAGCTTTTCTGTTCTTTCGTGAAACCCAGGTGTTTGGCCCGAAGTTTGCTCTTGTTCTTCACGTTGAAAGACTTACTCTTCTTCAAGACATCGGTCTTCAGTATAGTAGACGAGAGCTCAACGATAATCGGTGCGTTTTGTCCCTTATTTTTCCCCCTTACTCTGAATATGTCGTTGATATCCCGACTGTTAATGTTGCAGTCGACGGATTTTCCTAAGCGCACTACCATATCTACCATATCTTCCTTTGACTCATTCTTATTCTTCGGCACATTCTTTAATTCTATGTTGTTTTTCCTGTCAGCTCTTTGAATATCTTCAATTTTATTCTCTAAAATAGATATATATTCGTAGTCCTTCTTCTTTTGTTGTTCTAACATAGCAACTCTATTTGATAATTCTTTATTCTTGCTTATCAACAGGGCAATAGTACTTTCTATGTTCTGGTTGGTTTTTTGTATATCAACAAGGGTAGGAGAGAATAATTTCTTGAGCTCCTTTTCTTGTTCAGCCATCAGGGCTCCCATCATTGTCTTCATTTCAGCCTTAAAATCCATGAAGTCTGATTGCCATTCATTTTCTCTTTCCCTTTTACCGCGTCGAAATGCGAAGTTAGGAGGAGTGGTCTCGTTACTTTTACTCGCTTGATCCAGGTTACTATCGCTAGGTGATTTTTCAGTCAACCTTCTATCAATCAAATATTTATCCATCATTGCAAGATATTCTACTCGTGTTTATGACCTTTACGCAGTGCAGAACAGTGAAATAATACGCCACGAAGACTAGTGCAGTGACGAGTGACGCGTAGCAGATCGTAGCCACTCCGTAGCACGTTGCTAGTTTCGTAGCAGGCACTCTTCTGGTATTCGTAGCACTCGAGTTAGATTGCGTTTTATTAATTTATTAATTGCGTTGGGATTAATTTCGTCGCGGCTGCTCACTGTGCCTTTGGCGAAGTTGGTACACGCATAGGCTGAGCCGCCAGCTGCTGCCGGATCGAGCCTGGAGAAAAATGCAAAAAGTGGCGCTCACCTACTCCGGCACACACGACGTGAGGCGCGTTCACTGGAGTCTCCGAGGGGCAGCCTCAAAACAAGCGCAGTCCTAGCTAGCTGGGGCGCAGTCCCAGCTTGATGCAATTATTGCGGAAATAAATCGACACACGTCCGTTCAGTGCGAAGGCATAGAGACAAGAGGCCTCTATGCTCTATATAAAAATTGTATTAGATAGCAGAAATTTGGCGATTCGCGCATATTGCTATTTGCCGCGAGTTACATGAGCCCTAATAGAGGGCAAATCAACAATAGACAGCTATCGTCGAACCGTTAAAACATACACACAAACAAACTTAACCGTTTTTTTATTATAGTGTAAATATTAAAAATAATCACACTCAATCGATCAACGATAACAACAGGATCACAGATGCCATTACCAAAAGAAAAACAAAAAGTTGATTAGGATTTATTTCGTTGTTAACTCTAACGTTTTATGTTTGGTTCTATTTTGGAGAAATCAACGATGAAATGAACGTACCGCGCAATTTTTTTGAACGGTTTACCGTTCATAAAAAATAGTGCGGTACCATTTTGACATCCAGATTAACCAAATCAGAACCACATGAGAATCGCTGCCAATATATTTCCGTTCAACGGTAAATACGTTGACAAATAGCGCGATCCTCCTGGGGGGCGATCTCGGTAATTTTGAACGTGTAAACCAAAGCTAATCCAAATCTAAACCAAAGTCAAAACGTTATATTTGACATATTTCGTACCGCGCTAATCACTATGACGGAAACGATTTAGATCTATTTTAGAAAATACGTTGAACGAACGTTGCCGGATCGCGTCATCTTTGACAGAGCTTTCTAACAAACGTTTTTAATTCAGTTTGTGTCGAGAGATTTCTTATTGTTTTCTGAGCCGTTTTAATTGCTGAAAATGCTTTGATTATTTAGAAAGTGCGTATGGGGTAGATGTGGCTGAAACCGAACATCAACCCGCAGAAAAAATGAATTAATAAGGCGATCTCTCACATTCTCATATGAAGGGAACTTTGTGGAACAGTATCGTCTTTCTATGGATCTTTTTACGGTATTGATGGGTATTGACAGGGTATTAGGAGTGCATTAGTAAATAATTTCGCAGACCATCGTGACAAAACCGCTTTATACAGCGATCTATCTTTAGAAACCCAAGGGACCCCACAATTTTTTTATGAAAGGTGCCAAAATTTATTTAGCACCATAATGAATTATATCTCGCTTCACGAGACAGTAGCTACCACTATTAAAGCGAAACGTAGTTTTTACCAAAATTTAACCTTGCAGGCTTATTTACGAGGTCTGAAGGACCCTTAAGAATCCAGGATACGCTGTATGCATCATCAGAGTCTATGAAAAAGCTCTAGAGTTCGTGCAGGAAGAGTTTAATACGCTCTATATGTAAGAGCGTCAAGCGTCAAGGATTGGCAGTAGTCGTTCTCGAGGTTTAATCTCCCTCTCAACAACTTTCTGCCTAGACTGACTGTTGATGCGTATAAGGTCTGTCTTATATTGAGTCCTATCTAAATGAAATTAAAGAAGTGTATACGTAACTGTGATTTATATGCGACTGATTAGCATGAAGTTAAGCAATATAAACCTAGCTTTTGGGAGCGTTTAAAGTAAAACAATATAAATGGCCATAACATATCGCTTACCAAAGGATAATTACTCCTTTACAAACTAAGATAACAAATAAGGTAGGCTTTTTAGCTTAACATGATTTGATATAAATAGTGGTTAGCTCTTTACCTACTCATCTAATTACAATAACAAAATAGATCTTTGAGGTATTATCCTACACTGATATGTGTGATAAGTTAAAACAGTGTTGTAGGCAAAGGCATAATTACTATAGGTAAGATAACAAAGAAACATTTCTATGCAGGTGATTAGGTTAGTTACCTACACCTAAAAAATAATAATACGGAGGTAATTTAGGCTGACTTTGAATAAACAAACAAGTAAAATAGCATGCAAGTATATACATAATTCTATACTCACTTTTATCTATAGGTAGTTCCTACAATCGTGCATTTGTGCGTTTTATAATATCGTTACGACACTTTAGACTATAGACACGAGTGCTTCCATCAGGACCAACATGATTGTCGGTTATTCGACCAAGAGACCATTTGCCTGGGAGCATACCGTCTTCTTTGACTATAACGATGTCACCGGGTTCGAGTTATTTCTCACGTTTCATCCACTTCGGTCTTTCTTGAAGCTTTGTTATGAATTTTGTTTGCCAGCGATGCCAGAAATTTCGTACTAACTTCGGGGTATATTGCCATCTCGAAAGTTTGCTGACGTTAACGTAGCGTAGTTCAGGGCTTGGCATTACTTGGGCTTTGCCTATTAAAAAATGCCCAGGAGTGAAGGGTTCAGTGATGTCAGGGTCAGAAGCAAAGCATAAAACGTTATTCATGAGATATGTAGCGCGATTCGTAAATACCTGACAGACCATCGAAATAAGGAACGAGAACCAGAGGCTGAATATTCTCCCGAGCAACAGATTTTTGTGAAAAATCCGTTTGCTTCCAGACTTAAATTTGCATCTTGTTACTCTCACGATGTTGTGATGGCGGACCTCTTTATTCATATATATACTAAGAAATGGCAAATGATTATTTATTAAGAAAAAAAATATTAAGAAAATATAATGAACTGAAATAGAAACTAACGAGCAAGACATTTTTGAAAATTACTCTTACTTGGACTTCAGAATCCGAAAAGTCCGCGCTCACATTACGACACACGGTATCAACTGATATTATGAAACACGACTCACATCCAACTAACAATATGAGTCTAAAACCGTCATCACAATTGAAATTTGCGTACTTCTTAATTCAATTGCCTTACGGACCAATCTCTTGTCAAACCTGCGTTCATTGAAAACTAGACTAGACTAGACTGACTGTTTAATGTAGACTGTATCTTTTTGTCAAGTGTTTTAAAATAAAAATGTACAATCAATTTGAAATTTAAATGTACAGGTTAAGCTTTAAAATAACAAGTCAATATTAATAAAGTGATGTTTTATTAACTTTTTTTACATTAGTTCAAGTGCACTATTTAATGTGCCACCTACACCAATTTATTGCTCCAAGGGCCTTAGTTCTATACCTTTTCTAACGGATTCTGGATGTGTGCTTCTTTTATTTCCATATCAATATAACCACTACCCACTAGCTCCTTGGACACAGTCGCTGTTAGGTTGCAGTAAATACGGCCTTATGCAAATGGGAAGTTGTGTGGTATCTGTTTAAGAGGAATCGTCATATTGTATAAATTATATGCTCCCTGAAATTATAAAATAAATGTTATATATACCAACGTATTGAAGTTATTCGATTCCTAGGAACAGCTGTTTTTGCTGAATGTACTGAATGTACATATCGTAAACCTTAATTTTTATATAGGTAGGTAAAAAATTGGAAAGACGCATAATGAGTAGACATTACCGGGCCGTGAGGACAGGGCTTAGCAAGCTTTCCCTGCCGCATTGCAGAGCCGAAGAACTGGTCCTTTTCTATCAAATCGCACCACTTGAAGTGCATCTCAACAAACCCTCTTTTGTATCTGTTTGTCAAAAATTCGTAGAAGTAAAAATCCACCTGAAATCAATATGCGTCCCATAAACAGCGGTCTTAGTCTATATATTATGTCTCATGGACACGAAAAGAGACATTGACGTGCACTTTAATTATTTAACTACACTGGTTTGAAATAAAACAATAAGAAGATGTCAATAAGAGATGAAAGCACTTGATATGTTTCAAACAAATATTTGTATCGTAAAAATATATCAGAAATGTATTAGATATATAAGTACCTCGTAAAAATAACAATTTTATCAATTCAAGGGTAAAAGTCAGTCACCTGGTTCTCATAATTATAAGCCTTGCGTTTAGGGCCATGCTGGGGCTGTCGAAAATTGTTTGAAAAAGCGTTTGAAGTGTTTAGAATTCTCTTAAGAGGCGGCTTAGAATAAAAAAATGCCAGTCAATCACAACATAAAACCATTTCTACTGTACACTCGAGAGCATAGAAATCGCACATAGAAGAATTTTACTGCATTTTGATTTCGACACGTTTTTTTTAAAATTAATGGTTTGTTGCATATATAACTTAAATTAAAATAAAGTACACACTGTTAGCTTCCAAAAAACCCATAATGTCTGGCCTTGACTTTCCAAATCATAGCAGTGGCAGCTTAAGAATGGAATGGCCTAAATTCGCTCGTTTCAGGTAGCGCGGTTTGTGGGACTTTGAGCAGGTATAAAAGGTTAAAAAAACAATAAATTTATGAATGTAACGATTTATTAATACAAGGTATTGCCTCCCATAGCCTGAATAACAGCTTCCATTCGATGTTTCATTGAAGAAATATTTTTTTTTAAGAAATCCTGCGGTATGCTGTCCCATTCTTCCTTGATCGCGGTTTGGAGCTCTCTGAGACTCGTAGGCACTGCGTTTCTAGCTCTTACTCGTTTCTTTAGTTCGTCCCATAAGTGCTCAATGGGATTAAGATCTGGGCTTCGAGCAGGCCACTCCATAACGAGTACTTCAACCTCCTCCAAGTACTGGCGTACTATAGCAGCGGTGTGTGGTCTAGCGTTGTCCTGCATAAAAACGAAGTTTTCGCCGATAAATCCCGAATCGGGCCCTGTGATGAAGACAAGTTCGGTTTTCGCTTCCAGTGAAATGCCTCCCCAGAACATACACGAACCACCGCCGTATGCGACCCGTTTGGAGATGCAGCATTGAGCAAAACGCTCACCGGATCTTCGGTAGACTCTACCCCATGGAGACACATCCTGCACTCGTCGGAGAAAAGGACTGCCTGTCATTGATCGATAGTCCAAATAACGTGTTTTCGAGCAAACTGAAGGCGTGCTTGTCTGTGCGCTGGGGTCAATTTTGGGCCAGTTGCTGGTTTGTGCGCTGTCAGACCTCCTTCGGCTAATCTTCTTCTCACCGTCCACCGACTGACATCCACTTTTCTAACTTCCTGGAGCTGCTGTCCGAGTTGAACTGCATTGAACCGGTGATTTCGTTGTGATGTATTCACAAGAAAACGGTCATCGCGCTTTGTTGTCGCACGGTTTGGGCCTGTTCCTGGTCGCCTGGTATAGCCACCAGTTTGCTGATATCGCTGGTATACACGTCGGACAGCATATCTGCTCAAATTTAATTGACGAGCCACTTGACTTTGGTTCTGTCCAGCTTCGATAAGTGCAACCACTTGAGACGCTGCTTCTGGTGTGGTATCCATTTTCTTGTTTAGAGAGATGACATATTCGTTAAAGGACCTTTCTGACTGGGAGTTGGTATGTAAATGATGTCATTTCAATCATCCCTTATCGTTTTATACCCGCTCAAAGTCCCACAAACCGCGCTACCTGAAACGAGCGAATTTAGGCCATTCCATTGTTAAGCCGCCACTGCCATGATTTGGAAGGTCAAGGCCAGACATTATGGGTTTTTAGGAAGCTAACAGTGTGTACTTTAATTTCATTTAAGTTATATTTGCAACCAACCTTTAATTAAAAAAAAAAACAAGTGTCGAAATTAAAATGCAGGAAAATTCCCCTATGTGCGATTTCTATGCTCTCGAGTTTACATCCTTGTCGACAATAAATTCATAAGATGTTATGTCTTATGTTTGTATCTGGATGTCACAAGGTAACACAAGTGTATTTAGAAATAAGTCTGTATTGTGTGAAAGTTTGAAAACATTATTTTTCCTATTATTATTATTTCAGAATGAGATACGCACCGTTACATTATTTTGAAATGTAGAAACTAAATCTAAATGCAATCCTACGTAGTAAAACGGGTTATGACGTCCATAACGCCTGGATGTAAGGTTGGCATAGGAAAGATATTTAGGGTTGTAGTAGGTCACTGCTGGGTGCTCCGTACTTATGTATCTTATCTGAAAAGAAATTTGACAAATCAGTGTCAAGATTTTGAACTGTATATCGTTCAGTAAGTTCAGTTCGGTTGAAAATCGATTACATTCATTGGTTGACTACTCAGATGTTTTGTGCTGCAAAAAAGCTTATGGAGGTAATTTTTGTATTCTTGGAGTGTAAATAACAGCAGTGAAACTCATTGGATGTTTAGAATATTGTTTATGTGTAATAGTTTATCATAGGAAATTTCATTCAGATTATTTTGCAGAGATGCCGTGAACACGGATGCGGTAAATATAAAAATGAGCTCATTGAATATAATGATTTTAGTAACGGAAACTTTAGTATGAATGAAAATAGAGAAACGACCAAATGAAGTACTAAAATTTGGGCAAAATTATTTTATCATACATGATAAGTACTTTTCTGCCTGATTAAATTATGTTTTTATTGAAAACTATGGTTTGACATTTTTATTGTTACTCATATATTATAAATTTCAAACCAATCTCATACAATTCATAATTTGTGGTGCTCAAAAAACGATTTTAGTTTATATTTAATTAATCAAAACAATAATTAATAAAAAAATAAACCAATACAAAATAAGTCTTCCTTATTAATTATCAAAGAAAATATTTGAAAAAATGCTTTTAAAACTATTGATTGTAAGGGAAAAAATATCGATGACGGATAAATTACCAATATATCTGTGTATAAAAACATTAGACCCGTAAGAGGTACGGGCTGTAGTAGGCTCAAAATCTTTCTTTCTTCTTTAACCTTCCTATACCCGCGCTTTTGTCTGTGACACCGACAAAATATTTATTAAATATTTTCGTATTTTTTTTATTTCTCGTAGATACAGGCAATCTGCACTTTTTAGTAGCTGCATGATTCGTTTTGCACTCTGAAGTGAAGATTGCTATCTTCACGCACTCGTACAAGTAGCGTGTGACCGCTATTGGCGCCAATCGGTCTGTGGGACTGACGCGAGTACGTGTTAATTTTTTATGTGAAACGCCTATACGCTATTTTTGACATATTTCGTACCGCGCTTATCACTATAACCGAAACGGTTTAGATCTATTTTGGAAAATACGTTGATCGAACGTTGCCGGATCGCGTCATCTTTGACAGCGCTTTCAAACTAACGTTATTAATTCAGTTTGTGTCCAGAGATTTCTTATTGTTTTCTGAGCCGTTTTAATTGCTGAAAATGCTTTGATTATTTAGAAAGTGCGTATGAGGTAGATGTGGCTGAAAGCCGAACATAAACCCGCAGAAAAAATGAATTAATAAGGCGATCTCTCACATTCTCATATGAAGGGAACTTTGTGGAACAGTATCGTCTTTCTATGGATCTTTTTACGGTATTGATGGAAAAGCTAAGACTTTGTATATCTGCTCCACTTCGTGCTGATAGTGTAGATGCAAAGGTAAGTGTTAGTAGTATCTACAACCCAAGCCACATACATTATCATTAAATACTGCCTGCTGATCATCCCGCGTTAACTCTACTGGCGCACTATATACCTATTAGGTAGGGGAAAAAGTCTTTTCGCATTATAGTATGTATGAACTTGTAATAAAATCTCTTTGGCTATACTATTTGTATCTGGCTGGTTTTTGTATCATTAAAAGTTTAAATTTTAAAGAACATAATTCCAAATTCAAATTAGGAAAATGTGTGATTTTTCAATATCATATATCAATATCAATTTAGTTTTTGACAATCATAGAGTTTACAATGTTTAATGAGTTTTATCCAAGATCCAAGTTGACAATATTTTGACATAAGTACAAATTACTAGCAGCTTCGCTCGCGACCTCGTACGCACGTGTTAGTTTAATGTAAAAACATGTTTTTCATTATCTACAGCCTGAATCATCGACTTCTTCTTATCGTGTCGTATCGTAGTTCTTTTGAACAAGTGTGGTAAAAGGATCAAAGTGCGCCTCAGAAGCTCTTTCCGTACAATGTTGCCTCCTGGGTATTATAAACAAACTTAGGCCATCCTATGTTTGTTGGTACCATGCGCCACGATCCTGTGTTAATTCTGTCCATTCGCGGCCCACGGTTTTAATTAATGTTTCATATAACGGACGACAGAAGTTCCATTATCTAGTTCTCTGCCACCATTTAGTGGGTACACACTCCATCTGACAATATAGAAGCCAGCCGCTGCCTATGAAACAGGCTACCGCTGCCTCACAGGTCAAAATACGCTTAGAGCAGATAAATCAGCATAATAAAAACTGTATTAGATAGCATTAGATTTGGCGATTTACATAAGCCCTACATAAGCCCTAATAGAGGCCAAATCAACAGTAGAGGGTTCATACACGTTAAAACATACACACACAAACTTAACCGCTTTTTATAATGGTGTAAATATTAAAAATAATCACACTCAACCGATCAACGATAACAAGAGGATCACAGATGCCAAAACCAAAAGAAGAACAAAAGGTTTAATAGATTTTATTATTGTCGTTGTAAACTCTAACGTTTTATGTTTGGTCCTATTTTGGAGAATTCAACGATTAAACCGTTCATAAAAAATAGCGCGGTACCATTTTGACATCCAGATTAACCAAATCAGAACCTCATCAGAATCACTGCCAATATATTTCCGTTCAATGGTAAATACGTTGGCAAATAGCGCGATCGCCCTACTGGTACGACCGGTACAAGACAATGACAAGGCTCGAGGTGGAACGTGGGCCGCCTGACAACCGACGCCGCATTTTCAAGGGAACTATCTAGACACCCGATGGACTGATGACATTGTAAAGATTGCAGGAAGTCGGTGGATGTAGAGGGATCAAAATCATTCTTCCTGGAAATCTCTTGGGGAGGCCTATGTTCAGAAGTGGACTTCTTAAAGGCTGTGATCATGATGATGATCATGATGATCTAGACTTAGGATTGCATTCTTGATTCAAACGTCGAACGGAATTCATGTTAAAATAATTATATTGTAATTTCGTTTTATGAATTAAATTAGATTAAATTTAAACTCAGTTTTTTGATAGCTACCCTAGGCAGCGGCTAACGTATTTGGCACAGCCGGATTTCTTGTTTATCTAATCTTTACGAGATTCATCTCGCGAGTAAAAAAGAACCAACTAGTACCGTTGTTGTCGATTCTGCTGTGTTCCAGACGACGAGAAATGCTGTAAGTCCTTGAATCTTTCAAAATAAATGCTTATTCCTTACTGTAATCCAAGATTTTTAATCAAAAAGAATCGCAGAATATTAGGTTAGACAATCTAAATAATAGCAATAGGCTTACTGCAAAAGACAAGCTTAGAGATTTAGAGGAAGAAATGGCGCAACCGCAAACCGAGGTTATTGATCAGATTAGTAAGTCACTGAGACTTGTACCAAAATTCGATGGGAATTCGCACCGTTTAACAAGATTAATTAATCTATGTGACCTAATTGTGTTGGTCTATTTCTCAACCGCAACAGGTAGAGAACTTACTAATTTAGGTCTCATTAATGGTATTTTATTTAAATAAAATATCTGTTTACGCGGCTAGGTTAATTAATTCACGTGGCATACCAGAAACCTGGCAGGGTATTAGGAGTGCATTAGTAAATAATTTCGCAGACCAGACCATATCTTTAGGAACCTATGGGTCGCGGACCCCACAAGAATTCTATGAAAGGTGTCAAAATTTATTTAGCACCATAATGACTTATATCTTGCTTCACGAGTCAGTAGCTATTCAAGCGAAACGTAGTTTTTACCAAAATTTAACCTTGCACGCTTATTTACGAGGTCTGAAGGACCCTTAAGAATCCAGGATACGCTGTATGCATCATCAGAGTCTATGAAAAAAGCTCTAGAGTTCGTGCAGGAAGAGCTTAATACGCTCTATATGCAAGAGCGTCATGGTGGTACATCTAGTAGAAAGGATTGGCAGTAGTCGTTCTCGAGGTTTAATCTCCCTCTCAACAACTTTGTGCCTAGACTGACTGTTGATGCGTATAAGGTCTGTCTTATATTGAGTCCTATCTAAATGAAATTAAAGACGTGTATACGTAACTGTGATTTATATGCGACTGATTAGCATGAAGTTAAACACTATGAACCTAGCGTTTGGGTGCGTTTAAAGTAAAACAATATAAATGGCCATAACATATCGCTTACCAAAGAATAGTTACTCCTTTACAAACTAAGATAACAAATAGTGTAGGTTTTTTAGCTTAACATGATTTGATTTACCTACTCATCTAATTACAATAACAAAATAGATCTTTGAGGTGTTGACCTACACTGATATGTGTGGTAAGTTAAAACAGTGTTGTAAGCAAATTACTATAGGTAAGATAACAAAATAACATTTCTATGCAGGTGATAAGGTTTCTTACCTACACTTAAAAAAAATACGGAGGTAATTTAAGCTGACTTTGAATAAACTAACAAGTAAAATAGCATGCAAGTATATACATAATTCTATACTCACTTTTATCTATAGGTAGTTCATACAATCGTGCATTTGTGCGTTTTATAATTTCGTTACGACACTTTAGACTATAGACACGAGTGCTTCCATCAGGACCAACATGATTGTCGGTTTCTACAATATTGATTGGCGCCAAATTTAGTTCTAGTAACATGAGTTTTAAGACCACCTTGTCTTTCCTCCTCTTTTTTAAAATATCGCAATTATACACTAAGGTTTTATGATGTTTTAGAATAAAATTAACATTAAATAACTTTCTTACAGATAGTAGTTGGTATATTTTATATAGGTCTACTGTAGGGTATGTGTAGGGCTTAAAATAAATTACTTTTATAAGAGAACGCTGAGCTCTTTCGAGTTCCATGAATTTAGTTTTACCAGCTCCGCCCCATATTGGCAAACAGTAGATGAATATCGATTGAGCTAAGGAAATATAAATTCTATTTATAAGAATTCACGAAGCTATATGCCTTAAAATCTTAAAAACCCACATCAGCTTTCTAATTCTTGTGCTCACTACTTCAATTTGTTGAGACCATGATAGTCTTTGGTCTCACTTTAAATACGGCTAAAACTATGTATCCTTGTTTCCATAAAACTAGCGCTTCAGCCCCCCCACTAAATAGTAACGACCACTTTAAAATAAAGATACATAATATAACCTGCTTAGATCATGGTTCATGCTCTTGTGTATCCTTAGTTAGAACTAAATTTATTAAATATTTAGGTGTCTTTAAAGATGAAAATTTAAACTTTAAAAAACATATTGAAGGGCTCTCAGGCCGAATTAGAAAAGTGATAAACATTATGCGCTGTCTCCGGGATATAGCAAGTAAAGAACTGCTCAAATCAGTTTACACGGCCATGTGTCAATCACTTATCATTTACTGCATAACTAGCTGGGGAAGCGCAGCGAAGTCACACCTTATACAAGTAGAGCGAGCACAGCGTTCTGTACTAAAGGTCATGTACAGGAAACCATATAGGTATCCGACTACTGAGCTCTTTATGGAGTGTGGCGTCCTGAGCGTTCGCCAGCTCTTTATCCACAGGTCATCTATAATTGCACATAGACTGTTCCTACTTTCGGAAAATTATTCAAAATTGTTAAACAGAAGAATTTATCAAATTCCTATTCCGCGAATAAATACGTCATTTGGTCAGCGGTTTGGTCAGTCTATAAGGGCACACGTTCATAACAATGTGGCTCGTGCATGTAACATAGGAATAAATCTTTTCAAGAAGCTAAACATATAATTTATAACTGGTGACTTTAACATACACAGAAACTGAAAATATAATTAAAATCATAACCTAAGATTGTTAACCTTGATATTACTTATATATATGTCGGCGCAAGAACTAACAGTTAAATGATTGAACTGTTAAGTTAAATGTTTAAACCAATAGATACTGATTTGTATAACCTAAGTAATTGTAAAAAACGAGCTAAGGTACAAAGCGCTTGTTCAAAACAACATTCCGTGCAAATCTTGTTTTGAACAGGTAAACAAGGCCTTGATTTTCGTATAAATACGGCCGGCCGACAGCGCACAGCTCAGTCGAGTGCGAACTGTTGGAGCGGTCGGATCTCTTGAACATTGTGAAGAAGTGAATAAACGGCTACGGTGAACAAGGTTGTTTTACTTCGTCAAGCATGAGCGACCACCCTGATGATGAGAGTAGTGACGTCAGCATTGCTGACGTCACGCTTTTTAAAAATAATCAGGGCATCGGTCCTCCGTCATCAGAAGTGGGATTGGGACGACTCTCAATCCCAACCACTTCCTCATCAGCTCATCCACCACCTGATGATCAGCAAGAACCAGTCTCTGTACAAATACCGCTACCTACTACGTCATCGAGTGCTGCGGTGGGATCTGCAACACAACAAAGCATACTTCAAAGTATGCAGTCAAGCATGCCGGTACCTTATTCAACCATGGGTGGGGTACCACCACAATTTTTGTTACAGATGATGGAAATGATGCAGACAATGTCGGAGCGTTTGTGTGCTCCACCTACCGAGTCTAAGGTGAAGATCAAGGACGTTTATCTTCCATCGTTCGATCCTGATACCAACATTGGTGTACGCGAATGGTGCCAGCATATAGACAAGGCAATCAAAGCATACGGACTTAATGATTTCGATGTTCGCATGAAGGTTTGCAGCTTATTGAAAGGACGAGCAAAAATGTGGGTCGACGACTGGATGGTGACCACATCTTCATGGAATGAACTGCGTGAGAACCTAGTCACCACCTTCGAGCCCGAAAACAGGTACTCCCGTGATATCATCCGTTTCCGGGAACATGTTTATGACTCTTCAATAGATATTGCCGAGTTCCTGTCACGTGTCTGGGTTTTGTGGAGAAGGGTGACTAAGGACAACCTTGACAACGAACATGCTGTTGAAGCTGTGATTGGATGCGTCAATGATGAACGTTTGCGTATCGAACTATTGAACGCCAGAGCAACTTCCGTTCCCGAACTTATTTCGGTCGCATCTTCAATTCGTAAAAAGCGACCTCATTCAAGTATGAGCTCTGCTCTTCCCAATAAACGTCCAAGATGGGACCCAACGCAATCATCATCAAGCTGTCGCATCTGTAAGAAGGCCAACCATTCTACAGACAACTGTAGGTTTAAAACAGCAATGACGGGAACTGAATCTAGCAACAAGAATGCTAAAGTACCTAGCTTGCCAGAGATTCCGCGGCAACAGACTTGCACGTACTGCAAGAAACCTGGTCATACATATGAGGTATGCTACAAGCGGGAACGCTCATTGACATCGAACGTGAACTGTGTAGCCGGAACAAAGCTGGCGCCGATCGTCATTATAATGGGCGATAAAACCATACAAGCGGTTTTTGACAGCGGGGCAGAGTGTTCAATTATTAGAGAATCTGTTGCTGCTGCTTTACCTGGAAAAAGAAGTCAAGCTGTTAATTATTTGAAGGGAGTTGGACATTTCCCTGCATTGTCTCTGACCAAGCTCATGACTATTTGTATCATCGACTCCATCAGAGTAGAACTACAGTTTTATATACTGCCAGATAATGAAATGTCCACCGATGTTTTGGTCGGTATGGATTTGATCCATGGTACAAACCTCAGTATGATTATCACGTCAAGTGGAACGAAACTGATCCATCAAACATCAGTCAATCACATAAGCACCAATAGTCCAATCTTCAACAATTTGGATACCGATCTAACAAACGATGATGATGTCACACAACTACGCGCACTCTTGATCAAATATGAACACCTATTTATTCATGGATATCCGAAGACGAGGGTTAAAACCGGCGAGCTGGAGATCAGACTTAAGAACCCCAATAAATACGTGGAACGCAGGCCATATCGACTTAGCCCTGTAGAGCGGGAGAAAGTTCGTACTATCATCAAGGAACTACTGGACAACAACATTATTCGTGAGAGTAAGTCTCCTTACTCAAGCCCCATCATCCTGGTCAAGAAAAAGAACGGCGATGACCGCCTCTGCGTAGATTTCCGAGAACTAAACACGAATACTTTGCGCGATCATTATCCGCTTCCACTAATGGCTAATGGCCGTTTCTACATAAGTTTAGACATGGCAGCTGGCTTCCATCAAATACCGATTTCTGAAACCTCAATAGAGAAGACTGCTTTCGTCACGCCAGACGGTCTATATGAATATTTAACAATGCCATTTGGATTGAGCAATGCTTGCTCTGTTTATCAACGATGCATCAACCGGGCGTTATTTCCACTTCTAGGAACCGTAGCGCAGGTATATGTTGATGACGTATTGAGTAAATGCGGGGGTTTTCACGAAGGATTGTCCAACCTCGAACAGATCCTAATAGCTCTTCAAGATTCGGGCTTTTCTATCAACGCTGACAAATGCAGTTTCTTCAAACGATCCATTGAATATTTAGGAAACGTAGTATCTGACGGACAAGTAAGACCAAGTCCACGGAAAGTCGAAGCTCTCGTCAAAGCACCAGTTCCAAAAACTATCAAACAAGTGCGACAGTTTAACGGTTTGGCGGGATACTTCAGGAAGTACATTCCAGACTTCTCCCGAATCATGGTGCCTTTATATGAGTTAACAAAGCAAGGTGTCAAATGGCAATGGGAAGACAAGCATGACAGAGCACGAAACACGATCATAGAATGTCTGACATCTGCTCCAGTGTTAACTCTGTTTCAAGAAGAAGCACCTATACAGCTATATACCGATGCAAGTAGCCTTGGATTTGGCGCAGTTCTGGTTCAGGTAATCAAGGGACGTCAACATGCAGTAGCGTTTATGAGTATGAGAACCACCGATGCAGAAAGCCGTTATCATTCATATGAATTAGAGACTTTGGCGGTAGTACGCGCCATTAAGCACTTTCGACAATATCTTTACGGTCGTAAATTCACTGTGATAACGGACTGCAATGCACTCAAAGCATCTAAACACAAGAAGGACCTGTTACCAAGGATTCACCGCTGGTGGGCATTCCTACAAAATTATGATTTTGAAGTGGAATACCGTAAAGGTGAGCGACTACAACATGCTGATTTCTTCAGTCGAAATCCAAGGGAACTAGCCGTCAATGTCATGACCAAAGATTTCGATTGGCTCAAAGTTGAACAGCGGAGAGATGAAGAACTAAGACCAATAATGGATACCTTAAGAGAAGATAACCTAGTTGAAGGGTACGTCTTAGAAAATGATGTCCTGAGGAAGAACGTTCAAGACCCTGTCTCCGGTCTTCAGCTCCGCACAGTGGTACCAAAATCCTTTCAATGGAGCATCATCAACTCTTTTCACACCGCACTTAAACACCCTGGCTGGGACAAGACACTGCAGAAAATCAAGGAAACCTACTGGTTCAATAAAATGAGTTCAATAATTCGAAGATTTATCGACAACTGCGTGGTATGTCGGACATCAAAAGGGACTTCAGGTGCGGTTCAAGCACAGTTGCATCCCATACAGAAACCAACAGCTGCTTTTCAAGTTATTCATATGGATATAACAGGGAAGCTGGGAACTCCAAATGATCAACAGTATGTCATCGTAACTATTGACGCCTTCACGAAATATGTTTTATTCTATTTCGCTACAAACAAAAATCCACATAGCACACTTGCCGCCTTGAAACGAACGGTGCACCTATTTGGGACCCCGGTGCAAATCATCGTCGATGGAGGAAGAGAGTTCCTGGGCGAGTTCAAAGACTACTGTCAAGGTACAGGAATAAATATGCACGCTATAGCACCAGCAGTTAGCCGAGCGAACGGTCAAGTAGAAAGAGTAGTGGCAACTCTGAAGAACGCATTGATAATGATCAAAAACTATGAACCAGAACCATGGCACACTACCCTTGAAGAACTCCAACTGGCTATGAATTGTACACCACATCGTGTTACTGGAGTAGCCCCGCTAACACTCATCACTCAGCGGAAACATTGTGTACCTCCTGAACTCCTAAAGCTGGTGGATATTGATACTCAAACTATCAATGTCGAAGTTCTCACTCAGCATATACAACAGAGGATGTCTCAATATAGTGAACAAGACAGACAACGCTTTAACCTACGCAAAGCCAAGATTCGTCACTTTGAGAGAGGAGACTATGTCTTAATTAAAAACAATCCTCGTAACCAAACTTCTTTGGACCTAAAATTCAGCGAACCATTTGAGATTTGCAGGCTATTGGACAATGACCGCTATTTGGTGAAAAGAGTTGTCGGCAGAGGGCGCCCTAGGAAAGTCGCTCACGATCAACTCCGTCGTGCTCCACAACCTGGTGATCAAGAAACCGTGTCGGCGCGGGATGAGTCACCAGCTCCACGAGAAACCACTGCGGCATCACTTCACTCCGGGCCTTCTACGTCACGTGCAGGGTTACCACCACCACCGAACTAAACAACTAATAACCACGGGCACTTCATTGATAACATACTCATAACAATTAACTTCCATTAAACATACTTTACGAGACCCTCCGAGAACCTCCGAGACCCTCCGAGACCCTTCGAGACCCTCCGAGACCCTCCGAGACCCTCCGAGACCCTCCGAGACCCTCCGAGACCCTTCGAGACCCTCCGAGACTCACCGAGACTCTCCGAGACTCTCCGAGACCCTCCGAGACCCTCCGAGACCCTCCGAGACCCTCCGAGACCCACCGAGAACCGCCGAGACCCGCCGAGAATCACCACACACGCCAAATTTGTCGTTTATTATTAAGCAATGTCTATTGCTTACAAATACCAAACTCAGAGCAAATAACTCTCATTTTTCAGACAAACACAAGAAGGCTGGTGCAGAGCACGCACCGCCTGTCAGTATGGCCGTGTCGGCGCAAGAACTAACAGTTAAATGATTGAACTGTTAAGTTAAATGTTTAAACCAATAGATACTGATTTGTATAACGTAAGTAATTGTAAAAAACGAGCTAAGGTACAAAGCGCTTGTTCAAAACAACATTCCGTGCAAATCTTGTTTTGAACAGGTAAACAAGGCCTTGATTTTCGTATAAATACGGCCGGCCGACAGCGCACAGCTCAGTCGAGTGCGAACTGTTGGAGCGGTCGGATCTCTTGAACATTGTGAAGAAGTGAATAAACGGCTACGGTGAACAAGGTTGTTTTACTTCGTCAAGCATGAGCGACCACCCTGATGATGAGAGTAGTGACGTCAGCATTGCTGACGTCACGCTTTTTTAAAATAATCAGGGCATCGGTCCTCCGTCATATATATATTAAACATATATATGTATGTATTTATCCATATATTTTTTCTATGATATCTATTTCATATATATTTACGTATGTTTAACATATTTATTTTTACTTACGAAGTATGATGCAAATAAATAGTTATGCTATAAAGTCCCACTGAGACAAACATTTCAATTTAGTAACCGTTATTTTGGTCCTCACGATACAGGCTGGCCTGGTGTAAGGTCCATCGTTACCACTTACAACTGAGATGAATAACAGTCAGCATGCATTGTTATCTTCCTTAGGTACCTATCATCTTGTATTGAGTGTCTTATTGTATAACGTGTATTTGCTGTTAATAAATATTTTTTACTTATTTTTTACTTTTTTGGTCCATCATCACTCCTAGGCATTTAATATATTATATTATTTTTTATAACATCGAAACAGTGTCGATGGAGGCACCGACACTGTTTCGATTCATCTAGAGAATCGTCATCAGAGTTTGATCCACGATCCGCTCGTTGCCGCATTTACGTCTGGCGAGTAGGTACTCTATCACTAGATTTATGGAACATCTTGGACGCCATGTCCTTTAACAGGTCGGATAATGTGAAAAACAGGGACAAGAACGCATAACTCGAAATTTAAGCGCCTGATACCATTTGCAGAGCAAAAATCAAAGATGCATTGCCCCACTGAAGTAGCCAGGTTAGTGGTGAATCTATCTTTACAAATACTTACTGAAGGTATGAAACAAGTGTTGACTAAAGGTTTGAATTTTGCCCCTACACCACATAGAGTACCAGTGGAGGCAATCATTACAAGCGTCGAGGCTACTATAGCACATAATAAGATACCAACACACGACTCGGATTGTTTACGTCAGGATGTGGCCTCTATGGTGCGAAAGGCTAAGTTGCCGAAGCAATACAACAAAACCTGAAATCCGAGCATTATTGAGTCTGAAGAAAAACCAGGATTTGTTGATACTACAAGCTGATAAAGGCAACGCCACGGTAGTGGTAGATACGGCGGCCTAAGAACAAAAAAAACTTGATAAACTTGAAAAAACGTGACTTGTGACACTTATTTAGTGAAACTATGATGAATCGAAACAGTGTCGGTGCAGTATGTCCAGTATGTCAGTGTCCATCGACAAAATAATACGTGAGTAAAGCCCGTGTTTATCAAAATATATAATACAACTCACGAAAGTTTTGAAAATGAAACAATCTCATACAATTCATAGACTGCAGTGTTCGTAAAACTATTTTATTTTATATTTAATCAATCATAATAAAAAAAAAATCGAGCTCACATGTGAGTTAAACTAACAGAAAAAAACTAAAAAATAAAACTACCATAATAATTATCAAAGAAAATATTTAGAATAATGTTTTTAAAACTATTAATTGTTAGGGAAAAAATGTCCATCAAATGATCGTTGTGATCATTGCAAGATCTGTGTATAAAAACATTAGCCCCGTGATTGGTACGTGCAGTGGGGGGGCAAAGACTTTTTTTTCTCCTTGAATTGGCTCGTGGACATTTAAATCTGAGTTCATTGAGCCCTATTCACCCTATTTGGGTAAGTCGATATGGTTATTGATATTTTTTAATAAAAACAATTATTGATCTTTAACCCGTTTTCGCGAGTAAATTGAACGAAGAACGAGTAAACTGTTTTGGCAATATAAAAATAATTTGTTAAAATCGTTTTGAAGCTTCAATCATTACAAGTTCGAGTAATTTTATAAATTTTATTATCATCCGCATATAAATTATGAGTTAGTAAAAACTGAAGACACGTCGTTAATAAAAACGTGAAAGAGCACCATGTCCTAAGTGCGATCCCTGAGGAACCCCAGAGGGAGCGGAATTAAATGTAGACCATTAACAGGAAACACTACTCCTAATAATTTCATAGAAACCCCCAAAAAAAATTAAAATGTACTTGTAATACATCCTTCAAAACTTACACATATAATTGTTGGTCTATTTTAATATGGGAAATAATACGTTCCGAAAATGAAATTAACCTAATAATTAATATGCGCTCTGTGGCCAATCGTAAATCTAAGTAAGCTGCGTTAAAATGAAATGGTACTGAAAAAAATTCAAACACATTATGTTTATATAAAAACAATTTTGTTCACTTATTAATCCTCGATAAAAATCTGTACTTCTAAATAAAAACTTAACTTTTAAAATAAATACTAAGCTTCCGAAAAAAATACTAACCACCCGAAATATATGTTCTGCTTAAATGAACGTCTTATGCTCTGTGAAAACCAGATTAATTTATATTTCTGGTTATGAAATTAATTTTTTTTACTCTCGATTGTAATGAAACTAATACGAGCACAGCTATTATCAGATTGGTACGCGCAGTGCCTATACAATTTCAGATTCATAGAAAAAATGTGAGTCGTCACGTGACGGCTGGCAGATTATGTGAAACATCGAAATTATTTTGTACAAGTAATAAGCTTAAAAGTACAGATTAAGACAGGAACTACATATGGCATGATGAAAAAATACAATATTACGAATTTGTACGATGGTTTAGGTAAGTATGTAAATAAAACTTAAAAGTTTAAAAGTTTACAGTGTCATTCAGATAAAGTACCTTGACTTTGACATTGACTTTGATTCGCTATTTATATTCCATCATACAGCGCGGGGATGCGTCGCCAACGCTTGTATTGCCACGCCAACAATTAGGTTTACCCATAGCCTATAGATGTTCACATCAATAATGCCGGACATTTCACTCAGCATCATCTGGCCCCAAAGTAAGCTGAGCGTGTGTTATGGGTACAAGTGATGTACTACTTAAATCCTTTTTTTTTGTAAATAGATACATATTATACATAGAAACAACCAGACCCGAGACAAATACTTGCAGATCATACAAACATTTGTCCCGCGGCGAGAATTGAACCCGCAACCTTCTGCGTCTCAGCCGGACCTTAGGCCACTGCGTCACAGAGGTCGTCATTGTACATTATTATATTTTTACAAAAAATAACTGTATAAAAATAATAAATTATATTTTTCTGCTCAATCAAACGCTCCTAAGAACGCGCGATAGAGTGTCTGTGTAAAGGCCGCTCTTTTTGATATATTTTTGTATAAGTAATGAGCCAATATCACTTTTTGACGTAATAACGTCTAATAAATCGATGAATGCCGGCTGCACGCACGAAAAAAATAGTTTGTCTGTAAAGTCGGTTTACAGACGATAATTTAACGTGACATCGTCATAACAAAACAGATAGATGCGGCGCAAGCCGCTCATTTCGATCGTAACGTTACAATGAGCGTAACGTGACATACAGTACATTAACCACATTAAAATAAATTAATACGATTGCTGTGGTCGGTGATTCGAATATAAATATTGCTCCGAACTCTAATGACACTGATTCTGATGATTATTTAAATCTCTTAGCTGCTCATGCTATGCTTCCCACCTACAATTTTCTAACCCGACTGAACAACTACTTGGATCATATCATCTTAAAGCCACCTCACTCAGCAGTATCCTAAACAATAAGATATCTGACCACGCTCCATCTCTTTGTTCTATTAACATGGCAACTAAATCTAAACTACCAAAACCTTACATAAAAATAGATATTCCTGCAATTATTAAAGAAATTGAGGGTACTGAATTTTCTTATATCCTCTTATCAGATAATCCAAACTGTAACGCTCAAACTCTAGTTGAAACTCTGTCTAAAATTGTAAAAAAACATTCGCAAATTTTGACTTTTCCAAGCAAAAAACGTGTGATTAAACCTTGGATTACCCCTGGCCTTCTAAAGTGCATTCGTCACAGAGATAAGCTTTACAGAAAATACAAAAGAATATTCATAACAAAATTCTGAAAATCACTTTCACTCGTTACCGCAATTTTTGTAATAACCTGTTAAAGAAAATAAAGCGTGAACACGAACGCAATGAGCTTCGGAAGGCCAGGAATAGTCCAAAATCTACCTGGAAACTTGTCAAACAAATTGCCAATTTTGATCGTAACCGTTCATCTTCCGAAGAACTATTGAATATTGCTGTCTCTTCCAAAGCTTCTGTAAACATAGTGAACAAGTGTTTTGTTAATGTTGGAAAGAATTTAGCATCCCTATTCAACATTTCACCCATTTTATCTAGTACCCTCCCTATCGAAGTGCTTACCAACACATCTCCTCTCCATTCCATGGCACTCCTTCCTACTGATCCAATAGAAATTGAAAATATAATTCTAAACCTGAAAGACAAGTGTGCTGTGGGCTGGGATGGTATCCCCACCTTTGATGACTAACTTCAAAGGTACCAGAAATACTTTAATACCTATTTTACACCACATATTTAATCTATGTCTATTTACTGGCACATTTCCTTCTGCTTTTAAAAAGGCTCTTGTCCATCCTATACATAAATTTCAGTTCTAAGTGTCTTGTCAAATTTTTTTGAAAAAATTATTAATCGAAGAATTTCTTAATTTCAAAAGCTACCTAACCGATTGCTCACAAGAGGTCGTTATAAGTGGCGTCTTTAGTAATGAGGAACTGATCCATTTTGGCGTTCCTCAAGGAAGTGTTCTCGGTCCTTCTCTATTCCTCGTGTACATCAACGAACTGTGTAAGCTCTCTCTTCGTAATTGTCAAATAATCACTTACGCAGATGACACGGCACTGCTTGTTAGCGGACAAAGTTGGGAAGAGGTACAACTGCTTGCTGAAGCGGCCTTAAACGACGTCCTAAACTGGCTTTCAACCAACCTTTTAACCCTCAATGTCAAGAAATCTAATTTTATTACCTTTTCTCCAACTAATCGAACCCAACCACTCTCCTTTTCCTTTCGCGCACACACCTGTCCGGTCACAGTGAATTACTTTTGCTCCTGTCAAACCCTTCATCACGTCACTTCGACAAAGTATCTTGGCGTCCACGTCGATAATTTCCTCTCCTGGACTCCTCACATCGAGAATACTATAGCTAGGGTACGCAAACTCATTTTCGTATTTAAGAACATAAGAAGTGTTGCTGATTCTCAGTGTATGAAAGTTGTTTATTTTGCTCTCGTACAATCCATCTTGAACTATTGCATCACTGCATGGGGCGGTTACATCAAAACTCAGATGATTAGAGTGGAGTGGGTGCAGCGGGCTGTCCTTAAAGTGATGTCCTCTAGACCAAGAAAAGTCCCTACTAAACTCCTTTTACAACAATGCGAATTTCTTTCAGTTAGGCAACTATTTGTCTTAGCTACTGTTTTACGTCAGCACCGGCACTTGTTTTATGACCCTAAACTACTTGAAAATAAACGTCGCTCAGACATAGTGTGCAAAATTCTACCGCGTGGAACAACTATAGCTAGCCGCCACTTCTGTTATCTAAGATCTCCACTGTATAATAAGGTTAACAAGGCTATAGGTATTTACCCGCTCCCTAAACACAAATGTAAAATGAAATGTTTAAATTGGCTCTTAGCTCATTCCTCTCTCATAAATACTAAAGACAAGTTACACAAGCCGCATATCCATAACACACACACATTCACATCTGCACTACACACTACTAACTCACATCCCCACGCACTCACACTTATAATCCCCTCCTCAGTCATTCATTAGACTTTCTCATTAATGTTATAATTTTTTGATTTATTTTTATGTTTTTATTTTATTTTATTTAGTTCGTTTATACAGCACCTACTTATCAGTCCTTGAAGTGGGCGTTAAGACTGCTTCGCAGTTAATAGCTTTTGTAGTTTAAACTTTTGTAGTTTTTATAGTTTATCGTTTTATTTGTAATTTATGTTCCTTTCTGTACTTTGTTCTGAATAAACAATTTATATTTTTTTAAGAGCAGCGTCCCTAAGAAACTGGCGACGCGGCGTTGCCATGTTGAATGGGTCTGTTAATAAGCGTGATATATGCTAATAAATTAATACGCCAGATTAAGTGCCAGCACTTTGGGCACGTTTCTAACAGATGTTTGTTCTTAGGTAAAATTTTAATAATACCTATTATATAACACACAATACAATATAAGCAATGTTTATCAGAAAAAAAATTTTTTCAGGCTGTATATTTAGCTACAACCGAAATTAAAAAACCATAGAGGGTATTTAATATTATTACGGTTGTCAGATAGAAATCGTAACCACTATAAGACCGCCGATAGCAGGACAAAATTAATTTATGTATATGCACTAAGGTACTCATTTTTTAATTTATTTTTTTAGAGTTCTCAAGAAACTTTTCGGCCATGCCGATGGCAAAGCGCCTGTTATAATGAAAACAAAATGCTTTATAACAGTCTTACATACCTTTTCAGCATTGAATATCTCCAAATATACGGCTGCTAAAATCAAATATATCGAATGTACTAACATTTCTTATTTTACCTGAAACACTGCCATCCAGGTATTAGTAAACTTGTTTTATATATGCACGCACGATCGCAATCTATATCGTTTCCGTTTTACGAATATTATGCGTTTTACATTTTGGCTGCTATTAGACAAGGTACATATTTTTTAATGTATAATTGAGATATTTAGTACATAAAATATGGTATGTTGTTCAAGGACAAATTTTTGTCATTATGATTTTTGTGTTGAACGCGCATAATACAGAGTTACGGAATCGAAACTTTGGTAGAAAAAAGTACGTCTAGCCGATAAATGAACGCCCTTCTTTCCACTAATGATACAAAATCTGCTCTAAATATAACAAAACATTCTCGAGTGTACACATTTTCAACTGTAATAAAAATAACTAAAAAAAATCTATAGTAGACATCTTTTAATCAGTATAACATGCAAGCACACTTACACACAACCTGTAACCTCTTCCCGTCGTTACCCCCCAACACGCACTGATACACCACACCCACACATATACTACACACACACCGTCATCACATTGTAGGTATAACACCAACTCTTTTATAATTATTTCATACAAACAATATTGTTCTATACATATATAGTAAAAATTGTATATGCACCTTTCAGCTTAAATAATTAATATGCGTCTTAGGACAACTTTGTAGGACTATTGTATATTTTGTACTATCAAGAAATACCTATACATGTAATTGGTTGTTTCTAACATTTTAATTAAGTTTACCCATTGTATTGTTTTGTAGCTGTTGGTCCTTTCAATAAAATAAAACAAAATGAAAAAAATATTAATTGCTCTAAAACTTCATATTATGATACATTTTATCGGTGTTGGATCCTCTTTTAAGTATTTATTTTTATATTTGGCTTACCAACGGTTGCTACAACCGTTGGTACAAAAGCTTAAAAAACATTACAATACTTAATACTAATTGCACAACCAATTACAGGTAAACACTGCATGCAGAAGTAAAATTATACTTATATTATTAAGTGACAATAACTTGATGAAACTAGATGTTGTAGTGTACCTACTTAATTTAACTTAACTAATGTGGGTAGGGGGAACTTACGTACATGTGAGCTATTTTAACTAGAAATAAACAAGTGATACTTACAGTGACCAGAAACTTAAAAAAAATATGACTGCGACCTATTGAAGGTCTATTCTACACGTTCAGTTATGACATAGTATTCGGCAAGTTCTCAGTTAAGAACTTCCGGAACTTATTGACTTTTATCGAAAATATATCTATCGAATCACAATATTTAACGATGGCTTTGCTGGTTATTTCTTTGCGAGGCAATAGAGCGAAACCGAGGGTCCAAAGTATTCGCTCAGCAGCTTGGCAGGAGCCACCTGACGAAGTTAACAACACATATGGTCGAACCGTACTGTCAAAGCCGGATATATTATCAGAGATCGAGGACTTCTATGGCTGACTGTATGCGGCACATGCTCCTTGGCCCGAGCGTAACAACCACGATTCCAGAGCCACCCACACCCGCTGAACTGCCGGAAATCAGCCCAGACGAGATTGTGTTGGCCCTGAAACAGCTTAAAAATGGAAAAGCCCAGGGTGAGGATGGAGTTACTTCAGAGCTTCTGAAGGCTGGCGGAGCCCCTGTTGTGCAGGAGCTGCAGAGCCTCTTCAACTCCGTCCTTCATTGTGGGAGAACTCCAAAGGTGTGGAATGAAAGTTTGGTGGTTCTGTTTTTTTAAGAAGGGAGATAAGACTTTTCTTAAAAATTGCAGACCTATCTCGCTCCTGAACCACGTTTATAAGCTGTTCTCTTGGGTCATTTCGAATCGTCTCGCCAGAAGACTCGACGAGTTCCAGCCTCCGGAACAGGCCAGGATTCGCGGAAGATATTGCACCATAGACCACATTCACACAATGAGGCAGATCATACAGAAGTCCGAAGAGTATAATCAGCCCCTGTGTCTGGCTTTTATATGTGTCTGGCTTTTATAGGTGGACAATGAGAAGGCCTTTGACTTTGTTGAAACCTGGGCTGTTTTGGAATGCTTGCAGCGATGCCAAGTAGAGTATCGTTATATCGAAGTATTGAGATGTCTGTACGAAGCCGCCACCATGAGTGTCCGGGTACAGGACCAGTAGTCTAAGCCCATCCAAGTGCGCAGAGGAGTACGACAGGGAGATGTAATATCTCCTGGAAGATGGATTTTAGAAAGGCCAGTCGAACAATCTGCCAAGAGTGGATAGTGGATAGTGGTTTTCAACCCGTACCAATTTTAGGATTCCGAACTCCACAAGGAACCCTTATAGTTTCGTTATGTCCGTTTCTCTGTCTGTCTGTTTGTATATCCGTCTGCGAATCACAGCTCTTGCTCGCAGACTATTTATTTTTATGCACTAAAATTTTAAATTTTTATGATAAAATATAGCCTTTAACCTTCAGTGCGCGTGGTCGGACACGACCTTGGCGATATACTCTTTAGTAAAGTCAGAAACACAAATTACATGTATACCAATGTTCCAGTATTTTAATGTATCATTTATAGGTATTTGCTAATATATTAATACTAGACACTAGAAACATAGTCTGTTTGTATCATAGATGTACCTATGAACCAATGTTGATCTTTTTTAATCAATTTTAAAAAAAGGAGGCTTTCAATTCGGTTGTAAATTAAAAAAAAAACTATTTTATTTAATAGTTATTTAAGAACAATGACTGAGTTATGTGGTAAAAGCATAAAATTGAATACAACTGAATTGATAACAAATTTTTATTGAACTCGGTTAATAAAGAGGAGGTTCTCAATTCGGATGTATTTTTATGGGCTAAAATTTCATTCAATGATTTCGGTTTTCTTTTTGTTTTTAAAACGAAATTATTAGTTTGAAAGGTACTTGATCAAACATGTTGTTAGCTATGATTATGAATATCTATTTAGCTATTGTAAGATCATCAGCACTTTTCTAGTTCTTTTGTCTAGTTTCTAGTTCCTACCCGACTCCTCAATAACATAGAGCAGAGATATCGTGTTTAGACTTATTGTAATGGTTTATAAGTTCTATTAACGCATACGCAACACAACTCTGCGCTAAAAAAACCCAAATTGCTGATGTAGTTCGAAACGTTGCGAAGCTTAAGTGGAGCTGGACTGGTCTTGTCTGTCACATGCCGGATGAGCTTGTACTTCTCGTATACATCAACGTTCTCTGTGATATGCAATTATATAGGGGAAAAACAATCACATTTGCAGATGATGCTCTTTTCTTCAGCGGCGACAACTGGAATGATGTTTTTGATAATGCCCAGTTGGGTGTGACCAGGGTTTGCTCAGGCAAAATGTATTCACACTATATGTTACTAAGACTCACTATATAGCATATGCATGCAGGTCAATTAGTCTGCCATCGCGAACTATGACAATCACCGAACATAACTGTTCCGCTAACCAATCAACATGTTCTTGCCCTTTCATACATCGAACTGACCGCGTGAAATATCTAGGTGTGACTATTGGTCAGACCCTATCCTTCAAGGTATACTTCAAGGTGATGCAGCTAAGACATTCTTGATTGAACTTGAAAGGGCTCAAAGAGCTATCTTCCCTGCCGTTACCCAACTTCCAAACTATACCGTTACCTGGGATGTTCTGATAATCAGAAAGTATATTATCCTCCAAACTATCCTTTAACATTCCAAATTACCATTATGACCAAAATATTATGAAGGACAAGCGGAGGAAAGGATCCGTCTGCCTTGTTTAAGCGTTTAAGACAAGCTCAGCTCAAAAATTCACCTGCTTTCTTGCCCCCTTTATTTACAACAAGTTAAATAGTACCTACTCCATCTACTCCCTAACTAAACATAAATTGAAGTAGGAAACAATAAAATGGCTAATAGCCCTAGACTACCAACAAACTGAGAAAATTCTAATTCCTATAGGAATCATGTTATAACATGACCAACTTCAGATTATGACCTATCAACCTATTCTTCCCGTCTCTTAACCTCCTGCTTCTATCCCTTTCCGCCGACTGTATCCATTAGACTTATGATAGTTCCTTGATCATTTTTGTAAAGCGATAGTTCTCCTACAGTTTATAATTTTAGTATTACAATAAGGACACTCCTGTCATCCTACAAGCAGCCCAAACCAAGTTAGATATGTGGAGCGAGAGTACTGGTGACCTGTCATACTGGTCTTCGAACCATTCACAAAATAGGTTTACAGAAGTTTTGAGACCATTGCTTTAATGATAAGCCTGTTGGGAGACGATATTGAGGTCGATGAGCATTGTGCCTAGGTCTTCCAGCGATTCAGCCATGAAATCGAAGGTGTGTGACGCGTTCGCCATTGATGTTGATACCATAATATTATAAATATTAGGTATCTTTAAGTATATCTAAATCCAAAATATGACTCTTTCCTCAAGTAGGAATGACCAAATTTAGTAATGTGTCTTAATACGAACCTCCAAGTCGTCCTTACGTCCTCGCGATTCGCGGTTTGGTGTGCAGAACGCTAATTCTGATAGGCATCAACTATGTGATTTACTTTAGACTGATGATTGATGAGAGAGTTGATAAAATACAAGTAATTTATTACTCATCATTATTATTCAGTGACAAAGCAAGTATTTGCTACATCCGCACCAGTGATATTTTTATTTCAATCGCAATCATTTTGGACATTACAATGGTGCTTTTCGTTGTTTTATTTATTTTTATTGGATTGGCTACGCTAAGTGAAACTGAAAAGGTATGTAAGAAAAGCTGTAGTAGGTATGATCATTTTCAAACTGAATACCAATAACAATAATTTATCAATTCAAGCGTGACTTTGCGGAAATCAACTGTATAAAAATATGTATTACCTACCAATGAAAATTTCATGTTTCTGCGTATGGGTCACATACACATACCCATACGCGAAATTTTCTTTTTCTCACAGCTATGTAGACTTTGAAACCCTAAGCCTAGGGTTTCAAAGTCTACATGGAACCTTATGGTTTTGCCATGTTTGTCTGTCCATGTTCTGCCCGTAATCAGAGCTTTAGCGCGCAGACTGTTAGATTTATCATGATTACATTAAAATTTTGCATGATAATATCGTAAAACGTATTAATGACCAAAACCCCAAGGTTGTCAAAAAATTATTCAAAAATATATTTTAAGGATACTTCTTCTACATGTTAAATGTATAGCATATCGTTGGATAGGCTTTTAAATAAAAAAATAACAGAGAAAAAATAACTTGATCACGATTACGACACTCATCACTCAGTGTGTCCGGACGCATTATTATTATTATTGTAACTGATTATTACCTGACATTTTCGGCTTCCGCACATCTCACATCATTCATCCACAGGATTCCAGGCTCCAGATAACCGTATTCTCGATTGAAATTCCTGTATTTGGTAATCTCTACTGCCTCTTGTTTCCATCATTTGTTGCAGGACTTTCGCAATTTTGTCTGTCACTCCTTTGATGTACGGTAAACATGCTGGTTATACTACATTATCTGTAGGGCTTGGGTCTTTGTCAAACTGAAAAAGATTGAATCTTATATCCATTTTTACGTAAGATATGCTGGACATGAGCTAGCTCATTCTTTAAGGAGTTCTCATCACACAGGTCAAATAAACGGTTCGTGAGAGACGTTACACGACGTGACTCAACATGTAGATATTGATTAGTATGTGTCGGCTTCATATAATCCGAATGGTACAAGCTACCATAATCACGAATCTGTACCATCTCGTCCAGGAATCGATCACTTTCTATGTCATTTGTAAACCGCATCTTGATATGTACGCCATTTAGTTTATACCAAAAGGAGTTTAATCTTTTGTTTTTTGCGTTTTTAAATACAGAAAACGTCATCATCGTTCCTTTTCTACAACTTCATTGCAAGGGTTCAGAAGATATAATAATAATAATAATATAAACTTTATTGCAACAAAATCATAATGTATAAAATACAATTACAAGGGCCCATAAAAAATAAATACCTAATAGACACACATAAACTTATGAACTACACAAATAGATAGGTAATTTTCATCGTTTCGGTGCTGCCTTATACCGTCGGTAGACAACTCCTGCTGACCAGAAGTCGGGTGCGAGGAATACTTTATTTTCTATTTGTGTTTTGGCTCGACATTTTGACCGAATTATATAGACCATTTCTTTAACATTGTAAATAAATATTCTATCTATCTATCTATCTATTTATATTTCAAATAATTGTTTAGACTGACTTTAATTCGTTTATCCGTGTTAATTAAGGTATAATAAATAAATAAATAAGACAACAAGTATCGGACCACTGATAGATCCTTGGAGCACACCGCGTGTGACTTGCGTTAGCGTGGAGTAATTATCAGAATACCTTAGATACTGACTTCAGAAGCTTTGGGTGGTCCAACACGCGTTTAGCTAATTTATTTATATCTATTGCCAGATGGCAAAGAAGATGATGAAAGGAGATGAAAAGGTTTTAATCTTCGTTAATAACATGTGTCATAATAATGTCAATGTTGCCAGTGTCAAGTGTTTTTATTCTTTATAGTAAGTCACAAAGTCACGTATCTTTTCGTTCGCCATTTGTTATTTTATATAAAACTAGCTGTTGCCCGCGACTTATTCTACGCAGGATTAGTACTTCGAGTCGCTTATTTTCTTCTCCAAGGTCCTATTTATAAATTATAGTCTATGTGTTATTCTGATGTATAAGCTATATTATTGTAAAGTTTCATTAAAATCCATATAGTAGTTTTTGCGAGAATGAGTAACAAACATCTATAGATACAAGCATTCGCATTACTAATATTAGTAAGGATATCATATAAAATAGCTACGGATAATTTTTGGTTGAATCACAAAGAAACAGAGATTTTATTTCAATTTTTCACAGCTCTATTTAAATAAAAACACCAAAATAACTAATAAATCTTAATTTTTCTTCTTCTTCGTTAATGGCATGTGACATAATAATGTAAATTTTGCCAGTGTCAAGTATTTATAATGGTATGGTATTATGGTATAATAATAATAAAGTTTTTTAAACTTACGCAATCAGAACACATTATTATAAATATCAGTCATCCCGTGACCACGACAGAGTGTAAACCTGTCGAAACGTCGGGAAAAATAGGTAAATAAACGCGATAAATACCCGTAATTATTTATAATAATAATAATATATCATTATTTCAGACAAGAGATCCATTTTTACAAATAATAGGTACATTGTGATGTCACAATAAAATACAGATAAAATTAAACAAAATAATGTAGGTATATTATATATCTCAGGATGCTAGTTGCACCCAGCGTCTATAGGTGCCTTTCAAGCATAACCTGTCCGACAGACCCGCTATAATAGCGTTCTTACAATTGCCTACCCTAGACATAAATTTAGCAATTCTTAGCCTTTGGATGGCATTAAAGGAATTGACTCGCGCCTCCAAGTACATACCGGAGGCGCTGCAATAACGATCCAGGCCCATGAGTTGCCTAATGATATTGTTATTGGTATGATGTCACAAAGACGTATCTTATCGTTCGTCATTTGTCATTTTATATAAAATGGTGTCTTTTGTATAAAATATTTATAAAGATTATTTTCGTTCGAATCACAAAGAAACACATAAATTGATTCCAATTAGTTCATATCTATATTCATTGGAATGATAGGTACAGATAAACCATAATTCAATTCCAACTTTACTAGTGAGTTGTAGACCTCGCGAACATTTTTAGAAATGACTAAAATATAACTTTTTTACGTTTACGTTACCATTTTTTTTTAATTTTTAAATTACCAAAAAACAGAATCGACAAAAATAGTAGATTGTTGCACCGAGCGCAAAGTGATTTATTAATGCACGAGTGTTATGTTGACTAAATAAACGAGTGCGTAGCAAGGTGCGTAGTTTATTTTTCTATCAACTACCAATCTACCTACTGTGATAAAGTATACCTACTCAAACTAAAAATATGAAGAATCAAAGTTTTTCAATGGTACAAAATGCGCGCCATTTGTTATTTTTTTTTTCAACATGTCGGTTTTATTCAGCCAATTTTTATTATCAGCCAGTATCTCTTTGATCGAATGCAAACATTTTATATTAAACTTAATGGGAGATATTAAGCCTCTGTGGTAAATTTATGTCTAAATAAAGAGTACAAAACAGTGCGATAATGAAATTTTATATAGCATTACTGCACTGTTTTGGTTCAAAGCAAAAAATACGTCCTTTGTGATCGGTATTGTAGTGTAAATGATAACATTACTACGTAATGTAAATTATGTGATAATGACATAGAGTATGGAATAGAGTACATAGAGTATATTTATCAATAAAATGTGTTGTTTGACTCAGCATAATTTGAGTATTTTAAACATTTCAGATTAGATACATTAGCACTGAGCATCCGGTGGTAAAGTTCTACAATTCGAAGTATATCTCATATTGCAACGCAACCTCTCGGCGCTATGGTCGGAAGGACCCCAACTACTACGTTAGCGTGAGCTTTAAGGCGATGAATTACATGAGCAATAACATTTCGGTAAATGTCTAAGTTCGAATTTTATATTATCTGGGTGTTATTAAGTATCATTATGTATGTGTTTAAAAATATATAAGTATTCGAACAGTCATCTGGTCACCATAATACAAGCTATGCTTAGTTTGGGGCTAGATGGTGCTGTGTGCATTGTCCACCAATATTTATTTATTTATTTATATAGCACTATACACTGGCATATGCCGGCCAGGTTAAAAAAGCAGTAGCATCAGCAAAACGCGACAACAATATCAGCGAAATAAGTCGCGAGTTGTAAAAAAACCCTTGTTACGGGTATGAAAGCCGGTTGCTGCCTACTCATCTGTAAAAGACACACAATCATACTGACAAAAATATGCTCATTGCGATATTCTTTAAACCTATAAACTTTAAGGCTCACCACAAAGGAAAATGTATTTTGTTATCCATCTGTTTGTCTGTTAGTCTGGTTGTGAAAACCATTTTTCTTAGGAACGTGACAGTATAATCAAAATAATTCTCATAGATTCCAATATAAAACCACCTATGTCATTCACTTAGTTCACAGGTAAAAAGACAGATGGTGTAATGATAAAACAGTTGCTAGAAGTCGTCTCCAAACAAATATTTGCAAACAGTTTTATGTAGGTACTTACTTATATTTTCATTTTATTGTTGGTTTTAATTAACATTTGCTTCCAATAAATATTATTGTAATAAAAATGATTATACCATCACACACATTTTGAGAACGAAATTATGATTTCTGAATGAAAGAATCCAATGATTGTTATATATTGTAGATTTAATTGTTTGTATATGTAATACATACTTTTTTACTATTTTTTAGTCATTAATAAGTTTGTATTTATTAACGAATACTTCACTATATTATACTCGTATTTTGTTCTCATTATTTGGACGACCTCTGTGGCGCAGTGGGCTTAGATCCGGCTGAGACGCAGAAGGTTGCGGGTTCGATCCCGCCGAGGGACAAATGTTTGTATGATCTGCAAGAAGTTGTTTCGGGTCTGGGTGTTTCTATGTATATAAAATGTATGTATTTACAAAAAAAAAAGTATATAAGTAGTGTATCCTGTCCAGTGTGTCCAGTCCTGTGGTACCCATAACACAAGCTCTGCTTACTTTGGAGCCAGATGATGCTGTGTGAAATGTCCGGGATTATTTATTTATTATTCTGAAATATGCAAGTCCTTCATTTGATTGTTTACTATTACGGTAAATTCGTTAAAATTCTTTTATTAAGACATATATAGCAAAACTATGAATCCAATGTTTCTTGAATTATATTTAACATCTTTTTCACCATCACCACCATCACGTGACCCAAAAGCTAGCGCCGCATATTAGTGCATTAAACCTGGCAATGCCACCAGTATCTTAAGGACGCTGAAATTGATCTGGATCAGTTGAGCTGTGTATAGATTGTTTTAAATATGTATTTTTTATTATTGTATGTTATTCTGTAAATAACACAGAATGTGCTTACAAGAATACTTGTATGTTTCAGATGAACTTTTACTTCTTTGAGTTTTTAACTCACAGATATGAGCGAGGATTTGTGGAGCTGCACTTCAAGTTATGTGACATGTTAAAAGACGATCTGTGGTTTGGCGCGGCGATGAAGCAGGGCGGGTGGAAAGGGTCTTGCCCGTACGCTCCGGTAAATAATTTCATAATAAAAACTAATTGATGCAATTCGAGCCCATAAAAAGGAACATTTTTTCACTTATAGGAGAGCCCTCCTCTTTCTTTCTCTTCAAATTTACCATACGGGAAGTATATCTTTTCACATATATATTTTTTTGAATTCGGTTCATAAACGACGGAGTTATTAGGTAATAAATAGTATATAATATAATTTATTTACAGAAATGTACAAAATAATATAAAATACACGTGAAACAGTTGAGCTATCTAAGGATCGTAAAACGATCTATAGATAGCTCAACTGATCCAGATCACTGCCAGAGGGCAGCGTTCCCAAGATACTGGCGGCATTACCACGTTGAATGGCAATGCTAATACGCTGAGCCAGATAGGAGCTAGCTCTTGGGTCATGCACCGTATCTACCAGACGCCGTGAAATAATTTTGAATACGCGGTGGGCTCCTGTTCCCCACGGGCCCAGTGTCTCGACTCCAAAAAGCTCAAATATGTAGGCCTTATCCAAACCAGCATATTTGCGGTTTTTGAGGTCCTCGGCACATTCAGCCGCCGCACCAGCCCTAACAGAAGTCCCCGACAGATGGGATGCGGCCATGGTGTCTACGCAAGTAGCATCCCACACTAATGGCCTACCCATCTCCCAAGGGACAAGAGTCATACCATCAGGCCTTTTACCATCATCACGTATCAGACCGTTGGGTTCGAGAACAGCTGGTACGTTGACGCTGGTGAGTACCCGACGAATGAAATCGTTAAGACTGGCATGGCGGGCAATCCTACCGGCGGCCCTATGACACGATAACCCATAGAGACCAAGCAGGTCGACCGCTGTACCACACTGGCACTGATGAGGGGCGCAGCACCGCGCACCCAACCGCAGACAAATTGCAACTCGGAATGTTGTAGGATCTAATAATGTTCCAATGTTAGATGATGGTAGTGCTTGTAACCAATGTCCTGACTCCCATTTCGAAACGGCTAGGAGACGGGCGCGATCTACGGAACTTGAGCATGTTTCTAACAGATGATTCCATGTAAGCTCACATAGAGGCCCGTCCCATTGCCGTTGGGCCGAAAGGTTCTTGGGGGGAGCGGAATTAGGGCAAGCACTGTTCCAAGCGTTTCTTGCTTCGTGTAGATATGAAATTTTATGAGTGATGCCAGAACAAGCCGGAAAAAACGGAATTAGATTTTTTTCAACCAAATAACTAGTACTGTAGACAGAAGACAAGAACGCTGGTAGGGCACAACACTTGAATACCTAAGCCTCCCAATTTGACAGGTAGGGAGGCCTGCAGCCATGCCTTGTCATCCAGATTAATATTCAAAACCGACGATAATGTGTCCTTTATTATGTTGTCTAAGCCTTCCATCAGCTCGCTGTGTTTCCACAGTTGACAACATCTTAAAGCGTAAGTACATTTAGGAACAAAAAGACAAAACTTGATAATTGTAAAAGCCTTGTACAAACTATTAATTTTATACAATCTGTACGAGGATTTGCTAAAATTTTGAATTTTCTCATCTATGAAGGTCGGTAAAGACTCGTCAAGAATTGGTGAACCGAGGAGGCGAAGTGAACATTTATAACTAGAACTGTAATATTTGAGGCCAAACTGTTGAATTTTGAAACAATTGAATTTTTATCTAAACAAGTGTCCGAAACGTAAAGCTCGCATTTTGAATAATTTAGCTCTAAACCAATTTGCCGAAATTCATCTCTGATGAGCAAAAACAGTGTCCACATCTCCATCTAAAGTTCCGTCATCCAAGTACCAAACATTGAGTTTAGATTGGAGACGTTGAATAATCGGATGGATGGCAAGGCTGAAAATGGCTGGACCAAGGGGGTCGCCTTGCTGACATCCAACGGCAGACGAAATAATATTGTCGCGATAGATCAATTTAGATGGTGAACTATAACACTGCCAAAGAAATTGATAAATTTCGGGAATTTTGTTTTTAATTTCTTTGAGCAAGACACCCCTATCTATCTACGGAATTGAAGGTGTTTTTAATATCCACCTTTAAAATTACCTCCCCGCAATTTTGATCGAAAAATGTACGAAGAGAATGTACTGCGGCTTCACAGCCACCACGCAAACCAAAGCCTAGCTGAACAGGTCGGAAAAAGTCACCAAGATATACAGCTTTTTTCCGACAGCAGACTTTAGCTGCTAGGCGGCGGTAGGTGGTACCCACGGCTATGGGTCTAATTCCACCGTCTTTCTTTTTAAGTGCGCATAGGTTCGCACCGTACAGGAGCTCAGTGATCTCGCTGTTAACTCGACCTGACAACATCAGGTTGATCAGGGCCGTCATATCTCCCAGAAGGACTTCACCGGCATGGCCCGAACCACCAGACAGCAGGTCCTTTAGATGTTGTGCACTCACAGCATCCAGGCCGCCGGCAGAGCCATTCTGGAATGACATGACGGCACCGAGCACGTCCTGGCTGGTCGCATCAACAGCGTCATCACTCTCTTGCGATGGATCGGGGAGTTGAAAGTTGGGCCCTGGAAGAGGGTGCTTAATCTCAAGAGATTTAAGAGTGTCATTAGAATTTGGAGCTATCGTGTCACTAGAAAATAAAATACGCGAGGCACCCTTAACATCACCATCGCTAAGTTTACTTTCTACAAGTTTGTAGATAGCAGACTCGGAGATTAGTTTGGAAGATTTTGAATTTGTTTGTGGGTCCAAATAATTTCTGAAATTTTGAGGTGTGCACTCAATACTTGCAGTATACCAAACAAAATTTATTTTATCCGAATAGTAAGCGATGATTTGTTTCCTAAATCTTTCTGTACATGAAGTACACTATAGGGGAAAATTAGTAATTATGTGCAATATAATATAATTAACATAATAATCTCCTCCGTTTTTTAGGTCCGTTAAAAATCAAACCATTATTTGCTTCACTAAAATTTGCTCGTGCATGTGTAGATACAGTCAGATGCACTGGAATGTGAACATATCATCATTTTAAATTTCTAAATTGTGTCACATTATTAAAATCAAGATTTAACGGACATTCCTCGAGAATAGGATTTAAAGAATATACAAGAATATACATCAATTGACGACCTCTGTAGCGCACTGGGCTAAGGTCCGGCTGAGACGCAGAAGGTTGCGGGTTCGATTCCCGCCGCGGGACAAATGTTTGTATGATCTGCAAGTATTTGTCTCGGGTCTGGGGGTTTCTATGTATAATATGTATGTATTTACAAAAAAAAAAGTATATAAGTAGTAGGTATATCAGTCATGTGGTACCCATAACACAAGCTCTGCTTACTTTGGGGCCTGATGATGCTGTGTGAAATGTCCGGCATTATTTATTTTTATTTATCACCTAATTTTATGATTTTAATGTTTTTGTTGGGGTAATTTAGGCGGGCTCATTTTTCTAATCTGTCTGGGAACTGATACTGTCAGAGGAGAATAAATCACAATTCTTTCCTAAAGGGCCTAGACAAAATCGAGGCCTTCACGGCTGTAGAAAGATTATTGAACTGAAAACTTCTTTTATCGCGGTACGCATATTTTTAGATGAGGTAAAACCTCTGGACTCGCGACACCGTTACCGAGACGCAGGGCTGCCGCGCTCGCCCCATTTGATTATAAACCTTAATTCACATGTTTACAGTCTACTTTTGTATGGAGAAGTTTACTGAAATAGGTTCTTGATATATTATCTACATTCTGAACAAAAACATAAAATAATATTATATGTATTTTAAAGTTTCTAATAACGAATAAAATACAATTCATAAATAAAATGCAATTCATAACGCAATAACAATATTACCCATCTAAAAAATGTGTAACGCGCCAAAATAAGTTTTCACTTCTGTCGGCACTCCCGGAGTGCAACCCGTAATTTTTTATTTTATTTTAAATGACACTAATGACGGTTTGTGATATTTTACGTGAATGAAGGTTGACTTGCTGATCTAATTTTCATATAACTTGATCTTTCCGCAAAATCATTAGCGTGAAGTAAAACTAAGTATGAGGTATTACACACACACACGTAATATGTATTTTACGTTGTCTCTTCTGAGCAGAGGAGTTGTAATCGAAATCCCTAGCAGAGTTGACTTCCCCAAGGGAGAAACCAAGATAAGTGAATTTGTTGTACATTTCTATGTTGTACAATTGTGACGCCGTTTTTTAAATTTTTAAATGTGTACTTTCCAGTGCAGCCGACTGTCCCTATTTACGCATTTTTTTATTTTTCAGGGAGTTTACAATTTGAGCAATATGACATTGTCTACAAAGCACATCCCGCATAATTTCCCGATCCAAAAGGGGCGTATCTACCTCAACATCAGCCTCACTGCCACCTCGGAAGTTATTGGCTCTGGATACATCGATATGGAGATCAAGGAGTGGCACGTCAAGAATTAATTAATCTAGTTTCTGCGTTCACACAGAGCGGCTTCACACGCTTTAAACATAGGGCATATAGCCTATGTAGAAAGTAGCCTTTGTTTATGTATCACTTTACCAAATTTAATCTTGATCATTTCTGCCGTATAGCCGTGAAAACGTGTTTAATATAATATAATATAATATAATATAATATAATATAATATAATATAATATAATATAATATAATATAATATAATATAATATAATATAATATAATATAATATAATATAATATAATATAATATAATATAATATAATATAATATAATATAATATAATATAATATAATATAATATAATATAATATAATATAATATAATAAACTTTCTTGTTTTTTTAGTTACACAAAAAATTACCTTACAATCTGTATTATTAGTATTTACCCTATGGAATATGGACAATATATTATATATATATATTAAATTAGGTACTTACTACGTATCTACGTACTTAATTAAAAACGTATTTTTATTAGACTAAAGCGAACCTACTTACATACGGTCAAAGCGATTACAATATGTAAGTAATTACAGTAATTATGTGGGACCCGCTGCATAAACAAGGTTAATTTAATGGGCTGGCTCAGGACCAGGTTTACTTCCCTGACAGGGCCGTAATGAGAGCATAATCCCTTATTTCCTTAAGCCAGCCCTATATCACGAGGGAATGAGGGGAATTCGTAACGACGACGAAATAGACAATTAAACTATCCGAGAATTTATAAATAACCTATTTTGTAGAGGTTTTACATTTCATAGAAAAGAAAGAAAGAAAATAATTTATTTAGCACACACACAAAACAGAACACGTGAGCGGAAAAAATTACTAATAACAGGCCTCAAGGGGAAATTTACACTAACAAAAATAAACAAATTTGTGTAAAAATTAGCCCTTCCCGCGACGAACCGATCAACATTTTAGTGCGGCCAAAAAGGTTCAATCTCAGCATGTGCTACTTCCAGTCACGGAAGCAGCGCTGGTTTTTAGATTGACCCATTCAACGGAGTGACCTCACGAGGCGAAAACAACACGAAAAAATTAATAAATATTTTTTAACGGTATACTATACATATTTACAGACATAATTACAAAAATGTACAGAATAATATACAATAATATAAAATACAAGTAGAATAGTTGAGCTACATAAACGGTTTTAAGGAAAACAAACTCGGGGTCGGGTCGGGCTCTTACCAACGTACCATCTGTTCTCGAACCGAACGGTCTGATACGTGATGATGGTAAGAGGCCTGATGGTATGACTCGTGTCCTTTGGAAGGTGGGTAGGTCATAGGAATGTACCGAGGACCTCAAAAGGCATGCAGGTCTTGATAAGGCCTAAATATTTGAGCCTGGAGTCGAGACCCTAGGGAACAGGAGCCTACCGCGTTTTCAAAATTATTTCACCGCGTCTCACTGCGTGACCCAATTGCTAGTTCCTATCTGGCTCAGCGTATTAGCATTGCCATTCGACGTGGCAATGCCGCCAGTGTCTCAGGGAACCCTGCCCTCAGAGTGAAACAATTGAGCTATCTAACGGACCGTTTAAAATGATCTATATCTATAGATAATTTTAAACGGATCTATAAAAAAAAGAATCGTTTTTAGCGATAAGGCCGCCCATTGTACAACTGTATTGCTAATCATTATTTTTTGTGTGTTCTCTTGTGTACAATAAAGTCTTTATCTATCGATCTATCTATATCTATAGATTATTTTAAACGGTCCTTAGATAGCACACGTATTTTATATTATTTTATATTATTTTGTACATATTTGTATTTATTATTATAATTATTTATCTAAATAAATTTATTTATTTATATATAAAAAGTACTTAAATTATTTTTACAGGGGCCACTAATACAATAGAGTAAAAAAATCTATAAAAATAATCATAGCTTAAGTATATGTCAGACCTAGATAATATAAATAAACATGAACTAAAAATTTAAGGTCACACAATAACATATTATTATAAAAGTTCTTCAATTAATAACTTCAAATTACATAATGTCAACCAAATGTCAAAATGTCTAATAAAAAAAAAATAACTCGTCAATTAATATACAATGTCAAATAATTTCACAATAACATAAAAAATCTTCTATTAATAAATTCAAATTACATAATGTCAAAGCAAATAAAATATAAAAATTCGTCAATCAATATACCATGTCAAATAATGTCAAATCTAATTATAATAGCATAGAATAAATACCAGAGTCCTGTGACATTCGCTCAGGGCGTAGCAAAAAAGATCGACTGTCGCCGCTACTAGATTGAGCGTGTGAACGCAATGCGTTAGAGGTGCCTTATTCAGGAGGTTGGTCCTTCTTCTTGGTACAGCCAATAGGGCGGGCCGCCTCCGTCAGTGCACAAACTCAGGCACATTTAGCCGCAATTCCTCTAAAATGCCTGGGTGATCATCCCATGAAATATCCTAACCAAATACAGAACGAGCGCTGCATCTCTACTCACCTCCAGTTTATTTTATCCGACCATGGAATCCGACTATAACAAACAAGGTTGGATACATCAACGGAAGAACGGAAAGATACCGTAGACCTTCAAGTACAGAAATGTTTTGAACTATAAAATAACAATTGAAACTATCATGGTTTTAAACGGTTCTATACTTACTCGTCACAAAGATGAGAGAACATGGTCTGCTTAGGTGGCGAGTCTCCATTTTAACTTACTAAAACGGTATGGAGGAGACTATATCCTCCTGAGACCCAGGATGTCAATTTTTATCAGATCGGCACAATTTTTGGTTTGGGTACTTATATGAATGCATTAAAACCAAAACTACCTGAAAAAAATCACATCCCCCCCTCGAAAGCCTAAATTAGAGGGTATCGTAGGTGATACTTCGGGTCTTAATGAAACCAAATCATGTAATAGTTGACTTGAATTTTTATTGTTTGAAAATCGTTAAAACAATTTCGGTTTACGTTCAACTACAAAAATATTTCACACACCGAACATTATGAATGTGAGTTCCTTGCATTCACTAAACCGGTATTTGGACCGATTGTTTTGGTCGGTCTTAGCACAAATTGGCAAGTGCTAAGACCGACCAAACAAGCGGCTGATTCAATCGAAGTACCTTTACCTTGCTTGAGGCATACATCTAGAGGAAGACCGTTTGGATTAGCCACCAGTAAAACGGGAACGAGATAACGAGAAACGGTTATAAGAGGTTCATCATCAGACGAATCCCAATCCTCTTCATCCGCTTCATGAGGAAACAACTCTTCGACAACACCTTCTGGCTCTAATTCTAGGTTTTCCAAATCGTCTTCACCTTCTTCTTCGTTAGCCTCGTCAAAATTCTGTTATAAGTCTTAAATTCCACGATCTCTCAACTCTTCAAAAATGCAAATTACTAGTCATATGTGCCCAAGGTACCGTCAATGATATTAAAAAATTGTGGCCAAAATATCTTACAAATTAATTTAATTTTAATTTATTTTTTACTAAAAACTGAAAAACTACATTGTATTCGAATCAAAACAATCAAAAAACTACTGAATAAACCCAATAATAATAATAATAAGCCTCTCAAAGCCCAACCCTACGTCCGCGCTGACCATCTAAGCCACGTGAGAGGCGGACACCCGCAATAAAATAACCTAGCGGGTGACTAAAAAGGGCAATGGCAAACCCATCATGATGGAGCCTAATAATAAAAAAGTAAGTATATGGTCGCTTCCCGGGGGTGATCGCCGGGGCACGTCTGGAGCCGATGCTGGACGTCACAGCATGCAAGCCATCGGTGGCGAGGGTAATGGGCGACCCTCTGCCGGGGAACCCGAAAAAGGTGAGTCCAACAGAAGGTACAACCTACGACCGCTAACTAGAAGCCGGAGCACATCTAGAGCCGGAACCGAAAGTCCCAGCAGTATAAGAGTAGCTGGCGTGGGAACAGCGCAGCTTGCCTCTATTGAAGAGAGGGTTCCGAGCCGAATATATTGGGCTGAAAAAGATCAGGAAGCCCGATCACTTTCATCTTCACCTAAATCTCTTTTCTCTTCAATTCCTTCCTCTCCACCTTCATTTCTTGACTTAAACTCTAAAACTTCTTCATCATCTCCTTCATTATCAATAGTCGAAGACGTTGTGCAGGCGACTACAGTCGAAAATCCTGCACCCGCTAAGACTAAACAGCGTGCGCGAAGAAAATGGACAATGGAAATGAATATCTTCATCCTGCGCACATACTTCATTATCACCAAATTAGAATTAGAGACTAGATCTTACTTAGCAGAACTTCACAGTCAGTTCATCGAAAAATTTCCCGAAATGGACGTTAGCAAACAAAGGCTAGGTGATCAACGTAGAGCAATCTTTCGAAATAATTTACTAACAGCAACTTGCATACACGAAATAAGAACTGAGGTAGGGACCCATTTAGCAACACAACATCAAGCAGAAGAACCCAGTAGTCAGGCATCGTTTACACACCAACGCATGAGTTGGACGACAGAACACAACGAGTCTATCGTCAGAGCATACTACAAAATTACTCAACTCGAAAAAAACAAAACGGCATACAGAAAGCCTTTACACCAATGTTTTATAACCGCCTTCCCAAATCTTGCTTACATAAGCGAACAAAGAATCGCGGACCAACGGAGGGTCATAATAGCCAACAAATATGTACCCACGGACCGACTTAACATCATAAGACAGGAGGTAGCTGATGAGATACGTACTCTGACAATGACTAACACAACTGAAATTCCTTATAATAGTAACACCTTAAATGACACAATCGAATTAGGAACTCAACTGTTATCAGCTAACCAAGAAACGTCTACAAGTAACAGTCACACACAAATTACCTTAGAGACGGTTCAAGAAATAGATGAAACATTTAGTCAAGCATTTGAGCATTTTAAAACCACCCGACCAGAAGAAAGACCCTACATCCCTAAGCAAAGGGCCTCCAAAAAACTCGCGAAGGTTGTTAATTATCTAAACGAGAAAACTCTACCTACTCACATTAATATACAAACAGACTTTGAAAACTTACAAACATCAATATACTGTGCCGCATGGACAGCTGCAAAAACGAATGGGACAAAGTTTAAACTACCACCAGAAAGCCTACAAAACCGAACACAGGTAGAGTATAAACCCAAATGGCAGATACGGCTTGAGCGTAAAGTGGACGATTTACGAAAAAAAAATGGCAGGTTATCACAATACATCAATGGAAACAGAAATAGGGCCTTAACTAAGCAAGTAAACAAAATTTTAGAACAACACAAAATACACAGCACACACGAAGAACCTAATTCGCAATTGACTCACTTCCTTGATACTTTAAAACAAAAACTCACAGTTATTAGCAGTCGCCTAAGACGATACAAAGCATGCACTCACCGTAAAACCCAAAATAGTCGGTTCATTAGCAATGAGAAGAAATTCTATCAAAACTTATCTAAAACGACAATGAACCACACAACACCGCTTGGGTCAAATAACAACCAAAACAACACGCCGGACCCGGTAGAATTAAGACAGTTTTGGGCTAATATTTGGGAGAATCCTGTAGAGTATAGAAACGACGCTGTATGGGTAAAGAGAGAGCAGATAAAGTATTCTGACATGATATCTATGGAGTACGAGAGCGTCCCCATTGAAGTATTCCAAAATGTATTGAGAGCTACGCATAATTGGAAGGCACCAGGGTCTGACCACATTCACAACTACTGGTATAAAAAATTTACAGCGACACATCCATATCTTTATAACCATGTCAATTACTTTATAAAAAACCCCCAATCAATGCCTCTATATATCACATCTGGAACTACGCACATGATCCCTAAAGATAAAAACGATTTAGGCAACCCAGCAAAATATAGACCTATTACTTGCCTCCAAACCTTATATAAAGTTATTACAGCCTGCTTGTCTCAACTGATCTACAACCACGTTGATGTACACGGCATACTTACAGAGCAACAAAAAGGCTGTAGAAAGTTTAGCCAAGGATGCAAAGAACAACTGATTGTAGATTCGGTTGTTTTAAAGCAAGTACAGCGTAAAAAAGAAGATCTGTATACGGTTTATGTTGACTACAAAAAGGCATACGACTCGGTACCGCACGCGTGGCTAATTAAAATCCTAGAAATATATAAAAAACACCCTGAAATAATATTCTTTCTATACGAAACTATGACCAAGTGGACGACACGACTCTACGCGCAAACCACCGACAGCGTAATAGAAACAACTCCTATCAAAATTCAAAGGGGTATTTTTCAAGGAGATGCTCTTAGTCCTTTGTGGTTTTGCCTTGCCCTCAACCCTCTTTCTAATAATCTTAACTCATCCGATACAGGCTATATACTAGACATGAAACAAGGACTTGACAGACAAGCTAACAACCCGCTATGTAAACTCAATCACCTGCTTTACATGGACGATATAAAAATGTATGCAGCAACTCAGGCTGATCTAGAACATCTAATGCTGATTACCGAGCAGTTCTCTAACGATATCTCCATGCAATTTGGTATTGATAAGTGCAAAATAAACTCAATCAAAGCAGGTGAAACCTACCAACACGTTTACCAGATGCAAACTGGCGAGTCGATAGATCCTTTAGACGAAAATGAAGCATATAAATATTTAGGATATCATCAATCAAAGCAAATACATCACAAAGAAATTAAAGCTAAGCTTAGTCAAAATTTTAAACATAGACTTAACTCCATTTTAAAGACACAATTACACTCAAGAAATACAATCAAAGCCATTAACTCATATGCCATCCCAGTGCTCACTTATTCCTTCGGTATTATAAATTGGACCCAACAGGAGATAAAAACCTTACAACGCGTAATAAATGTTACCATGACCAAACATAGAAAACACCACCCACGTTCAGGTATACAGAGGCAAATCTTACCAAGGTTAGAAGGAGGCAGGGGCATTGTCGACATACACAATCTACATAACCGTCAAATATCAACGCTTAGAGCTTATTTTCACGCCAAAGCTGAAACATCCATCGTTCACAAAGCAATAGTCATATTAGATAACAAACTAACACCTCTTAATTTACAAGATGAAAACAGACAGAAGAATGAAGAACAAACAGACAGACAGACGTTAATAACTGAATGGACCTGGAAATCTCTACACGGAAGACATCGTCACGACTTGAGTCAACCCAACGTCGATAAAGAAGCGTCGAACGAGTGGCTTAGACGAGGGGAACTCTTTCCAGAGACTGAAGGGTTTATGATTGCAATTCAGGACCAGGTGATCGAAACCAGGAACTATCAAAAGCACATCATGAAAGTACGCAGTCTACCATCAGACCTATGCCGCAGATGCAACAGCTCCTCGGAAACCATACAGCACATCACAGGAGCTTGCAGGGCGATAGTACAGTCCGACTATAAGTTCAGACATGACCAGGTGGCTAACATCATACACCAAAGACTAGCTGCTAAGTATGAACTCATTGATGTTTCTTTAAGACCAACGCCATACTACAAGTACACACCTGAAACTGTTTTAGAAAACGCTTTCTATAAGCTATATTTTGACAGAGCTATTTAACTGACAAAACAACACATTACAATAGACCAGACCTTCTACTCATCAACAAAATAGAAAAAACAGCACTTATTATTGACATAGCTATCCCAAACACACATAACATTCAGAACACAATCGCGGAGAAATTAGCCAAATACATCGACCTTAAAGACGAAATTACAAGGATGTGGCGTTTGGACATGGTTTCAATAGTCCCAATTGTCCTGTCTTCAACAGGCGTAATACCCAAAAGATTATTCCAGTCTCTTAGTCATTTAGATTTGCCTACACAAACATTTGCTTTATTACAGAAAGCAGTTATTTTAAACACCTGTAGGATTGTTAGAAAATTTTTTCAAACCGACATGTCAGCAGGTACTACAGAAACAACATCAAACCAAAACACTGAGTTGCACTTGGCTTAGGCCCGTGTTTCTTAGTTATTTTACCGGTTCTTCCGAACCGAGCTGATGAAAGTCAAAATCAAATAATAATAATAACCCAATAAAACCCAATAATTACCTGAACGCGAAGTCAACATGCCGAAGATTGCACAAAAACATGATTAGAACTAGTCGTCAACTACACAACTTGTGATTGTGCGGCAAAAGGACGTAACAAAACGGTAGACACACTCAACTAGCTAAAGAGTAATGAAAAAAGTACTCTTAAAAGTCGCTAAATGGCTCTAAAAAAAATATTTTGTTGAAGTATCGTAGGCGATACCGGGGGTCTCAGGAGGAACTATGTTGAGGGCACAAGTGGTGAACTCGAAGGACCAGTACCAGCACCAAATTTATTACCGCCTGCCGTGCCGTGATTTTTTTTAACCGTGACATAGGTTAAAAAAAATTAAAATAATTTTATTAAAATGCCGGCCTATTCACTCAGCATCATCTGGCCCCAAAATAAGCAGAGCTTGTGTTATGGGTAGGTACATGTCTGATTTACTACTTAAATATGTTTTTTTTTGTAAAACCGCGCGTACTAAGTCAGCTTGTCAAAAATAAAACGGACAACGAACAAGGAACCTTCTTTCACGTTTTTCACCATCAAAAAAAGACGAAAAACACAAACAACTTTATAATTGAAAAAAAAAAATGCATTCAGGTACATCGTTAACGTCACGGTCAATTCTCAAACTGCAAATGAATTTTGTTATATGGTTTATATACACATTTCCTTCCTACAAAGTAACTTAGTTATTCTTACCTAACTTAGTTAACTTAGTAACTTAGTTATTCTTACCTTCTTGATTCTAAGTAAACGGAAAGAGCACAATCGGTTTTGATTTACTACAAAGTTCAGGATTTGCTCGTATTTAGAAGCTACTTTTTGATATGACGACCTCTGTAGCGCAGCAGGCGAAGTCTGAGACGCAGAAGGTTGCGGGTTCGATTCCCGCCGCGGGACAAATGTTTGTTTGATCTGCAAGCATTTGTCTCGGGTCTGGGTGTTTCTATGTATAATAAGTATATATTTACAAAAAAAATAATAAGTAGTATATCAGTCATGTGGTACCCATAACACAAGCTCTGCTCACTTTGGGGCTAGATGACGCTGTGTTAAATGTCCGGCATTATTTATTATTGTATTGACGTACTTGTAGAATCATGATTTTGAACATCTTTAAGGGACCGCAGACTTAAGTATTCGATATTTATTTTAACTTGATACATCCACGCGTTCCTGAGAAAAAGGATTTGACAGCAGACAGAATTATACAGAAGGACAACAAAGTTGTCTTATGAGGGTTCCTTTTTACTTTTGAGGTAAAGTAGCTTTAAAAGATCTTTGATTTCAACTACCATGTTACAAAACTCCAAGCACCTAGCTGATACTCGACACACCACGAATGACCTTGACGGCGTTCTACTATTGGAAAAATAAAATTGCCGACAATGCTCTTCCGGTGCTACAGTACAGCCATTTTCAGCAAGTAAATTGGCTATTGTCCGTGATCGGTTCGCGCGGGAAATGACGTAGGTACTTATCTACCTACGTCATTTCCCGTGTGAATTCTGGTGATCTTGAGAAAATTTAAGCTTCTATACGTAGCACCTACAAGTTAGTGTTATATCTATCTATTTCATACCTTTAAACGAGCAATTCTTGTATATACGTATGTATATAAATAATCTGAAACTCGGAAACGGCTCCAACGGTTTTCATGAAATTTAGTATGCGGGCTTCGGGGGCGATAAGTCGATCTAGCTAGGTTTCACTTTAAGAAAACGTCCTTTATTTCGTGTTTTATATCGAGCAAAGCTCGGTCGTCCAGGTACTTTATATACACCTATATATATACTATATACTGTATAGGTGGTGTAGTTGTAGCACCCTTGGCATCCAATAATAAGGTTTCAAAAGTAAGGTTTCGAATCTGGTCAGACACCATGTAGTATCCTTATTTTTAGTAGCTTTTAAACACTATTTTCCTATATTTTCATGTGAATATGTAAAAGATAACTCATCATAGCATTTTCACAAAACTACTATACTGCTTGTAAACGCCATATTTATGAATAACGAATTTTCTTATTTATAATATTATAAAGAGACTAGTTGTTCAAAACAGTGGAGAGGTACAATGATAACCTAAGATAACATAAAACTTTGCTTTGTTGCTTGCCACTTCGTCCGATTTTTTTTCGTCCGATTTTTTTAAGGAATTGTATCTTAAATCCTTCGCCGGGATGTAATTTATCTCCTTGCCAAATTTTATTGATAAGTTTCAAGCCAATCGCCTGACCACCTATTAAAAAGATTCCATTCACACCTTATTTTATTCCTTTATGAGGGTTATTTTGAAAAATCCTGACACACGTGTCCATTTATTTTGCATTTTAAGTATCCAGACCAAGTTTCTAAGAAATCACACCAAAGATAAAAAGTTTCTATACAAACTTTGACACCCCATTATACTCATTTGTTAGGGTTATTTTGAAGATCCTGAAACACCTGTCCATTCATTTTGCTATTTATTCATATCAAGTTTCAAGCAAATCGCACCACGCAATCGCATCACCTCTTTTCACCCTCTTAAGGGTTGAATTTTAAAAAATCCAGCCTTAGTGGTTGGTTTTGCTGTAAAAGGAACCTTCCAAATTTAAGCTTTCTAGCATCAGTGGTTTCGGCTTGGCGATGATGAATCAGTCAGTCAGTCCGTCAGTCAGGTTAAGCTCTTTTATAGGTATATATTGCTGTGTATTTTGATCACAATTACAAATATAAAACACAATTATATGTCAAGTCAAAGTCAAAAGATGATTTATTCAATACAATCACAAGGATCACTTTGCAATGCTATAGCATAAAGCAAATGCTTTATAAATGCTGTTTCTTTATTCATATTTTTTGATTGCCAAATAGATATAAAGTTTTACAGTAAAACGTATTTATATAGCTAAAACTTTAAATTTGAATTCATGGAAATCAAACTCAAACTTCAAACTTCAACTTTGAAATTTACGTAAGGGAAAGCCGCTGCAAAAAAAACAGTCTGGTCCAATCTCGTCTGGCTTATGAAAGAGTGAGTGGAAATTATACCAGAGGATGTCCTCAACCGTCTAAATATTGTCTTGTAATGTACGATTGACGACCTCTGTGACGCAGTGGGCTAAAGGCCAGCTGAGACGCAAAAGGTTGTGGGTTCGATTCCCGTCGCGAGACAAATGTTTGTATGATCTGCAAGGATTTGTCTCCGGTCTGGGTGTTTCTATGTATAATATGTAGGTATTTACAAAAAAAAAGTATATAAGTAGTATATCGGTCATGTGGTACCCATAACACAAGCTCTGCTTACTTTGGGGCCAGATGATGTTGTGTGAAATGGCCGGCATTATTATTATTATTATATTATTAAGTGTCGCGAAGATGTCCCTCAAGACACCAGGGACGGATTCAAAGTCTGGATAACTTAGTCATAGCACTAACAATTTATAGTATCACTCCACTTGAAAGATCCATCGCAGTGTAACGACGCTCGGTGCTGAAAACTCATTGAAGTGTACATGCTATTCTATTCGATTTTAACATAACATATCATAACATAACATCTTATTCTTGTATTTTTTTTATCAAAAAATTCAAATATATAAATATAATATTACTAAGCAATTTTTTATTTTATTCTAAAAGTATCTGCTTTTAGCTTTACTAGGTATATTTTCTATAACTCTTTGATCTTGTAGTTTAGAGAATACCATATATATATTTTTTATATTACGAGATACTACCATTAGTTCCCTGTAAATTCGAGTCACTCGCTTCCATTGATATAAAATGAAGGGTTCAGTTCGAGTTAACTGCATTTTTTTCAAAAATGAGTTATTGGTATCGTTGGAATCAGAAAGAATTTATCTATCGAATGGCGTTTTCCAAATAACAAAATTCGGTTTAGTTCTTGAGATATTCAGTAAAAAGGGTTTAACTGACACAGAAGTCGTGATTACTAATATAAAAAAGATTTTATGTTCATTAAACCTACATAAAATACAACAATTCTTAAACGTTCGAATACAAAACTGGGTTATAACGCCAAATATTTTTTTTATATTCACAAGCGCCTTGAATGAACCCGACAAATTCTCTTTAAATATAGGTTTAACCTAATTTAAATCCTTTTTGCATCACCATTCCCACTAGAAAAGTGTTTTTTTGCTCATGTTAAATGACAATAAACCCTTTTTGCACTAAACAGACAACGCTACCTGACCTAGCGCGCCAATACAAAATCACCCGCGTAATCTTGACAACTGCGTAAGAGATAGATAAATGCTCACTTTTTATAGAATAAAAGAGCATATGTGTCGCCATTTCATCAGTCAATCAGTAAACAAACACTTGTCGTTTGCGTGCGTATGTTTCCCGGAACATACGCACGCAAACGACATCTTTTATATCCATCTATCCATCCATCTTTTATAGAAAAATATCTTTAAAAAGTTGATAAAAATGTATGATGTCAAAAAAAATTGTATTTTGTACTGAGTACAGCTTGTCTTTTGGCCAACCAAGAAGCGACGTTTGATCCAAATGCGAGAATGAGAATGATGAATTGGATAAACGAACCCACAAGGAAAGTGCGAAAGAAGCGTAGGTATGACCTAATGAAACATGATAGAGCTACCTGCGAAAATGAAGAGGGAAAATTATACTGTATTGATGACATTAAACAAACTATGCCTTTACCAAAGATGCCTGTTGGAGGATCTTTTTATTTACGGCTAATTTGGTTCTACAACTTGGGTTTAGGTACATATAGCAAGAAAAACCCAAAACCATGCAATTATGTGTACATGGACTGAGGATGTAGCAAAAAAAGGGAGTTTCGAAGTATCATGCGCATTGCATTACTTAGCTATGTACTTTAAAAGTAGAAACGAAACTAATAAAATCAAACACCTCATCGTTTGGTCCGTTTCATGTTCAGGGCAGGACAAAAAATTTAATCTGTTTTGTCAATACCAGTACATGATTCTTAAAGGATTTTTCAATATCATAGAACATAAATTTCCAGTGGTTGGTCACCTACATGGATTCTGACAGAGATTTTCGGCGAATAGAAAAAACCCTTCGAAAACACGAAAAACTATACACACCTGAAGAATATCGAAATATTATTCTCAAAAGCTCAAAAAAATCGATCGTAGTAGATATGAAAGAACATTTATATGACGTAGAAGATGTTCAGAGAGATTTAAAACTGATTAATAAATCAAAAAATACATTGGGGGCAAAAATTAAAATTCAGGGATGAAGTGAAATTGCTCCAAATAGATACTTTTGGTCGTATTAAGTATAAAAAAAATTACGATCGTAATAGTACAATAAAGATTCCATTTTTTAGTTGATGTAGCAAGTAAAGGCACTGTTATAAGGCCAGATAACATAGAAATGAAAAGAATACAATATTTACGACGTGAAATATCTGTAGAAAAAAAAGATATTAGAATCAAATTGCATAAATACCTTTTGAAAATCAATTTTTCTATATAAGAATAACTAATAATAAATAACGAAGTGTAAATATTGGGTGTATAAGTAGTGAATTTCTTTGATTAATAAATATAAAAAAAAAACTGTGTTTTGTTGATAACGTACCGAGGTACAAACTAATAGATAATAACTTGACTATAGTAAAATTCCTTATTGAATATACTATTTAAAGCTCAATAAATCAAACGAAATATAACAAATTTGTTTAAATATTTATAGAATAAGGATATTTTGAACAATAAATCGTTATTGCACTCAGCTGATGTATTAATATTAGGAGAAAAAATCGGGTTAAGTAAAAAATTTAAATTTTTATATAGTAATAGCAATATAAGCGCTATTTCTTTCATACCATTATATAGAAAATATTTTTTTTGTGTACCTACAAGTTAATATATAGTTTTTACTGCTATTTTTATTTGTAGAATTGAAAATAAATCAATGTTCAAAGTTGAATTGCGTCAAATTACTAATATGTCAGTTAACTCCTTCTCGAATTTAACCCTTCAAATACTCTATGATATCATGATGAAATTTAAATCGAAATCGAATGATAAAGTAAACGGTACGTCATACGGTTTTGCTGACGTCATTTTCTATAAACTTTCCGAGTAAATATCAATTTGATAATAGTATACTCAGATGTTTTACCTGAGCTAATGAACAAGCATATGGTGATCATTGTGCTGTTCATGTAGTATAAATAGCGGCAAGTCATCCATTTGAAATAAAAATGTTTTTAATTATTGAGTCCATTTTCATTTCGACATATAAAGTTTTACGAACATTTTTATCTTAGCCTAAAATCCTTATTATTTAGTTTTTATAGTTGTCCAAAAAAATATTTTTGAAATGAAAACTTCTTTTAGCGCGGTACGCATATTTTTAGATGGTAAAACCTCTGGACTCGCGACACCGTTACCAAGATGCAGGGCTGCCGCGCTCGCCCCATTTGATTATAAACCTTAATTCACATGTTTACTGTCTACTTTTGTATGGAGAAGTTTACTGAGTTAGGTTCTTTGATATATTATCTACATTCTGAACAAAAACATAAAAGAATATGTATTTATTTTAAAGTTTCTAATAACTAATAAAATACAATTCATAAATAAAATGAAATACATAACTCAATAACCCTAGTACCCATCTAAAAAATGTCTAACGCGCCAAAATTAGATTTCACTTCTGTCGGCACTCCCGGAATGCAACCCGTATTTTTTTTTTTATATTATTATTGTTATTTATTATTTTGATGGATTTCAGGGTACAAAGTGCTGACCGCGGCGATAAGGCCCATTACGCACTGTCGACTGGTCGCCGGCGACTTAGTCTCTCGGCGACCAAAACATAGGCAACTAGCGCCCGAGACCAAGCCAGGCGACAGTATTCTAAGTACATTCGTGCAGAATGGACGTCGAGGAAGTTGCAATAGTAGCGCTATTAATTTTAAAGAGAAAGAAAAATAAAAGAAAATCAAAAAAGTATTGGGTACATCCTTTGTTACAAGAGCGGAGTTTGATCACCGTTCTTGTAAGGAATAATTAAAATATTTTATGAAGACGTTAGAAAATACCCTAGTACATTTTTTAATTACGCAAGAATGTCTGTGCGTTCATTTGATGAGCTATTGTGTCTTCTGAAACCACATGTATCTGGCACAGATACAAATATGCGACCATGTATTTCTCCGGAAGAAAAATTATTTATAACACTAAGGTAAGTAACAACTTCATTAGATTAAAACTGTTCTTTTTAGGAATCATTCATACATTGGGATCTCTCTTTATTTTGTTTATTTAGTTCATGTGATAAAATAAGTGAAAGTTTTGAAGTAAGAAGATATTTATTAAATTATTTAATGAAATCAATACTATATTAACTAATTATTAAATACAAGCAAAAAAAAGAAAATAAAGATTCAAAATAAGTCCAAAAGTTCAGAATCTTGCGAGGCACTTGAAGTGGCATTAGAAAATCGCGATTCTGAGCGTTCATGTGGTGAAGGAGTTGAAGTATAGTCATTTTGTGCTTTAGCGCGTAACCGTGATTGTTGAGTTGATGCTGTAGAAGTAGTAAGCCCGGCCTCCGGTGTGAAGTAACCACGCTCATACTTGTACTCATTATAATTTCGCCACACTGCGTTTGGATATATATTATTTGGAGTAGAGGTTCCGAATGAATCGATTATAGTAATTAATTGAATTTTCGCAGCTGACTTTTTGTGTTCAGAAATTTTCCTGAAAGAAGATAAAAGGGACAGTAGAAACATTCTGTCTTCATCCGAAGGTTTTTCTTTTTTCTTCCGATTATATTTTCTCTCGAGTAAGGTCCTAAAGATTCTTGATCATTTGTCGAGTGTTCTTCTTCCGCAATGCTACTCTCCGTGTTCAAATTACCAACAGTATTCTTCAAAAACAATAGCTGTTTGTAGTAAATATAGGGAGTTTTATGAGAAGCAGCAGAGCCACTTTTGGTATTTTTTAGTCTTCGTATTTCTCGAGCAAAGCAGCTTAAGTTTTTCCATTTTTTTTGAAGTGATTAACCTGTAAATAAATTATAATATATATATCATTAGTAATAGTCCTATTCCTACTAATATTATAAATGTGAGAGTTTGTGTGTATGTGCGTATGTGTGTGTGTGTTTGTTCCTTCTTCACGCAAAAACTACCAAATCGATTGCAATGAAACTTGGTATGTACATAGATGGAGACCTGGAATAACATATAGGCTACTTTTTATTCCGGTATTCCCACGGGATCGGGACATACGCGGGTTAAACTGCGGGGCGCAACTAGTAATTATATAATTATAGCATGTCTTTTTATTCCAGATATTTGGGAAGTGGCTGCAAATTTGTAGATCTACATTACTCTTACAGACTTGGGATTTCAACTGTTGCTGAGATAATAAGAGAAGTTTGTCATTTTATATGGGTTTTACTAAAAGACATGTGTTTACCGCAACCAACAAGAGAAAATTGGTTAAAAATCGCAAAAGTTTTTCGTTTACGAGCCGATTTTCCAAATTGCATAGGTGCCATAGATGGTAAACATATAAGAACTATAAAACCATACAACAGTGGATCAGTGTGTTATAACTATAAATACCTCTTTTCTATAATTTTGCTTGCCATTTGTGACGCTGACTATAAGTTTGTATACATAGATGTTGGTTCCTATGGAAAGGATAGCGATTCCACTATATTCACACATTCAACATTTTATCAGAAGCTAATGAATAATGATTTGCAAATTCAGGAACCCAAGCCCATTTCATCGACCAATCCTATACCAGTACCGTTTATCATTGTTGGTGATGAAGCATTTGGACAATCTGATAAAGTTATGCGACCGTTCGGTGGATCAAATTTAACAACAAAGAAAAACATATTTAATTATAGGCTTTCTCGTGCTCGACGCTATATCGAATGTTCATTCGGCATATTAGCAAATAAGTGGCAGATTTTTCACAGACCTATTAATGTGAATTTAGATCTAGTAACAAGCATCATCAAAACATGTTGTGTTCTTCACAACTATGTTCGAGAAAGAGACGGATATAAATTCGAAGATACCCTGTGCATTCCTGGCTTAGAAGAAGTGCCAAATGGTATCCAAAGAGCTACGCGACGTGGTATATCATACAGAGATATATTTGCTGATTATTTTATGACTGAGAGTCAATTATCTTGGCAGATGAGCAGAATTCATTAAAAAATAAATGGCTTTTGTAACTTACCTAAGTTTTTTTTTTCTTCGTCTGGTAATCCTTCACCTCCAAATAACTCCACTATTTCTTCCCACTGTTTTTTCTTCAAATCCCGATCAGCATATTCCTTACTCAATAAATCCCAAATAGCTTTTCGGGATTGTATTTCCTATATAAATTTATCGGTATCGAAAGCCTGAGCCATTTTTGTGAGCGACGTCCGGTCGTTACGGCAGTTGCTCGCAGTGTGAATGCCTCTTTTTGAAGCCATGCTTCTATTGGTCGCCGGCGACCGGCAGTCGCTTGTGCGTCGCCACTGCGCGGCGAGTCGTCGAGTCGCTCGGGCGACCGGCGACCAAGTGCGTAAACACCTATATGAACAAATGAAAGTCACAGTCGTCGGCGACCGAGTCGCCGGCGACCAGTCGACCAGTAGAGTGCGTAATGGCTCTAAATGCTTAAAATGCGTAACTAAATCACAGAAGCGGTTTGTTCTAATGTTATGCTTCTTCACTCCTCCATCTTATGAATTTACTCCCAATTCGCCAAATTTGTTATCAGTGACCGCTGATCGCGGCCCATTTATTTAGGGTTGACACAAGACAGATGGGATGACTGTCATGTCAGCCCTAACCCTATCTCATGGTGCGATATTATCCAAAACAAACATTAGATTGCGATGCGTTTGTTTTCATCCATTGACAAGGTTTAAGTAAAATTATTATTTTTCAATACAATCACAAAAATCACTTTGAATCTTACGTCTAAATCCTCCTAACCTAAGTCCGAGAAGAATTGGGAAAAAATTCGCCTTGTTCCTAGATTTTTTTATGTGTTTTTTATTAATTTATTTCAAACATTACATATACCATTACAGTTTAGACCTAATACAATAGAGTAGTCACAATTTAATTAATACATGTCATAGGTCAAAAAATAAAATAAAATAATTCATTCAAACAATAATAAATACATTCAAATCTTCATAATATGAAAATAACAATGTACTTCTCATTCCCCAGAGCACCAAATTTGGTGAGATTGTTCGCGCCAAGCAATTCCGTCAAACCCCGTAAGACCATCTTTGGTCTCGCTCGCCCATTTGAATAAGGACCTTATTTCACACGTTTACAGTCTACTTTTGTATGGAGAAGTTTACTGAGTTACGTTCTTTGATATATTATCTACATTCTGAGCAAAAAATATTACGTAGTCTGTCATCGTTCAGTCTTTCATCGGCAGTTTGACATCAGTCAAAATTTCGCGTTGCTCGGCGGTAGGACGTGAACTGTGTGTGAGAGAAATAGTGAGTTTTACTGGATTTATCGATAGTGAGGGATGTTTATTATTACAAAAACGGTTTATTATGCTCTTATAAGTATTTGTGGATAATAAAATACATAGTTATAACTTTTAGATATGGCGCGTAAACTCCCGTAAACTCCCGAGCGGTCAATGGCGGCCGCGCTCGCTAATAAAAATTACCACAATAATACAATATAATAAATTAAATAATGTAGTTAAAATGTTATGTTGTTGTTGTTGTCAAATGTTGTTGTTGTAGTTGTTAAAATTGCGCGGGCGGAGGAGTATGAACTTTCGCACACTTATAGTTTATATAAAGAAGGAGAATGAAGCAGAATGCTATATATCTTTTTAATTGTGCAAAAAACTTACATTAATTAATTAATTATGGTCGAATTTCAACTACGGGTCGCCTATCAGAAATAAATAAATCACCTATCAGAAGCCAGAGCAACGTAACTCACGTTGCATGCATCTCACGTGAGTCCAACAAAATAACAAAATATTAATTAATTATATCTAAATGGCACCACAAAAAAAATTAGAACGTGCTATTGATGCGTTTTGGAATATGCTTTAAATGTTTTGCGATTCCTTACCGGCTTAGATAATTTTAATATAAGTAGCATGCGCTTTCTTCATAAGACTTTTTTAAACCCTTGTTAAAATATTGCGCTCACAACATTTGATGTTAGGAGGACGCATTAAATAATCAGCACAGCGGCTGTACGGTTTATGCAAACCACACAATATTTGTACATGCTTTCGCAGGTCAGCATGTTACGTTTTAAACGTGGTTTTCTGGCCTATTCAAGTCAGTTGTCAACTACCATCAAACCGAGAACACGTTACAGCGTTGTCTCACAAACATAACTCATAACGTAACAAATAAACAGTGAACTTCTACTTTTATTATCTACTTACAACGTCATAGGACGTAGGGAACTACGAACACTATATATTTATTTAAATTTAAATTACCAGTTCTTTCTAATATCGAGAAGACACACAATGTTGGTCTAGTGATAGTTCCCCAGCCTTCCGATCCTAAGGTCGTGGGTTCGAATCCAGTCGTGCACTAATGGGTTTTTCGAGGAATTAATGTGCGCTTTACCAGTACTCTTGAACGGTGTAGAAAACATCGGGAGGAAACCGGTATATCGTAGAACCTAAGAAGTTCGTAGACGTGTGCCACGTAAGGAGCCTCCGAGGCGTACTTAAATCCTTTCACCACACTGGTTTGAAATAACTAGTAACATGATAAGAAGAACTACAATGTTCGGGTATAGGACAAGACTACTCTTTATATAATTATTTTTTAAAACTAAAAAGAAATTCGACTTCATTGAATATATTTTTTTTTTCAAATCTTTCTTCAAAATAAAAATAAATAAGTTTTCAAAATAAAAATAAAATTTTTTTATATTTTATGAACACGAAGCTCGGCATATGATCTGGTGAAAGTGACACAGGGGTATCATCTTTTTACAACGAAATCGAAAAACTACACCTAACGCAGTATTTCTTTGTAAACAATATTTTTTTTCGCTTCCTTTGCACTATTGATAGTAGGAGTATTGATATTGAGGAGTATTGATATCAAATTATGTAAGTTCAACCTTTTTTGAATAAAACCGGATTGAGTTTTCAAACATATGACAAAGTTAAATGTAATTAAAATCAAAAACACTAAGGAGTATTGATATCAACTTCGATGCAAATCACCCCCAAAATAACTTTCTTCCCTTTTTTTAGCCTGTTAGGCGATAAGTTTCAATAAAATACGAAACACTTATACTATCAATTCTGTTAAATAATGTTTATGCAAAATTTTAAGTAGATTGGACCAAGGAATCTTGTTGTCCCATACAAACTTTGCCCCCGTTTTTTACCCCCTTCAAAGTTGAATTTTAGAAAATTCTTTCTTTTCGGATGCCTACGTCATACAAAGAACACACCCTCCAAGTTTCAAGTCTCTACGATCAGCGGTTTAGGCTGTGCGTTGATCCGTCAATCAGTCATTCAGGACAAAGCATTTTATATATATTATAAATAACATTAAATAAATATATTATTAAGGACCTCAGGACTTGGTTACAAGGTAAATAGATAGATATAATAGTGTTTTTTTAACCTATGGTTAGGTTTGTCTAAACACTAGGTTCTCATTTAAAAAAAAATAATAATATCTGAATTCAGAGAGTTATCGAAGAGACTGGTGGACAAAACCAATGATCAAAGGGTTGGTGCTTACCTCGTACAAAGGATTAGTATAGCTATTCAACGAGATAACATTGCCATTTGGGTAGACACTTAACGTGCGGTCAGTAAACTGAATTCTATTTTTTATCTATGAGTAATGGTATATATTCTACAAATTTCACTTATTCAATTTGTATCTGAATTTATAATATTACATATATCTAATTAATTAATATCCCACAATGACGTATATTTATTTGTTATTGTATTTTGTATATTTTTTTTTTATTGTATTAATATTAAATTCAATACAATTCAATTCATTATTTGTCAGAATTTCGGTATACAATATTGTTGTAATATATAAGAAAATAATTATATAAAGTTCCAGTTAACTGTTTTATGTTGCTTTTTTATATAATCTCTGTTAAGATTTAAGTCATTTATACACCATTTTACACATACTAACATTACGAACTTGGTAAATAAAATCTGTAATACACATACGTTTCACAATAAATGAATTATGAAGATCATATTTTTTTTAACCTACCCATCCATATTTTTAGTCATATTTTCCATCATCACATCTTCCTCATCCACAAACCATCTCGCTTTTAAAGGACCACTTCGAAGTAAAAAGTCAAAAGATAATTTATTCAATACAATCACAAGGACCACTTTAAAAACGTCTTACATACTAGGTGAATTTAGGTGCCAATTTCTACTAACCCAAGCCCGAGAAGAACCGGCAAGAAACTTGGAGTTAAATATCTTAGCTAAATTTCGGAGGTAGGTAGGTAGGTAATGAATATCTGTTATTCGGATAGGTACCTTAAATAACGCGAATGGAACTGCGGGGAGGAGCCGTCGGGCAATAAATAAATAATGCCAAAATCAGTCTCTGATGGCGCACTGATAATTGGCAGAAATTAATGGTATCCTGGACTTTGACGTGCATTATTTAAATATTTATGGGTTGGGTTATTTAATAAAAGGTTTTATCTATGAAGTTGTCATTCTTATTTCATAAGTAGGAACTGTAACTTCTTATGTAAAGACTTATTAAAAATGTATAAAGACTAGCTAGTACTAACTGAATGGCAATGCTAATACGCCTGGCCATTCAACGTGGCAATACCGCCAGTGTCTTGGAGACAGAGTTGAGCTATCTATAGATCGTTTTAAACGGGCCTCGGATAGCTCAACTGTTTTACATGTATTTTATATTATTGTATATAATAAATAAATAAATAATAAAGCCGGACATTTCACACAGCATTATCTGGTCCCGAAGTAAGCAGAGCTTGTGTTATGGGTACCAGATGACTGATATACTACTTATATATATTTTTTTGTAATACATACATATTATACATAGAAACACCCAGATCCGAGACAAATACTTGCAGATCAAGCAAACATTTGTCTTGCGGCGGGAATCGAACCCGCAACCTTCTGCGATTCAGCTGGACCTTGGCTCACTGCGCCACAGAGGTCATCAAATACATAATACATTATTATATACATTTCTGTAAATACAAGTTATATGTTAGGTTTAGATCTCTTGGCTGTTCTGAGTACCTAGTACATATTGCTATACAAGCAAAAGCACTTAAGTTAAATAACAAAAGACACTTCTTTAGTCTGATTTGTCCTATTAGTTATACTAGAAATGAGACAAGTATAACGATCTGAATAATCTGGTAGTTAAATGCAGTTTCGTTCACGCAAAATTGTGTAAAGGAAAACAATACATAGCGCTGAACTACTAGAATTGAATTTGCATCAGAAAAATCTCTAGTAAATAACAATTGAGAGTTTTCATGAAAGATGTCTGGTATGCTCTTTCCATAAAGTCATTTCACTGGCTTCTCGGTCTTTAGATGTAGTTTAGTCACAAGATTGAAATATCGATCCTGATATTGCGTTTCGCTTTGAGCAAAATGCACTGCTTTCCAGAACTAGCGACCGTTATTTGGTGTTCAGGTTCCACACAATGTTTCTAAGAGACAGAATATTTTGTAAATACAGCCGAATTGCCTTGTCTGCCTTGTATTTAGGGACACTGCTTGCAGAGAACCGGTCAATATTTTTGGGAAAATATTAAAGTCGATAGACGTTTAAAATATGAATATTAAAACGAGGAACTACTAAAGCCGTTCATATACAGTTCCGCTCTCTTTCTCAGCCTTAGTGTAATCCATTAGGACAGAGAGAGAAACATAGAAGAGTAAAATCAACCTAAATGCTAAAAATAAAAGTTTGATTATAATTTTTCTTGTTGTCAAGGTCTTGAGGAAAATATTTATTTGTCCATGTTGCCCCTTCATAATAATTTACACTCGGCTCGTATCCACTCTTTTCTGGGCGTAGGTTACTTTGTATGAACGACCTCTGTGGCGCAGTAGGCTAAGATCCGGCTGAGACGCATGTTGAGACAAATGTTTGTATAATCTGCAAGTATTTGTCTCGGGTCTGGGTGTTTCTATGTATATTAAGTATGTATTTACAAAAAAAATATATAATTAGTGTATCATTCATGTGGTACCCATAACACAAGCTCTGCTTACTTTGGGGCCAGATGATGCTGTGTGAAATGTCCGGGATTATTTATTATTTTATTTATTTATTTGTCTGGCGCAGAGGGTCAAGTTCCGGCTGAGACTCAGAAGGTTGCGGGTTTGATTCTCGCCGTGAGACAAATGTTTGTATGATCTGCAAGTATTTCTCTCGGGTTTGGCCGTTTCTATGTATAATATGAATGTTTTTCTTTTATATATTAACCTATACTTTCCCGTTGCTGGGCAAAGGTCTCCCCCAATTCCTTCTATTTGTCCCTGACCCCCGCCACTTTCCACCTGCCTTTCTCGAAGGGATGTATGCATGTATTTCCAAAAAGAGGGGTGGGTACCAAAACACAAGCTCTGCTTACATTGAGGACAGATGATGCTGTGTAAAATATCCAGCATTATTATTATATATTTTGGCAAAAATTACCTGAATTTAACCCATAGGTATCTAGTATTGTCCAAGTTTTCTAATAGCCAACAATTGCCGTAAAAGCAAACAAAATACACAATCGGTATAGGTAACGCCTACACAAACGGACAGAGCCTCATTTGCTGTATTGCGGATTTTAATATCCAAGTTGGATCGAGGTAACAAAACTGGAAATATACACTTAAAAAACAATAAAGTGCTCATGGCATAACAAACTTAAGCATTCACAGAAGCGCGGTAATACTCTCAGTAGCAGTTTCTTGGTAACACTTAATGCTTCAGTCGGTCCCTGTTTTTGAAAAAGAGTCAAGTCCGTGATGGAGGCGTTCGAGCAGCCCATTAACTCCGTCATCGGATTTTGCTCAGTTAAAATTTAGATTTCCAGTAAGTCAGATCGTTAAGTGAAAAAGTATGTCTTTCAGATATCCTAAATATATCAAAACCAATTTTTTTAATTATTTTGAATCATTTTATTCTGCATTTTATGTAAATGTCTGATACCTAGTTATTTGACTTGCAGTCGGTTCAGACCCACCTGAGACGCCCGTCAGCGTCTTGTGGGTTCAACTTCCACGGGATAAATGTTTGCCTCTTATAACATTATTAATAACATTTTATGAATTTGGATCTTATAACATTATTTCTGCTTAGTTTTGGGCTAGATGATGCTGTGTGAAAAATATTCGACATTATTTAATTTATTTGAACGGTGAATCAATTTCAATTATCATTTAATATATCGTTATCTTTATCGGGTCATATCGTTTATGTGTAAAACAGGCAATTACGCAGTTCACAGGTAATTATCAGTTGGAACATGTGATCGCGTGCGCTAGAGAACAGTCAGCATCAGAAATTGTACGCCTTACTAAGTTGTTAAAACTAGGTGAGTTTAGGTGCCAATGACCCTGATTTTATTGTTTCACCGGACTAACTAAAAAATCTTAAAAAATGAATGACTTTATTTTGCTTGAACCAAAATAAAAATGAGTCCAAATGAAAATAAAATGTTTAAATTACACATCTTAACTTGTTGTTGACGTGTGATTTAAATTTATTTACAGAAATAATTACAGAAATGTACAAAATAATATACAATAATATATAATACACGTGAAACAGTTGAGCTATCTATGGACCGTTTAAAACGATCTATAGATAGCTCAACTGATCCAGATTACTGCCAGAGGGCAGCGTTCCCAAGATACTGGCGGCATTACCACGTTGAATGGCAATGCTAATGCGCTGGGCCAGATGGGAGCCAGTCTTGGGTCACGCAATGTATCTACCAGACGCCGTGTAATAATTTTGAAAACGCGGTTGGCTCTTGTTCCCCACGGGTCTCGACTCAAAAAGGCTCAAATATGTAGGCCTTATCCAAACCAGCATATTTGCGGTTTTTGAGGTACTCGGCACATTCAGCCGCCACATCAGCCCTAACGGAAGTCCCCGACAGATGGGATGCGGCCAGGGTGTTTATGCAAGTAGCATCCCACACTAATAGCCTACCCATCTCTCAAGGGACAAGAGTCATACCATCAGAGCTCTTACCATCATCACGTATGAGACCGTTGGGTTAGTCAAAGTCAAAGTCAAAGTCAAAAGATGATTTAGTCACAAGGATCACTTTGAAACTTCTTACATACTAGGTGAATTTAATTGCCAATTCATCCTAACCCAAACTCGAGAAGAATTGGCAAGAAACTCGTCTTGGTCCTAGCGCTTTTTTATATGATCCATCTTATAACTACCTTAACTACGAAATACTAATACAAGAGAGTTTATACATTTCAAGTGTGTCGGTTACCTGTCTGACAGCAGAGCGACATGAGGCCAGTCGTCAGTAGTCATCTATATTATAATAAGCTTTCTTCAAAAGACTACCTTTAATGTATGCTTTAAATTTCATAATAGGTAGTTTAGTAGAATTTTCAGGAAGCTTATTATAGAAGCGCACCGTGTTCCCCATAAATGACTTATTAACTTTTTCTAGTCGCAACCTAGGGATGTATAATTTATGTTTATTCCTATTGTTGATTTTATGAAGGTCACTATTTTGCTGTTCGAGAACAGCTGGTACGTTGACGCTGGTGAGTGCCCGACGAATGATATCGTTAAGACTGGCGTGGTGGGCAATCCTACCGGCGGCCCTATAGCAAGATAACCCATGGAGACAGCGCTGGTCGACCGCTGTACCATACTGAGGGGCGCAGCACCGCGCACCCAACCGCAGACAAATTGCAAATCGAAATGTTGTAGGATCTAAATGTTGTACGTGTGATTGATGCATTTTAGCGCATTATAGTCCCCATGTAATGAGGTGTTGATTAGAACCGGAAAAAATATAAAATAAAACAATTAAACTTAGTAATCATATAGGTATGTCAATTTTAACTTATTTTAGAACTGACATTTAAAAAAAGCTCTAATTTGATTTTTGGCTCTAGCTAAATAAGGTCGCTCGTATCTTAGGAAATTAGAAGAATCGACAAAATACTCGTCCTGGTCCTAGCATGTTTTTGTATGATCCTTTTTATAACGAATTATCCTTTTTATAGCTTAACTATGAAAAACTGATCACAGTAGATTATACATATCAAATCTGTCAGTTAACTGACAATAGGTAGAAAAACATGAGGCCATACATTCTTATCATCAATATAGTCAATTAAGTCATTTATGTTATATTTATTCGACCCTTTATGAAAGCTTTAAATTATTTTTAAAGCTCTTAACAGGTAGTTTAGTTGCATTTTATCAAAGTTTATTATAGAAGCGCACTATGTTTCCCATAATGGATCTATTTACTTTTTCTTTGTTTCTGTTCCTAGTAGTGATTCTATAAGTTTGGCTATTTTACTGAAACCATCCTTATTTCTATGAGTGTATAATACATTTTCATATATATATTGATAAGCCATAACAGAGATTTTTTCGGGTTTCCTATACGCTACGTCACTAGATTTTACCACTGATTCATACGTAGCCATAGTGTACTTACCGAGTGCCTAGAGTCCGCAGGTGAGAGCTTTTTTAAATTTTCTCAACTGCCTACGACGTAGCACGCTACGGCGTAGGAGTAGGGATTATTTGGAACACTTATCCGCATTTCACTGGAAATTGAGCCTAAATACACAAAGTCTAACACAGAGTATAACATAGATGTTTGCTTTATATCTGGGTGTTATAAAGAATATTTCCTAGAAAAAGTAAATAAGTCCTTTATGGGGAACACGGTGTGCTTCTATAATAAGCTTCCTGAAAATGCAACTAAATTACCTATTAAGAAATTTAAAGCATACATAAAGGTTAGTCTTTTGAAGAAAACGTATTATAACATAAATTACTATATTATTAATAGGAATGAATGGCTCCATGTCGCTCTGCCCTCAGACAGTTAACCGAAACATTTGAAATGTATTAACTCTATTGTACTCGTTTTTCGTAGTTAAAGTAGTTATAAGCATGATGATGCAAAAAGCGCTAGGACCAGGACGAGTTTCTTGTCGGTTCTTCTCGAGCTTGGGTTAGGAGGAATTGGTACCAAAATTTACCTAGTATGTAAGACGTTTCAAAGTGATCATTTTGATTGTATTGAATAAAGTATCTCTTGACTTTGACTTGACAAGTATGTATAAATTTATCAGATACCTGGTTTGCATATAACAAGGTTATTGGTTAGTTTGGGGCTAGATGGTGTTGTGTGGAATGTTCACGAATGTTTACTTATTTTTGTAGTTGACTGTACTATAATGTAACTATAAGTAACAGGTTCATTATAGATTTCTCTGGCCTCACCTTGATCCATGTGATTTTGATCGTAAACATCGAATTGTATTTATCATATTAAATCACATTGTGTTGTATCCCATTAAATTTATTTAGTGAAGGATACACATAGTTGCACGCGTGGTACGTGTGTAGGCTTTTGTGTAGACGCTCCGCACACGTTTAGCCGCTGGCGGCCACTCGCTACTGTCTACAATATATATGAAAAAGTGTGTTAAGAGTGAACTAGTCGATTATCTTTCCATACAATCGTCGAAGGGTGATCACACCACCGTCTGATGATGAACAACCAAAACTAAAAGTGATATAAATTTGTCTTGTCATAATCTATGCTTGTATCAATACAGAATTGTAAAAATAGGATTTGAAAGATACAAGACTCAAAAAAAATTCGTTTTTCATCACTGATTTTAGCGCAACTTTAGGTGTGAATAAATAAGAAACGGAGTACGCAAATTAAAAAAATGTTCCAATACAAGCATAGATTATTTATTCAAGAGCTTTTTTTTGAACTTTTTTTTTTATAAATACATTCAGTAGTTTTTTCATAAGAACCCTTGAGCCAAAGGTCTATTCATTGTTTTTACGCAATCGTTTTATTTAGAAATCATACATTAATCTGATCATATGACTCGAAATTATAATCACGCTATCTCCTTACTGCTCATTTCTATCCTTGGTGCACGTCTATCCTTTTCGCACACTAAGCTAGGTGAAATAGCATGCATTTTAGCTGCGCCCACTAACGAGTTTGTGCCGCTGACTTGTGTATCCTTAAGTAGCTGTCGCCGGCCACCAGTGGCTGTGGTCGGTGGCCCATTTGCGCTGAGACTTACTCTCTCGTCTCAGTCGAGCACTCTTGGGAGAGTGGTCATGGCTATGGGTTGGTCCTGACAAATAGTGGCTCCTGCTATGAGCTGTCCAATGAAACTTTGGTATTCTGCTGCTACCAACTTATCCTAATTTAATTTTATCTAATTTAATTAAACCTTCCTAATTTAGTTTGATGGTACCAACCGAATAGGTTTCACAAATGCTATGACTAACTAAATATATTTTAGACAATTCCTAATTTTAAAAATGAACCAACCGAATTGCCACCATTGTAACCATAATCGTAATAATTATTAGGAGGATTCATTCGATTATTTTTCTTTAACAAAGTTTACCTAAATAGTGACCGCGCTGAGCATTAAACGCTTAACGTCTCCATAACAAAATATGACTTTCCATAACATCTGTATTATGAATTAACAAACAATAATTCTACTAATCAATAGCGTAAATACCATGATATCACTTAAATAACATGTCTTCGATCAAATTATTGCTTATAACAAAATAATAATAAGCTCTGCTTTCCCATTGCCAAAGAAAAAACAACTCTACACTAAACATTTTACATCAGAGAGTGGAATACAAGCTAACGAGGTTACTACCACTTCTATTGTGAGGCTGTTCAGCAATGCCAGTGGATAATAAACTCTATCTGCATGGATTGAAAGGTTAAAGTTCGGTGAGGTTGTGACGAGTGGTGACGTCGTGATTGAGCTGCATAGTTGGATCTGACCTTCAAGCACTCACGCTCAGTACAGGTGGATACAAACAACAAATACAATGTGAGTCCGTGATTTCGCACTTTTTGAAGTGATAACTTCATATGGTAGGGTAAACCGCTTCGTTTCGTAACGCGTTACGGCTCCAGTCTGTCTGGCTTTCCTTTCTCTCACGCATACGGCAGCGGTAGGCAGGCTCCTCCTCTCACCCTCTAACCCACAGCACTAGTTAGATTAGTTTAAGTTATCACTTGTACCGAGACTCACACGTTTTTTTGTTCTTATTGTATAACTAGTTCTTTCGAACCGGTTCAGTGAAAGGATTTAAGTGTGCATCAGAGGCTCATTTATAAACTAGACACGTCTTCGAACTTTATAGGTGCTAGGACGTGCCGGTTTTCTAGCGATGTTTCAGTCATCGTTTGAGAGTAATGATAGCCCACATACATTTTTCGAACTGAAAAAACTTATTGGTGAAACGAAATCGAACCCACGACCTAAGAATCGGTAGGCAAGCTAGACGACTCTAGCATTTAGCACCTTAGCACTTGTTAAGCTTAAGAATAGTTTTATGCCTCATTAGCTTAATTGGTAATAATAATAATAATGCCGGACATTCTAACATTTTCAGCACCAAAGTAAGCAGAGCTTGTGTTATGGGTGATATACTTTGTTTTTTGTAAATACGTACATAATATAAGAGCGCAATGTTTGGTTCGCAAGACGACCATGATTAATCAGACATGGTCGATCTGCGTAGAGTATTAGACGTTTATGTCAAATATACGTCTAATACAAAGAAAAGAAAGGATTTTTATTTATTGAGTTTTAAACTAAAATATAAAGTTAGAAATAATGTGGAAATTGGAAAAATGACCAAAGACAAAAAGTTTTATCCCAAAAATGGAAATGGGCAGGACACATCCAGAGACTGCACGATGAGAGATTGTTCAAAGCAATAACAAATTGGCAACCAATCCGTAACATAAATAATCATATAATTACGTTTTAAAAACTAAAAAGAAACCGACTTCATTGAAAGAAATTTGAGCCTATAATAATACATTACATTTAGTGGAAAGTAGATGTATTGTGTATGTATATAATATGGGTAGGCCAAACAAACCCACCGCCACCACCAATGAGACAGCGAGGTATCGAAGTACATGAAAACATTATCGATGTATACATTTTTTAGATTTTCGTTGATTTTTCAGCTCAACCGATTTTGATAAAACTTATATGGAACCACCTGTAAAGTAAACCCTTTCAAACAAAAAAAGAATTTTCCAAATCGGTCCAGCCGTTTTCGAGTAATCGGTGAACATACATAAAAAAATAATAAAAAAAAAGATTCCGACGAATTGAGAACCTCCTCCTTTTTGATAAAGTCGGTTAAAAAAAAACACCGCATAAAACAATGGAAGACGATATTGTAAAAATAGCAGGCAAAGAGTGGAGGAGAGTCGCTAGAGATAAAGCAAGATGGAAAGAGCTTGAGAAGGATTTTGCTGCTTAAAATGGTCCTTACAATATACAATTCGTATACAATAAGATGTTTAAATTAAGTTTAATGTTTGTTAAAAGGTAAATGAAAGCTAAAATTACTATTATTTAAATATAGAGGAGAAGCTGGTAATACGGCCCCCTACTTTGTTACTGTGTCCTCATTTAAAAATTATTAGACTTAGAAATCTAATAAATAAATTACAATGTGATTTATGAATTCGTCTATACATGCCGTACTCAAGTAATTAAAAAGACCACAAAATAATCAAAAACATTTATTTATTTAATTTTGAAAGATATGATTAAGTGCTTTAATTTTAATTAAACGACAAAAATCACATTATATAATATCACCTTTTAGACCTGGTACTGAATGCCAATTTTTGGAACCACTCTTCCCCATGTCTGTCGCTAACGCCCTCTCATGGATTTATTGGTACTACCTCGATAACTGCCACGCGAGCTCCGCGGTGCACGTAAATTATATTAGATGGCGTGTTTCTCTATTATAAAAATCTAAGGGGGGCAATATACCTGAAGGGGTCACATTGCCATCTTCTCCTCTAGTTGTACTAAGTATTCGTAGCTAAGTCCTAACTTTGTTACTAAGTAAACACAAACTCAATGAGTTTGCTGATGCTGACAGACCTTCAAAGTAGAAACTTTAAGTTTTAATCCGAAAACGGTTCTGCCCGAGACTGTACCCGTTCATCAAGTTAGAAGTCAAGTACAGCTCGGCTTACGTAAAAGATGCTGCCAACACCTACCAGTCATAATAATACATTTTATACCTTGTAATACGGTAGACATTCCTTTGGCAAAAACAAAGTTTATCCATGATAAGTTTACAACAATAAAGTAATTATAACCGCTCGCTAAGCACACAATTTCAGCTCTGTCACGACGGAATAGCTTTTAAAACCCATTTGGCTTATTTTCTTTTATATTTGCCTGCTTTCTTAAAACAAATATACGTTTGCGTTTCTTTTTCTCTATTGTTCTAAACAAGTTTATTGAATTTGCGATTTGATATCTGCAGATCAAAGTTTGCGATCGAAATGGTCTAGTGATCAGGGCGCAAAGTTATATTTTCATTTACGTAACTAGCCTCTGTTCTCGATTCTTTTGCGAGTGAAGAGTCCTCTTGTAATTGTTAGGTTGATAAAAACAAAAGGCTATGACGTCATTCGTGCCTGGCAGTACCATCGTAGAACATCCTCGTAGGTCATGAAGTATTGTAGTTACCCACCGTTTAGTGTACTCTGTTCATCTGATACCTACTGTTACTAATACTGATTGATTGATTAATACACTTAATAAATTAGTATATTGTAAGTGAATGATATGAATAGATGTAGACGTAGCGTAGGTAACAAGGTATTTTGTAAAAAATATCTTCACGACAACAAGCAACAATTTATTATATATATAACATTTTTACATTAGGTTTTTTTATTATAATTATAATGAATATAAATGAATAGGTAAGAATAAATATGTATTTATAATATTTGTCTTGGGTTTGGGTGTTTCTATGTATAATATGTATGTATCTACAAAAAAAACTGTATATAAGAAGTATGTATATCACAGTCACGTGGTACCCATAATACAAGTTCTGCTTACTTTGGGCCACATGATGCTGTGCCCCAAATGCCCCACCATTATTATTTATTTATAATATTGTCGACCTCTGTGGCGTAGAGGGCCAAGGCTCAACTTAGACGCAGAAGGTTGCTGGTACGATTCCCGCTGCGGGGCAAATGTTTCTATGATCTGCAAGTATTTTTCTCAGGTCTGGGTGTATCATAAGTATGTATTCAAAAAAAAAATAGTATTATATAAGTCATCTAGACACCATAATAAAAGCTTTGCTTAGTTTGGGGCTAGATGGTGTTGTTGTGTGCATTGTCTAGCAATGTTTATTATATAAAAAAGGATATAAGTAGTATATCAGTCATGTGGTACCAATCTTGGGAAATCGAAAAAATTTGGTTAGTCATTGGGGTATATCTACTTCGCACGTACCTACGTCATAGTGCATAGTTTTTTTTTTTTACAAATAGTGTTTCTTCTTCTTCTTGGTTAATGGCCTGTAACATACTAATGTCAATTCTGCCCATGTCAGGTGTTTATAGTTCATAGTTAGTTTGTTTGTTATTAGTCTTAGTCGATGGTCAATTGTCAATTCTAGACGTCACGCGGAATGGCGTCTAGAACTTTCTTGGGATTCCTCGTCGTTCAAATCACATTGCACCACATTACACATATAATATATCAATTATCCATACCCGTCCTGTAGTCACAATTTATTAATTAAAATTCCGCCAAGATTACTGAATAAAACATGCAATAAAACGGGTAAAAAATATTAAATTAGCAGAGCTATGTTACTCCATGAAATGACAGACGAAGAATTTAGTGCATAGTGATTATGGACCTTTTGATACAATCAATGTCTTGTCAACGTTGAGTCTCACACTTGACGTACTGGTGTCTAACTAACACGTGACACACTAATTAGAAGGATTCTTTTTGCCATCTAGAGTAAACATGGTGCTCTAATTTTTCCGAGTTTTATTTGTAATTTTGGTGAATTTATTCAAATAAAGCTAGAGTTATTGACTCAGGTGTTAATAATTGGAGTAAAAGTTTTGTGATTCGAACAAAAATAATATTTATTATAATCTATACCTATAAAAGAGCCTAACCTGACTGACTGACTGACTGATTCATCATCGCCGAGCCGAAATCGCTGATGCTAGAAAGCTGAAATTTGGAAGGTAGCTTCCTTTTACAGCAAAACCACCCACTTAGGCGGGATTTTTAGAAATTCAACCCCTAAGAGGGTGAAAAGAGGAGAAAACGAATGTATGAAACTTTTTAACGCGTGGTGCGATTTGCTTGAAACTTGATATGAAATGTTTCAGGATTTTTAAAAATAAGCCTAACAAAAGGGTAAAATGGGGTGTCAAAGTTTGTATGGAAATATTTTAAAGGGTGGCGTAATTTTTTAGAAACTAGGTTTGGAGACATAAAATGCAAAATAAATGGACACGTGTTTTAGGATTTTTCAAAATAACCCTCATAAATGGGGTGTGAATGTTTGTATGGAAACTTTTTAATTGATGTAATTGGTTTGAAACTTATCAATAAAATTTGACAAGGAGATAAAAACTATCCTGGGGAAGGTTTTAAGCTACAATTCCTTAAAAAAAATGCAGACGAAGTCGCGAGCAACAGCTAGTTATTTTATAAAAATAACAAACGACGAACGACAACATACGACTTTGTGACGTCTTACCATAAACAATCTAAACACTTGACATTGGTAAAATTGACATCATATGACACATGACATTAACGAAGAAGAAGAAGACTCTTAGGAGGGGGAGGTTTTTCGTTTGTAACATAGCACTTCTAAACTAGTTATTTAAAAAAAAAAAGAAATCACTACATAGTATAAAACAAAGTCGCTTCCCGCTGTCTGTCTGTCCCTATGTATGCTTAGATCTTTAAAACTACGCAAAGGATTTTGATGCGTTTTTTTTTAATATATAGAGTGATTCAAGAGGAAGGTTTATATGTATAATACATGTATACTATAGTAAAGAAACACTCATAATTTTAGAGGTTTCTAATGTATTGTAAATAAACACATTTTTTTTTCATGTTGTAAACGCTGGCTGAACCATTCTGTAGTATATTTAGTATCAGCATTGCAGCCATACGAATCCGGGGCGGGTCGCTAGTAAAAATATAAAACAAAAACTTTAATAGGGTCCCATTAATCCATGAGTATGTTGCAGCCAAACAAAAAGGTCATAGCTCAGCGCATAATTTTGCTCAAAGAGCAAACACTGATTTTCAGCTAAAACCCTTCGAGATAACAAGTAGAACGAGATGTAATTAATACCTGCAGCATAACAAGTAATATGTGTGTGTGCGTGTAAACCAACCAATGTGTGTCTGTACCAGTAACACATTCATTGTTTCTTTCATGTATTTTTTTATGTTCCCGCACCAAAATACCGATTCATAAGCCTTTATTGATTCGTGATTCATATAACTTCCTATTAACAAAACTACCGTCGCAATGGATTTGTAATTCTAGTGCTCAGATTTAAGGTATGATTTAAAATGGTAGAATTATTATTCGAGAGAGTCACCGGTCATCTATCTTTATGATTCGTTTTTGTTAGGTGTAAATATATACTTTATGAGTAGGTTGTGACTAGACTCGTTGGCTCTTGAATGTTACAGATAGATTAAAAACAAAGTTCTTAAATTAACCCTGTATCCAAATGTAAAGTAAACTTTTTTGAAGTGATAACTTCTTATCCCATAAGGGTAAACCGCTTCGTTACATAACACGTTACGGCGCCAGTCTGTCTGGCTTCCCTTTCTCTCACGCATACGGCAGCGGTAGGCAGGCTCTTTCTCTCTCACTCACCACAGCGCTAGTTAGATTAGTTTATGTTATCACTTCTGACGGACGTCCCGAGACGCATTAGTTTTTTTTATTTAAGCAACTAATTGGTTAATATATGAAGAAATGTCATAAATAATCCAGTCAGTCTGGTCTTCACCAGATAGATTCGTGGTCAGAACACTGGGTGTATTGCCACGTTGTATGGGATTGCTAATTCTGAAATAGAAGCCAGCAAGCCTAAGTCATGTTCCTCTACCCTCAGACAGTTATCTGACAGATTTGCAATGTATAAATTAACGTTTAGTTAAGGTAGTTATAAGATGGATCATACAAAAAAGCGCTAGGAAAACGACGAGTTTCTTGCTAGTTCTTCTCGTCCTTGGATTAGGAGGAATTGGCACCTAAATTCACCTAGTATGTAAGACCTTCAAAGTGAACCTTGTCATTGAATTAAATAAAAATATTTGAGTTTGAGTTTCCGGTCACACATGGTCTATACCAGCCTCTCCTCTAGGTCCCCGTATATTTTGTGTACCCCTGATCCCAATAGCGTTAAATACACTTATATGTAACATAAATAATAAATAATATTAACATGACAAAAAAATTACAGAGAGCACAGGTGGATTCGTTTTTCTTTTAATTATTAGGCTATTTTTCTCATTACTCTTTTTTCTTTTTTACTTTACTCTTTCTTGGTACGTGATTCACATGGTAAAGGTTGTGTAACACAGCAGCTGCCGCCACGCACTCAGGCGTCATGGAAGATCAGCGTCGCACTGTGAAATTTTGCTGAGTGGTGTCCTTTTTTGCTGTCGTTTAATAATTTCTAGTGGTCGCCCACTGGTCGAAATTCAACCATAATAAATTATTAATTAACGTATTTTTTATGCACAAGTTAAAAAAAATATTAGCATTCTGCACTCCTTCTCTATATGTGTGCAAAATTTCATAATCCTCCGCGCAATTTTCGTAAAAAGTGGTACAAAGTTTTTACTTCACGTATTAAAATATAGATTATTTAGTAACCTAAGTTTAACTTTGTATGGCGCTAAATAAACGTTTTATTATTATTATTATTATTATTATTATTAGTGGTAGTGGACTCGTCTTCTTTTTCTAAGGATGTGGGTTTGAATCTGGTTGTGCACCAATGGCAGATCGAAAATATTAAGTGCGCTATACCAGCACTCCTTCACTCCAGATGAAGGAAAACATCTTGAGGAAACCGTCATGTCATGGAACCTAAAAAGTTAGAAGATACATATGTGCCAAGTGCACGAAAGGAGCCTATGAGGCGCACTTTAATCGATGCACCACATTGGTTCAAAATAACAAATAATGCGATAATGTTGGTATGATCGACAACCTGTCTCGGGTCTGGGTGTTTCTATGTACTATAATAATATGTATGTAAGTACTAGTGACCCGCCCCGGCTTCGCACGGGTGCTATATTATACTATATTATACTACAGAATGGTTATTCCTAGAGATAGACATAAATATCATTCTGGACTTTTTTGTAGACTTTTTGAGGGTGTACAATACTGTAGTAAATTTTTTTGATCTATCTCATAGGGTTCAGCCAGAGTTTGCAATGTAAGCGCAAAAATATGAGTTATTTATTTACGACACCACATTAGAAACCTCTAAAATTATCAGTGTTTATCTTTTATATTATGCATATACATATAAACTTTCCTCTTGAATCACTCTATCTATTTAAAAAACCGCATTAAAGTCGGTTGCGTAGCTTTAAAGATCTAAGCATTCATAGGGACAGACAGACAGCGGGAAGCGTCTCTGTTTTATACTATGTAGAGATTTACAAAAAAAAACAAGGTATAGAAGTAGTACTTATATCAGTCACATGGTTCCCATAATAGAAGCTCTGCTTAATTTGGGGGTAGATGATGCTGCATAAGTGTCCGGCATTATTATTGTTATTATTATTATTATTAATAAGAAGAAAAAGACAAATAAATCGTGTTCTCTCACGCGCACAGTACAATAGCAATATTGTATGGAGCCTTGCACAAAACGGCCATTTTAGATTAGTTTCGTTAATGAAAGTCTTGTCAGACTTGGCTTAGGAGGAATCGGCAGCTAAACGCACCGCATGTAAGATACTTCATATATATATTTATAAAACCTAGCTGCTCCCACGGCTTCACACGCTTAGTACCTTTTAAAAATAGACTAAGACAGTTCCCAAGATACGGTCTATCTGCTTACCAAATTTCATCAAGATCTGTTCCACCGTGAAAAGGAAACATACAGACAGACAGTCAGTGACACTTTCGAATATATACTAATATGGCGAATGGATATGGTTATCTAAGTATTATATTAGTCATCTGGTCATAAAAAGCTATGCTTAATTTGGGGCTAGATTGTGTTGTGTGCATTTGTCCACCATATTTATTTATAATCAAGGTGGCTCTTGTAAAATTGTATTGAATACGTGTCCCTTGTCTCTATAATTCTGTACGACTATTTGTATGTTTGTTTATTAGTTATATTTTAACGGCTAAGCTCTTAGAAATATAATGTAATATTGGCCTCCATTCTGTTGGCATCAACCTAACTAATTTTAGCTAAAATTAGGTTTTGATCTGTCAAATTAACCTTTGGTATTCTGCTGCTACCAACATATCCTAATTTAATATTACCTAACTTATTTAAGCGTTCCTAATTTAGTTAGATGATACCAAACAAATAGGTTTCACAAATGCTATGACTAAATATATTTTAGACAATTCCTAATTTTAGAAATGAACCAACCGAATTGCCACCAGTATCAATAAATTACTATTATGATTATTATTAAATTTGGATAGGAGATTGTATCTTTGTACCTCTGCTACTTTTTATGAAGGTACCACGCGTGCGAAAGTACCACGGTAGCTCGTTTATAATAGTTAGATACTACAATCGATCGATTAGACCGGAAAATTACCATCAATTATTGGAAAATTGTGACGCTTAATCACCACAACTCCGTGATTTCCTCGACTCGATGTTTTTTTTGTTTCGATTTTCGACTCCTTATCCATTTCAAGATTTGTCAACTAATTGTAAGGTCAAGGTCAAATATTTATTTTTCAATACAACCACAATACAAAAAGTACTTTGAAACGTCTTGTATACTAGGTGTATTTAGGTGCCGATTCCTCCTAACCCAAGTCCGAGAAGAATAGAAAAAAACCTCGTCCTGGTCCTAGTGCTACATAACTATCTACTAAAAAACTAATAAAAGGTAACAGTGAGTTAAGTTAGTAACATTGCAAATTTGTCAGTTAACTGTCAGAGGACAGAGCAACATGAGGCCATGCATTCTTATCAACAATATAGTCATTTATATTATGTATTTTATTTATATTATGCTTTCTTTACAAGAGTACCCTTTATGTTAGCTTTAATTTATTAAAAGGTAGTTTAGTTACATTTTCATGCAAGTTATTATATAAGCTTAAACCTATTTACTGTTTCGAAGTTTCGACTTTTTCGAAGAAGAAACTTATGGTTGTCTAATTTGTTCCTGTTTTTTTTTTATTTGATTCTATAAAAATCGCTATTTTGCTAAACGGTTACGAATAATTCTACTGGAAACGCTGACCGAGATGTGAACCCACGACCGAGGTTGTGATAATCTAGTTCAAATGCATAATGCCGAATATTTCTACTTATCCGTAGCATTAAGGTGCTGAAAAAACTGGGCGACCTCGAACTGAACAAGCTACAGATTTTTTGCCATAATCACTTGTTACGCCTTCCAGCGGTTTAGGAAGATGCTTCGGTAACAGGTATATAGGTGCTTAGATGGTTAAACTATGTTTTTATATTACACAATATTACAAAATGAAATGATTTGCTCTCATCTGTAATTCTCCAGACCTTCATTTAATTGTAGTGCTTTAAAATACTTTAATAAAAAATAAACAAACGCACTAGTCGCCACTACGATTTTCGAAAGATCCCCTCGATTTCTCTGGGATGCCTGATAATGGCATCCCAAAAAATATCATGGTACCACCCTTGGAATAACTCCTTTCCAACAAAAAAATAATCATCAAAATCGGTTCATAAACGACGAAGTTATCCGCGAACACACATGAAAAAAAAATACGTACGAATCGAATTAAGTAACCTCCTCTTTTTGAAGTCGGTTAAAAAGACAACCGACTTCATGTATAATATAGCAAAATATCAAAATTTCGTTATATCCAACTGGATGACATATTTTTTTGATTTAAAAACCTTACTACTGAAACGATTTTTTTTTATTTATTCAGGAATCGGGAAGTATATCCATTCACATGAAATCAGATTTTTTTCAAATCGGTTCATAAATGACGAAGTTATGAGGTAACAAACATCAAAAAACAGTCGAATTGAGAACCACCTCCTCTTTTGAAGTCGGTTAAAAATATGTAAAAATTGGAATCTTTAACACAAAAAAAAACGAGTGTAAACGTTGACAACTTCAAAAGTTAGAAACTGTGTGGCAGAGTCAGCGCCCTCCTCTCCTTTGTAGTCAAAGCCTTTAACGTCCCTCAATTTATGTCAAAAGTTAAACAGAGATTAAAATAGTGTAAGACAAACAGTGACAGGGCGAATCTGAAACAGTCTTTAAGTTAAGAGGTGTTTATAAGTAAGTCGAAAGAGTCTGGGGGTACGCTTTGCGGAAATAAAATAGTTGTATTTAAAAATCTATACGAAACCTAAATATACCTATCAAAATCATTTGATCTTTAATTTGATCGTGACTAAGGCAAAAAATAAGCCAAAAAAAAAACATTACACGAATTTTTTTGGGGATGCCCGATTATTCCTTTGTAGAGTAAGCATGGCCAGATTCATAGATATTATTGAATGCTCTAATTCATCTTTTATTTTGTTGTACTTCCTGTTTAGTAACGTCTCTTAAATTAGTTTAGCTGTTTATTTGCAACTGATTTATTTATTTTCACAATAATAACATAGCATTACAGTACACAAATGCGCTATGAAATATCAACATTTAGGAAAATTTACATAAAAAAAGAAATCATCAAAAGTATTACATAATAAAATATTTTTACAACAAAAATTTACAAATTCAACTATGTCTACTACTAATACAATCTCTGATCATAGTCGAAAGACCGAGCAACTCGACTCGGGTTCCGTAGCAAATTAAACTAGAATCATACAAAAAAGTTTTTGAAGGATTTTTCTTGAATAGGAGGAACCGGTTCTCCTAGAAATTATAAAAATGATTCAAAATGGTCTTGTGTTTTTATTGTTTTTTTTTCTTTCATTCAACTGGTCCATCTGAAGCTGTGTTGTGGTTGCTCAGTGATCCGTTAAACGTTAAATTTTGTTTATATTTATTTAATAATGCAGTAAGTAGGACTCGTGTCAATGAGGTTCTCAAACATGATACGAAATGTATATAAATTAATATTGACTGCATCGATTGACGAGCAATTGGCGAACAGGCAGTTCTTAATTGGCTTGCTGTTTTACTTACCCAGTTCGGTTTGAGAGGTCTGTTATAAATTAGCTGTCGTTATAACCAATGGTTATTGCGACCCTTTCTTATTGTATTCTACATTGAATATAATAAGAAAAATCGAAATGTTAATGTTTGTTTTGGTTTTTTGATATTTGTTTGTTACACAATTAACTAAATGGCTAAATTTATTTGAATTAAACTTGGTATAGGTTACCTGAATCTTATATCTTAATCTTATATCTTGACCTGAATTAATATAATATTTTTTTGACGTGATAACGTCTTATAAATGAACGCCAAACCGAGCGTGCAAGCGAGAGCGCGAAACAAGCGATATAGAGGCACGATCGGCCTAAGCATTCGGCTTGTGACGCATCATAATAGGTTAAAAGTATGCGTTTTTTCATAAATATTTTCTTATGACGTTATCACGTAAAATTATTGTCCGTAAGCCAACTTTACAGACAACCATTTTTTTATGTAGATTCCACGCTGACATGATCTATGATAATGATAATCACTTAGTTCAGTAAGTAACTTTCAATTTTCCCTCAAGGTTATTATTAAATTGTTATATTATGGACTTATTATAATCTCCGCCATTGAAATAGCAAAATTGGATTGAAGAAAGAAAAAGGGTTTATTTGAAACGGAACACTAGGAATCGATTGACACACTTACTGGTACTTCCACACTAATATCAGAAAGAGGAATGATTTCTATTTTTGTATGTAGCAAATAAACTTAACCCTTCAATCGCCGCTCGGGGATTGAGAAGTTAAAAACTACTGGACCGATTAGAAGAAATATTTTATATTTGGAAAGCTACACTATCCCCGGGTGACATAGGCTACTTTTTATCCCGGAAAAATTGGTTTGTCCTGGAAAAAATCTTTAACGCGGGCGAAGCTGCGCGCGGACAGCTAGTACATAATATATTAAAACAGGATGAAGCACATAAAAAGACAATATATATTTAATTAACACGGCACAGTACCATAATATTAACATACATAATAATACTAAATAAAAAAAGACAAACAAATGAAATATCAAGTAGTAAAATCAGTCAATTAAAACAGTAAAAATAATAATGACAGAAGATAGAAGAAAATAATCTTGAGTCAAAAAAATAATTAAAAAAATGTTGAAAGCAATATAATACATTATTATAAATGTTTACGGGTATTTATCGCGTTTATTTACCGACGTTTTGACATGTTTACACTCTGTCGTGAAAATATAGGTAAATAAACGCGATGAATACCCGTAAATATTTATAATAATGTGTTCTGATCGCGTAAGTTTCAAAATTCAATATAATAATAATAATAATAATACCGGACATTTCACACAACATCATCTGGCCCCAAAGTAAGCAGAGCTTGTGTTATGGGCACCACATGACTGAAATACTACTTATATACTTTTTTTTTTTTAGCAGGTATCTGCAACAATGTCCCAGTCAGGGTTTATGTCCAGAGCGTAAAGAGCGGTAAGAACACGTAGGATAGGGGAGCTAGCTCGAGCTACCGTCCGGCACAGTATGTTAGACTAGGTTTCAAAGTGATCCTTGTATTTTTAATTGATTGTATTGAATAAAAATATTTAAACTTAAATTTAATTTGAGTCACTCCAACTTGAGTATTTTCAGCCTCATGGTTCTTTCACAATCGGTTACTGTTAAATAAATAAATAATAAATAAATAATAAATAAATAATAAATAATCCCGGACATTTCACAAAACATCAACTGGCCCCAAAGTAAGCAGAGCTTGTGTTATGGGTACCACATGACTGATATACTACTTATATAACATTTTTGTAAACACATACATATTATACATAGAAACACCCAGACCCGAGACAAATACTTGCAGATCATGCAAACATTTGACCCGCGGCGGGAATCGAACCCGCAACCTTCTGCGTCTCAGCCGGACCTAAGCCCACTGCGCTACAGAGGTCGTCTAATGTTAGTATTACTAGTCCAATCATAAATAAATAATGCCGGACATTTCAACACAGCATCATCTGGCCCCTAAGTAAATAGAGCTTGTGTTATGGATACCACATGACTGATATACTACTTACATGCTTTTTTTTTTGTAAATACATACAATTATACATATAAATACCCAGATACGAGGCAAATATTTGCAGTTCATACAAACATTTGCCTCGCAAACAACCATACCCTTAAAACTACTTACAGCACCGGACATTGTTATTAAGTTAGTGACCACAAAATAATATTTTAATACGTTATAAGTACAAATTCATGATACATTTTGATAAACACGGGTTTTGCTCACGTATTATTATTTATTACGTCTGAAAAAAGGGCTAGGTTTAAGTGGGACTGGGCAGGCGTGGGACGTGAGTCGCATGCATTCAGACAGATGGGTCAACATGGTAACACCTTGGCAGCCTGACGGAAAACGGCGTCGCGGTCAGCAGAAGAAGCGTTGGAGGGACGATCTTGGCAACTTTGAGAGAGGATGGTGGGCGATCTCGAAAGATAGTTGGAAGGATTTGGGGGAGACCTTTGCCCAGAAGTTAGATGAAATTGGAAAAATACATTTATTTACAGAAATAATTAGAGAAATGAACAAAATAATATACAACAATATATAATACATGTGAAACAGTTGAGCTATCTAAGGACCTAGAGAGAGAATCTTCATCAGGCTCACCCTGATCAGCAGTCGCTCGCGTTTACAGGTACTCAATATATTGAATATATATATATTAATTCACTGATTTCAAATAATCTACGCACATGATTCGCATCAAAAGTTTACGGAAGGTTCAGTCCATACAAAGCGTTATTTAAATACTTATCCTTTCCATGATATAATCCGAGCAATCGAAAGTAAAGGCACTTTTAATTATATATTGTTATTTTATTGTTAATTTATTTTTTATGTAGTTTATCTATACGATTAGCTTAATTATACTAAGTTAACTCAGTCGTAAATTAGATACACACTAGGACTTAATATAGAATAGAGAAAAGCTAGTAGGCAAAAAAACTTAGTAATATCCTAAATAGATATTGTCCATAATAAAAACAATAATATAAAAAAACATGTGAAACAGTTAAGCTATCTAATGCCCGTTTAAACAATCTATAGATAGCTCGACTGACCCAGATCACTGCCACCGGACATTGGCGGCATTGCAATGTTGAATAGCAATGCTAATTCGCTGAGCCAGATAGAGCCATCTCTTAGTAACTAGTTTTATATATTGATTACTAGCTTTTTCTGCGGCTTTGTCCGCGTGCAGATCATAGATAAATAAGTGCCTATATTATATTATTCCAGGTCCATTGAAATTGATTTCCAAGTTCCATCCAAATTGGTTTAGCCTTTATTGTTTGATTGAGAAACAAAGAATCACCCACATACACATTTATTATATTAGAAGGGAGTAGAATGTGTATTACCATAATCATAACATAGTATAAAACAAAGTCGCTGTCCGCTGTCTGTCTGTCCCTATGTATGCTTAGATCTTTAAAATTACGAAACTGATTTTAACGCGGGTTTTTTAATAGATAGAGTGATTCAAGAGGAAGGTTTATATGTATAAAACATGCATAATATAGTAGATAAACACTGATAATTTTAGAGGTTTCCAATGTGGTGTCATAAATAAACTCATATTTTTGCGCTTACATTGCAAACGCTGTCTGAACCCTACGAGATCGATCAGAATAATGTACTACAGTATTGTACACCCTCAAAAGGTCTACAAAAAAGTCCGCGATGGTATATGGCTATCTCTTAGAAATAACCATTCTGTAGTATAATTAGTATCAGCATTGCAACCGTGCGAAGCCGGGACGGGTCGCTAGTAATTTATATATTAATACGTGATGCAAAACTTCTGTACCCCTTTCTACGAAATTTGCGCGGACGGAGAAGTAGGTATGAAATTTCGCACACTTATAGTTTATATAGAGAAGGAGTGCAGAATGGTAATATTTTTTTTAAATAATGCATAAAATATGCATTAATGATTAATTAATTATCATCGAATTTCGACCAATGGGCGCGACTACTATTAATAATAAATAAATAATTCATATTGGTGAACAATGCACACAACACCGCCTAGCCCCAGACTAAGCATAGGTATGGAAACAAGATCACTGATAGAATAGTACTGTTTGTATAACATTCAGAAACAATACAAAGATCTTTATTCATCACACAAATGTTTATCAATAGAACCCACCTTGTAGTTAACCTATTTCCTTTTCAGTGTGCCCACTTTATCTTCGCATTTTTTAAGCTTTACTTATTAGTGGAAAATTAACTGAATTATGTATATTTTGTACAAGGATCACTTTGAAACTTTGTTTCACTTCACTTCACACACTTTCACTTTGTTTCAAGTTTTCCTTCTCTGTTGCTTACTCTTCTGTTTGTCAGCAAGGGTACCACATGCACAATTTTATATTATACTAACTGTCCGGGCGCAGCTTCGCCCGCGTTGAAGATTTTACCCAGGGCAACCCATTTTTCCCGAGATAAAAAGTAGCCTATATCACCCGGGGATAGTGTAGCTTTCCAACGGTAAAATATTTTTTCAAATCCGTCCAGTAGTTTTTATGTTTATTCGTTACATACAAAAATGAAAATCTTTCCTCTTTATAATATTAGTGTAGATAAACAACAACAGAAAGTATAATGAGAAGAGATTGTAAACGTTTCAAATACGGTGATTCCCCCCAGATATGGTTAAGCGCATGGTCACCGTTTGACTAAGACACTTTCCATACAGATAACGCCCGTGTGCATTTGAAAAGACTACAAACGCCTATTACGTGTGCGGTCCAGTTTCCTTCCGACATGGCAATGAAACCGCAAGTGAAATCGATGTTCGTCACGCTGCGGTGCCAAGCCGATGGCAAACCTACTCGATAGTTTTCGCTGAGCAGAAGTAAATAAATATTTGGAACTGTGATTGTTCTCCAACTGGGTAAAGGTTTTTTTTCCGTTGGAGAAGTTTTTTTTAACCACCGTCAAAAAAATGAGGTTATTAAATCGGTAGTATTTTTTTTATTTTTTATATTTGTTACCTCATAACTCCGTTATTTCAACCTCATAACTCCTCACAACCGATTTAAAAAAATATTTTTTTATGTGAAAGGATATACTTTCCGATTGGTCCCATAGAAATTTCATCAAAATCGATTAAGTGGTTTGTGTTTTAAATTATAATACCTAGCTGGAAAAATTATGTAGTCCAAATTTCGTATATTATATCAATGAAGTCGTTTTTATTTTTAGATTTCTAAAATCGTAATTATCGTAATCATAGTAAAAACGTAGACGTGGTTCTTTCCGGTGGGGACAGTTAAAATTTTACCGTGGGGGAAGTTGAGTTTTATCCCGTGGGAGCAGTTAAGTTTTTTCTGCTTGAAACCTTGGAAACCTTGAAACCAATCACCCGTGAAATGAGAATGGAGATACTAGTACACGTTATTGTAACCATCTAATCAGCATTAAAACTGGCCAATCCTGGAACGAGTTGGTATACAGTTATAAGACCTTGGTCATGGCTTAACGACTGTCGAAGCCATGACAGCCAGGATAAATGAGTCACCGGTACTTCTATAAACTTTTCAGGGTAAAAACCTTTGATGGTGATGCCCAACTTCTTTCTGATTACCATCATCGGTCTCTTGTCCAATAATGATCGAGAATTGCGTTGCTTAGTTGCGCAATTACGAGATACATCACAACATCATGAACCTATGGTATCACATATGCAGAAATGTACAAAATAATATAAAATACAGTTATGCTATCTAAGGACCGTTTAAAACGATAGATCTAAATAGCTTTATAAGATAAATCAACTGATCCAGATCATTTCCAGAGGGCGACGTACCCAAAACACGCGGCATTACCACGTTGAATGGTAATAAAGCCCTGGGCCAGATAGGAGCCTGCCCTTGGGTCACGCAATATTTCTACGAGACTTTTTTTTGTACCTTTCAATGGTTTCATTGAATAAAATGGATAGGTAAATACAATGGCTTCAACACCGACTGACACCAAGAATGAGAGCGTTCTCTAAACCCAAAGAGTTTTTCCTTTTAAGCCCTTGAATTAGTAAGGTATACAGTCAGGTTAAACAAGGCATTAGTGACCTTGCACCGCTGAAATAAGAACGCGTTAAAACGTTCTGTTAGCACCTAGTGACCTCTGGGAAAGGTCATGATCAATAAACAGTACACGATGACAAAGCAAATAAGATGAGTACCGACGAGTTATGTAATAAAATGAACTTCACGCAAGAATCAAGAACTCTTCCATTTATAAAAAAAACAAAGTCAACAAAGTTTTTTTATATTGTTTGGGCCTTGAGATATTAGTAAAATTAATTGTATATATTTTAAGATATTTTATTTATATATATTTGTTTATTACAATAAAAGGATTGGTTTTATTTTCAGTCAACTCTAGGCAAATTTTAACATTTCGCAAACATATTTTTTACGGTTACTTTTTTCATTGCGGTTAGCATCGGACGGCCTAGTTAGGTTAGGTACATTGGCAGAGTTGTAGTGTCTCTTTCTATCTAGCCCATGGTCGAACTAAATAGCCACTTACCTACAATATCATAGTACTTCGTAATAGCAATAACAATACGTCTCACCTATTTGAATTAAAAACAAAATAGCCTTTGCCAAGGAAAACAACATCAAGATTATTACAATTCAAGAATATTAAAATAATAATTGTACCTGCATATTAATAAAAACCATTTGTACTCGTACCTATACAATAAAACGAAAACAATTAAATAACAAAGAGGCATCTTATTTGACCTTGCGCGGTTCGCATTACCGAACGTGTTACCGAACGAAAGATATTCTTTCATAATTTTGGCAATAAATCTCGGAAATTGAGGCAATAACTGCAAAGGTACGCTCGAGCCTTTGTTAATTAGTTATAAACAAACCGTTCATTGTTTTAATATTGCTTTTGTAACTATTCTAAGTACCTACGCAGGCTTCGGAGGGTCTGAGTTCTCCTCGGATCAGTCGTCGCGGGAACGTGAGGCGGCGCGGACCGTATCGCAAACGCGCGCCCAGTGCTCAGTGCCCTCGCGAGTGTTCTATTTACGAAAAACACATTCTGTGATTTTTTGTTCTTTTTCTTTTGAGTGGACTATGCCAGGATTTCTCGCTACAAAAAGGTTGGTTAATTTGTCTGAGGTTACATAGCCCGGAAAATTCGATTTTCATTGTTTTTGTTTATTCCTGGTGTTAGATAACAATGAAATGGTCGAGTTAGTGTGGTGCAAAAAGCAAAACGTAATCGTATTGCTAATCGGTCGTGTTTCCTTTACGATCATTGTTTTTCATACCTCTTTTAAATTCAATTTCGGTACCTTCCTACTACATAGGTTCTTCGTTTGTTAGAAAATCTAGCAAACGAAGAACCGGTAATAGGTAATTTTTAATATTATTTTGCGTATATTTTTTACTCTTTCTTAAATTTTTTTTGTGATAATGATAAATTTTATAAATTTATATAAGTTTATATAAGTATGCTCATTAAATTTATAAATTTTATGAACATATCATAAAACTATTTTGATATTCAAATTAGACTCTTAGCTCCTAGCCTCCTTTCTAGGTACCTAGACTATTCTATATAAATCTAGAACATACCGAAAAATTACTTAAATACCCTAAGAGTGAATCCTTTTAAAAATTGCCTCAGTTGACCTAGAAATTATATCTTTGAAATAACAAAACAGCAATGTTGGATAAAGATGGCCTTTATTGATATTATGAACATATGAATAATACCTACAAGTTGTTTATCAACGGTACAGCAAATTGAACTTATGTTACAGCAAAACAACTTCTATAATGCGTACAGCTAAGGATTGGAATACTTTGCCGTCGTCTGACTTTCCTAAAAACTACAATCTGGGTCTCTTTAAGTCAAGATCGAATCTTCTAAACCTAGCGAAAGTCTTCAAGACCTTCGTGCCCATCATCGGCCGCATCGTCGCTTATCACCAGGCGAGATCGTAGTCAAACGTAGGTCTGTCGACGATATAAATCCTCAAATCTCTCAACTTGTATAAATGAGTCTAAATAGAAATTCAGTGATGTTCTTGTTTAAAAAATCTTCAGTCAAGTGGCTATAAATCTAACCTTGACTGCTAACAAAAACTGCTAAAACCAATGATAATTTTTTGTGGTAGCTCTCGAAGTGACATTGATATTTATATTTGCGTGATGACACAATTCGTACTCATTTAAGTAGGTAGGTAAGTATCAAAATTCTTAGGGTAAAATATCTTGACTGACATAACCATAGAGTAATGTTTTCTACAATGATAATTTCTCCGACATTGATGTTTTTTCCTACACAATGAATAGTTTTAAAAGCATTATTCTAAATGTTTTCTTCGATATTTAATAAAGTAGTTTTATTTTGTACTGCTTTTTTTTCTTTTCTGATAATTTAGCTTACATGAGCTAGATCATCTAGCTCATGTAAGCTAATAATAATCGCCTAGATAATCTATTATTATTTTATATAGAGTTTAATGTCCACTTTTTTTTATTTGTCAGTATAAAGTAACAAAAATTGAATTGAATTGAATTGAATGGAAAATTTACTGGACTATGTGTATTATTCTTTGTACATATTTACATATTTATAAGCGAAATACTGTCTGTTTGTTTCCCAAATAAAATAAAAAAAAGTGTTGTCTTTAAGTAGTCTATATGCTTCTAGATTAGATATCCCAAAGAAAAACCATGTTTTATTTGATTCTGTATCTTATGTCATATATGATATGCTATAAGATTCAATATCCAATAAATCACCAGACTTGCTAATCAGTACATGATTGTTCTATAGAAAAAAAAATCGCGGTTAACCTAGCCAATAATTTAAGAAGAATATCGATCTAAAGTTTGTTTCAAATAGATGGTTAAATAGGTTTTATCAAATAATAGAAGATCGAATAACATCTCGGTAATTATAATCTGTTCAAGTGCAGCTATATCGAGGACCCTCCGGCACAGGCGGAGACAATGGAACTTTGATGGCCTTTGATATGCGGAACTCTAAATTAATCCGGTGATTACATGGCACACACGGCTCTTGTGTGGGAATTGAACATAATACCTGAAAGTGCTTTGTTCTGTGGTAGAATCTTTTATACAAAACAGTGATCAAAATTGATCAGTGATCAGAGTTTTTTAATTCGGTTTACAATTAACAATATAGATAAGTACTTATTTGATGACCTCTGTGGCGCAGAAGGTTGTGGGTTAGATTTATGCCGCGGGATTATGATCTGCGGATTTTTGTCTATGGTCTGGGTGTTTTTCTATGTACGCCCACTGGTCAAAATTCGACCATTATTAATGTATTTTTTATGTTTTTTTATGTGTGTTAAAAATATGAGTATTCTGCACTCCTTCTCTATATAAACTTTATGTGTGCGAAATTTTATATTCCTCCGTCCGCGCAATTTTCATAAAAAGAGGTATAAAGTTTTTGCTTCACATATAAAAAACAGAAAAATTACATAAAAAGTAGTGTAAGTCCTTCTCCGAACTCCCATATTTCTCTAAACTAAAATTAATCAAATTCGGTTAAGTAGTTTGATTTTTAAATAAAAATAGCTGGAAAAAATATTTCATTCGTTTACGAAATTTCGTATTTTTATATAAATGAAGTCAGTTTTCTTTTAATTTTTTTAAACGTAATTAATAAATCAATACTTGTATCTTTTTATTTCCAAACACACAACAAACAGTATGTACTCGTACTTAACACAAAGTTATTTTAAGAACATAAGTATATAACCGTTTTTTCTATTCTCTGGGAATAGAGAACAGAATGGAGAAATTGATCGTCTATTGTTTAGTCAGAGACAAACAGAACAGTTTGATAGCTATACTATTTACAAACATTGGCCCCAATATTTGTTTAGATTGGAAAATTGAATGAACGTATTGTGTGATTATTTACATTTCATGGGCAAGTTTGTCACAATAAGATGATATGGAATAAACAATATTACAATTTGATTAAACTTATATATTACTTACTAACTTGAAACTCTGATAATGTTCAAAGTTTGATAATAGCGCCAATGTTTCTATGTATAATATGTAAGTATATACAAAACTAAAAAAGTATGTAACTTAGTATAATATCAGTCATATTTTATGGCTCTACTTAAGCTCTGCTTATTTTTAGGCCAGATGATACTGTGTGAAATGTCCGGCATTGTTTATTTCTATAATTAAGTTTTAAAAACTAAAAAGAAAAACGACGACATTATATGAAATTTAAGCCAATAATACATTTTAGTGGAAAGTAGATGTATTCTGTTTATATATAATATGGGTAGGCCAACTAAACGAACTGCTCTGAGATAGCGAGGTTCCGGAGAAGACGAAAATATCATCGATGTACACAATTTTTAAATTATTGTTGATTTTTTAAAAACCGCTTAACCGACTGAATTTCCCAAATCGGTTCAGGCATCTTTGAGTAACCGATGAACATACTTAAAAAAAAAGATTCCGACGAATTGAGAATCTCCTCCTTTTTTTGAATTCGGTTAAAAATGCCAGAATTCAATTCAATTCAATACAATCCCATAAGTCTATTCAATAAAATCACAAGCACCACTTTGAATCGTCTTCTTACATGCTAGTGAATCTAGGAGCCGGTTCCTCCTAACCCCATTTCAAGAAGAATCCGGCAAGAAACTTGTCTGGTCTTAACACTTTTTTGCATGATCCTTGACAATTTTGTTACGGATGCCGAGTCGAGTTGGAGCAGAAAAATTGAAGTTTTGGACATATCAGGCGGAGGGAAGAAAGTCGTGTTATGTGAATGGTGATGCATTTGTATGTTGATATACATAAGGAATGATGAAAGATGATAGGTATATATATGTATAAGAGAGTAGTGACTGCTGATATGACGAATGATAGGGGGGGGGGAAGTACCTGTTGTGCCGACGCACTTATTAGTTAGTGAGTTCGTGAGTTTTCGTGAGGGTTTGATTTTGTTTATATATAATATAACGGAATATAACGTAGAGTAATGTTGGTGGGCATTCAGGCTAGAAATCATTTTAAGATCATGCACTATTCAGAAGCTATTGGTCGATGAAAGCACAATTTAAAGGAAATCTGCCACTATCTCTCAAACGTAAACTCATGGATGTATTCTCCCAATTCTAACCTATGGTGCTCAAACTTGGTCCCTCACTGGTGTTTAAAGGACTAAACTCGTGGTTTGTCAAAGGGCAACGGAGCGAATCATCCTCGTCATAAAACTAACCGACCGACTCAAAAATGCTACTATTCGCTCCATAACAAAGGTCCTCGACGTGGCTGAAAAAGCTGCGATACTTAAGTGGTACTGGGCAGGGAACGTCTGCCGCATGCCGGACGAACTGTGGGCCAAAGCTACCACTGAGTGGAGCCCTGAGACAGTGAGACGGCGCGGTAGACCACGCAAGCGATGGCGTGACGAGCTAGACACCTGCGACTATCGGTGGCAGACAATGACGTTGGACCGAAGTCAATGGAAAACTCGAGGGGAGGCCTTTACCCAGCAGTGAGACAGCAAGGACTAAAAACAACAAAAACATATTTAACTTATTCCAATTAAAATATTCACACATGGATTTATGAGTTTAAGGTACTTTCAAAGCTTTCGTGAATTTAAATACATTTTGATAAGCACGGGTTTTTTTTAAGCCTTATTTTGTCGATGAAGGCACCGACACTGTTGATTTACGTTCGCACAGTGCAAACCGTGAACTCGAGCGGCAACGCGGATCAAACTCATCCTGATGAAGATTTTCTAGAAGAATCGAAACAGTGCCGGTGCCTCTGTCGACAAAATAATCCGTGTTTAAAAAATGTAGAGTTAAAAGTTATTAAGAAAGTGGTCTTACTGTGTATTGGTACAGTCAGTGATGTCATATTCTTATCTTTTGACTCTGAGAATAGAACTTCGGTGAACTATACCTATTTTAATACTGATAAAAATAAACAAAGACACTCACTTAATTGCTTACCTCCAAGTGGCGAGGCATATGTTCTGTTGATAGACAGACATACACAGGTAGATGGCATGCTCTGTCTTTTCTCAAATTTTTGGGGTTTGACTAGATTGCTCAGTGAACTTAGTACCATCTAAAATTGATTTATTTATAAGCAACCAGAATTATTTATTTTTATTTATTTATTTATTAAGGCACACAATACACTTACAAACAATTGAAAAATACAAATAACTAGAATACAGTTTTGATTTGGTTTGGAATATAAGTTTTGAGCGCAAAATACTATGTGAGCGAACAAAATGCATACACAAAATATGTTTGATGACCAAATTGCAAAAAAACCAAGAGCTAGAATTAACAAATTAAATTGATAACTTATAACCTAAAAATATTTAAACTTAAAAATATATAGTAGTAACAAACATGAAAAATAATATATACAACCATATTGAGAACTCCTTAAGTCGGTTAAAAAAGAACTAGATACCTAGCATCAACTAAACTGAATAAGTAATAAGTAATTTGGTTAAAATTATGGCGTCATTACAAAGGGAGGTAAAACCGTCTATTCTTCGCTAAAAGAAACCCAAGTTTTTTGCGGATTAACGAAAAGATATTACAAAAAATAAACTTAAGAATTGGCAATGAAAATCTAATGGCTGGTGTTCACCATCACACTAAACAGCGGTTAATGTAATCATATAATTAATGTATAAAAAAAAGTGTGCGTCTCGGGACGCCTGACAGAAATGACAACTTAAACTAATCTAACATCGATGATATTTTCTAGCGCTGCGGGCTAGACTGAGAGAGGAGGAGCCTGCCTACCGGTACCGTATGTGTGAGAGAAAGGGAAGCCAGATAGACTGACGCTGTAACGCGTTACGTAACGAAGCGGTTTACCCTCCCATAAAAACATATCACTTCAATAATTTATCTATAAAAAATCAGCGGTTTCAGAATTGCGTGGGAGCTCTAGTTCAAACATCTTCGCGTATCTCGTCTTAAAAGCCAGTTTGAACACAGATCTACTAAGAACTGTTTGCTATTTTGTCCTATTATAACAACAGAACAATTAATTTAATCTCTACCAGTAGGTCTCCACATACACAAACTAGATGCGAGAATATTAATTGTTCAAATAAACAGAACATATCCAAATAACAAGGACAACCCAAAGCCCAAAACATTACAGATATGCCTATATCTTTCATGACTTTCGCTTTGAGTGATTTTTAGATATCAGTTGCGTTCTGGGGAGTTCAAAAGGCACAAATATGCTGGTATTCATAGGGCTTGCATATTCTTTTGGAATCGAGATTCTGGGGAACGGTAGCCTATCGCGTTTGCAAAATTATCTCGGGCATCTGTTGATGGAAACATCGCGTCACTAAAGAGTTGGCTCCTTACTATCCATGGCAATGCCACCGTGTCTTAAGGACGCGTCTTGGTAGTGATCTGGATTAGTTTAAGGGAGGATCGTTTTAAACGGTTCTTAGAAAGCTTAACTGTTTCAAATGTATTTAATAGTCAATTTCATGTTAATATTTCTATTTATTGAATAAAAAAATCGTATATATTCAGTATGAAGTATAATGTGAATTATGAGTTTACGACAACGAATCCAAGAATGTTTTAGACGGTTATTTTGCGAAAATGTTTAGATAATGTTTACAAAATAAAGTTCGACTATGATTTTGTGTCATTTTTGCTTCTTCTTCTTCATTAATGGCATGTGTCATTATGATGACAATTTTGCCAATGTCAAGTGTTTATATTGTTTATAGTATGTCACAAAGTCGTATCTTGTCGTTCGTCGTTTGTTATTTTATAAAAATTGGTCTCCTTATAAAATATTTCAACGGATTATTTTTGCTTGAATCACAAAGAAACCAAAACTTTCATTAACAATTATTCACACCCGAGTCAATAACTCTAGCTTTATAAGAGCACAATGTTATTTATAACAAAACTAGCTGTCCCGTTCACGACTTCGTCCGTTCGTTTTAAAAAGAAATACAAATAAAAAAAAAACTAATTGTAAATCTTAACCATGCTCGAAACCACTTGAACACACACAAAAAAAATATTCAAAATCGGTCCAGCCGTTTAGGAGGAGTTTAATTACAAACACACGCACAGAAGATTTATATTTACCATCGTATTGAAAATATTAACATTAATATTTAAACGATACTAACGTCACTCAATTGTTTTGCCTTCCCGGAACATCTCCACTAACCTTTAAACTTTATGGAATGGTATTAAAGCTCAAATTGACTTTGGAGTATTATTACGAATCGATTGTATGGGTGTATATAAAAGTGTAGTATAGAAAAGTATGTATATTTTTTAAGTATGTTCACCGATTACTTGAAAACGGCTGAACCGATTTGGAATTTTTTTTGTTTGAAAGGGTATACTTCACAGGTGGTCCCATATAAATTTTATGAAAATCGGTCGAGCTGAAAATCAACGAATATCTAAAAATTGTATACATCGATGATGTTTTCATGCACTTCGATACCTCGCTGTCTCATTGGAGCGGTGCGTTTATTTAGCCTACCCATATTATATATATACGAAATACATCTACTTTTCACTAAAAATGTATTATAGGCTCAAATTTCATTCAATGAAGTCGGTTTCTTTTTGGTTTTTAAAACGTAATTATTAAATAACTTAAAGAAGATAATCACTTGACATTGGCAAAAACAGTCAATTTTTGATGTGATAACATATGACAGGGTAAACCGGTTCGTTACGTAACACGTTACGGCGTCAGTCTGTCTGGCTTTCCTTTCTTTCACGCATACGGCAGCGGTAGGCAGGCTCCTCCTCTCTCACTCTAACCCACAGCGCTAGTTAGATTTGTTTAAGTTATAACTTCCGTCGGGCGTTCCGAGACGCACACTTTTTTTTAAGTATTTTACTACTCTCACTCTATTGTATATAATTTAAAAAGAAGTAGTGTCATAGTGCATATCTGTTAATAAAATCGGGATATATACTGCGACGACGAACCATTTCGAGCTACGTTTGACACCTACTCGATTCCCGCCGTATAATTATATTTACAAATAAGTATAGAAGTAGTATATCAGTCATGTGGTACCCATAACACAAGCTCTGCTTACTTTGAGGCTAGATGATGCTGTGAGAAATGTTCGTGATTATACAATAAAATGTCTTAAGTTCATTAAGATCTAAAAAGTGTAATTTTTAAAACTCAACTGACTCACTGACTTCTCAATATTCTTGTCCACTTCTAGATGACTTAGAAACTTAAAATTAAGTTTAATAAAAGAGATGAAATCTGAACTGGCACCAGTTCAAGTTCCAAGTTCCCTAAATCATAGCTTTAACAATGTACAACCTTATTCAATTTATTTAAAAGAAACATTTAATGATGTTGAAATTTATAACTTGGCAAGTTTTAAGTACAAGAACGTCTTATTAAACAATTAAATTTAAAGTATGTAGGCTTCCTAGTTTTTGAGTTACGTTATCAAATGTAGCTCAAAATGATTCGTGTAAATATACACAGTGCGTCGTTCGTTTTTTTCCCGAACTTGGCTGACACAATGCCGTGTGTCTGTTTTGCCTATTGGTACAGTGTTGGTTGTTAGTTACAATTGGATTACTTCGGATATTAAATCGAAAGATCGGTCGTAAAAATCACGGGTCAAATGAAAGTTGTAAAAACAAAGCGTGTGGGTATGCGATAAAGAAACATATTATAATAATTAGATAGGAAAGTTAAATAAATAAACAATGCACAATAGACCATCTAGCCGCAAACTAAGCACAGCTTGTATTACGGTGACCATGCAGATGACTGATATAATACTTATATTTTTAAGTAATAATAATGCCGGACATTTAAGACAGCATTATCTGGCCCCTAAGTAAGCAAAGCTTGTGTTATGGGTACCACATGACTGATAAATACTAGTTTTATATATTTTTTATAAATACGTACATATTATACATAAAAACACCCAGACCCGAAACAAATACTTGCAGAACATAAAAACATTTGTCCCGGGGCGGGAACCGAACCCAGAACCTTCTGCGTCTCAGCCATGCATTGGCCAACTGCATGACAGAGATCGTCAAAATACAAACTTAAGATTATGTATAGCACCCAGGCACAGAACAAACGCACGTTCATCACATAAATGGAATCGAACTCGCAACCTACAGCGCAGAAAGCAGAGCTACTACCAACTGAGCTGACAAGCTAGCCAGGGGGTCTACTCTTGAAATCGATTAACGTGTCAATAATTGTGCAAAAACCTACTCCTAGCTTCATCGTTTCGGCTCGTTTTAGCAATAGAACGACAGGCATTACTTTTTACAATCGATGTCGTGATCCTCCACAACAGACGATTCGATAACTTGAATTTGACAACGAAATAACTGTCCATTCGACTGAATCCAACGACTTTATCGTTTCGATATATCGAAGTCATATCGCAAAGTAGACGTCCAGATCGTAATCACTGAACTCTCCCGCTCTGTGAAATCTAGCACTTGGCTGCTCTGTAATCATTTATCTTTTGGTATTCGACGTCGAATATTAATTGTTTCTTAATCGATTTTTAGTGTATTCCGTAGTTAAGATTACTGATCGATCGGTGTGGTGTTGTGGTTGAAATTAATATTAATAAAACATATTTTAATATTTTTTTAAATATAAGACTATATTAAAATAACCATTATCAACGGTCTTTTCATTTCTTCTTATCGTGTATCTAGTTATTTCAAACCTATCGAAAGGACAAAAGTGCGCCTCAGAAGCCCCTTTCGTGCACTTGACCTATGTTTGCGAACCATGTAGTTTCTACAACATGCCAGTATCCTCACTCACCATTTCAGAGTACTGGTACAAATTCAAAAGATACTTTATTCAATACAATCACAAGGATCACTTTGAAACGTCTTACATACTAGGTGAATTTATGTGCCAATTCCTCCTAACCCAAGCCAGAGAAGAACCGGCAAAAAACTCGTCTTGGTCCTAGCGCTTTTTTACATGATCCATCTTATCACTGCCTTAATTACAAAAAACTAATACAAGAGAGTTTATACATTTCAAGTGTGTCGGTTAACTGTCTGAGGGCAGAGCGACATGAGGCCATGCATTCTTATCAATCAATAAGACATTTATATTATAATACGCTCTTTAAAAAACCACCTTATATGTAAGCTTTAAATTTCTTAATAGGTAGTTTAGTAGCATTTTCAGGAAGCTTATTATAGAAGCGCACCGTGTTCCCCATAAAGGACTTATTTACTTTTTCTAGTCGAAACCTAGGGATGTATAATCTGTTTCTATTCCTATTACTCTACATACCTACATACATTTTTCAAACAGAACAATCCGTTGGTGCACGACCGGATTTGAACCCAACTTTGGATCGGAAGGCGAGACCACTGCCACTAGACCACCAGTGCTATCAAATGTTTATTATTAACATGAATTTATTTAACAAAATAAAAAACATTCTCACGACTGCATTTCCCAGACTTATAATTTGGAAGTAGGTACATTTGTATCTTATCAAAATATGTAGTTAACTCCCATGTATTCTTATATACATAATTATGTAAATATTTACCTATACGTTTATTAATAGCAATTAAATTAAATTACATAATCTTTACATATATAATTCTACTGTACGTGTGTATGTCATTGAAGTCCTCCTAAACGGCTGGACCGATTTCAATGAATATTATAAATCCGAAAGTAACTCTGTCTGTTTGTTTGTAACGTTTTCACGCCTAAACCGCTGAACTGATTTGGATGAATTTTAGAATAGAGATGGATGTGACCTTGGAGAAAGACATTTTATGTAGTTACCACGCAAAGCCGCGGGCAGCAGCTAGTGTATAGATTTTTAACTCTTAAGTAAGTATAGATATACTCGTACAATTCAACAGAAATGTATAGACTGAAAAGTAATAATTTAACTCCAGTAGCTACACTCCAGTAAATGGGGCTCCGTAAACATTAATTAAACGACATTATGCGTGAAGGTGCCTGACAATAAGTCAGTGAGACGGGCACTGCAACTCGTTAACCTAAATGTTTCGCCTTCCTGTGCCTTCGGTACACTTAGCATCAGTTTCTGATGCTATCGAGTCCATCGCAAGTTCTAAAACGCTCGAAAGAAATGATCCACGCGTATTGAACCGCGCTGTTATGAAATTTTTAACGTGTTTTATAAGAATTGAAGACTAGTGTGTGCGCCTACGTCTGATTTCATGTTCCAGGCGAATAAATTCGCAACGGTTTAATCCGCAATACGCGCAAATCCAGAGGCAAGCGAGGCACATAACACTTTTGTAGATTTTCAATTCAATATTCGTGTTACTGGTAGCGACACAGTTTTATCCTGTTGCTGTCATACCCTTTACGTGTTTTAGTTAAAACATGTTTTGTGCTCCATAAAAATTAATAGAGACGAGAAACAGAAGGTTTTTAAGACGCAGAAGGTTGCTGCTTCGATTCCCGCCGCGAAACAAATATTTGTATAATATGCAAGTATTTGTCTCGGGTCTATGTTTTTCTATGTATAATTATGTTACAAAAAAAAGTGTATAAGTAGACAGTATATCAGTCATGTACACATAACGTATGCTCTGCTTAGGTACTTTGGGGCCAGATGATGCTGTGTGAAATGTCCGGCATTATTATTATTGTATTTAATATTACAAAGGTGTTTATTGGTAGGTAGGTTCTAAGTTCATTTTACAAGCTATAAAGACGCTTTATATACTTATAATAAAATTACCTCCATTCTTTTAAACTTTGATACTCGGACCAACTTTGTTACCGCAACAAGTTTAGACTAGAAGATCTTGGTTTAAACCTAGACTACTGTATTTTTTGTAATAAGACTGAAGATGTTTATTTGTTACTACACATGAATTTCCCAGTAATTAAAAAAAAACGTATGTGTCTCGGGACGCCCGACTGAAGTGATAACATAAACTAATCTAACTGACGCTGTGAGTTAAAGTGAGAGAGAAGGAGCCTGCCTACCGCTGCCGATTGCGTGGGAGAAAGGGAAGCCAGACCGACTGACACCGTAACGCGTTACGTAACGAAGCGGTTTACCTTACCATAAGAAGTTATCACTTAAAAATTTTAAACTGGAAAACTTTGGCCCAAGTACGAGCAGGCAAGTCACGAGTGCTTCTACTCTACTGTAGGTGCTACATATACCTTTACTGTGTTCTCAGTCTCTCCCGTCTTCAGTAATTGCTCTCTATTATCACTTTGAGGAATTTATCGTTCATTTTCTTCTAAAGATGTCTGACGGGGTTTCGCCATTATTAATTTAAGCAATGTGGTTTTTGATAAAAGTTTCGTTACGCTGTCAGTGAAAAACTTGTCTTTAGAGAATAGACATCTGCACGAAATTTGCCGAGTACACGAAAGGAGCCTTTAAGGTGACTTTAATCCATTCACCACACTGGTTTGAAATAACCGGTGACACGATAAGAAGAAGAAGAAGCTTCTGCTGGCACATTAGCATGTGTGGTACCTACATAATAATTACGTTTTTAAAACTAAAAAGAAAACCGACTTCATTGAAAAATAACAACCAAATTGAGAACCCCTTTTTTTGAAGTTGGTTAAATAAATAATTGTGCCTTTTTTATTACTCTATCATTTTTCTAAATTCGTAAAAGCACCACTGGAAAGTCACAGGAAAACAAAATACGACCGACGCGCGACGTTTCGTTTACTTGGATGACATACATTTTTCAGCTATTTTGATTAAACCATATGAAATGTCTATATGGGACCAATCGGAAAGTATATCTTTTCACGTACAAAAAATCGGGTTAAGAGGTAATAAACATAAAAATAAAAATAATAAGCAGCAGCCCTTAGTTAATAAGCAGCCCTTGTCTTAACAAAAGATACAATATATTTCCTTGCCAAGTTTCATCAAAATGAAGCTTGGGATGAATCTGCTCCAACTCGACTCGGCATCCGTAACAAAATTGTCAAGCATCATACAAAAAAGTGATAAGACCAGACGAGTTTCTTACCGGATTCTTCTTGAACTGGGGTTAGGAGGAACCGGCACCTAGATTCACTAGCATGTAAGAAGACGATTCAAAGTGGTCCTTGTGATTTTATTGAATAAAGATTTATTGAATTGAATTGAATTGATACGTTCAGCTGTTTAGCTGTGAAAAGGTAAACACAAACAGACAAAGAGACACCTTTGAGTTTATAATGTTACTAAGTAAATATGTATTTCATACGATCTCTTAGTTGGAGAGATATTTCCATCAACGCACATGGCTCTTATGCACTTTACCAGTGATTCAGAACTAAACAGACAAACAATTCATATCACGACTAAACATTTTCAAGGTGTCGATACTTAAAAGTTACGCAGCTATTTGTACGTTACAAGGGTACGCTAATTAAATAGGTTGCGATTGAGACTAAGGTATGTTCACAAGTTTCGCAAAATAATGCCTAGTTATGTGGTATTAAAATTGGGGTACTTTTTCACTGGTAGAGATTTAAAAGATACTATTGGAGGATCTCCGATTTATAAAGATAAAAGATAAAATGTTTTATTCAAAGTATCTGTTCTGGTACAATATAACTTATGGACTAGACTAAAATATCCAGTTATACTGCTGTTATAGTTATAGTTCTGCTGCAGTCGTATCAAAAAAACCAAAAACCAAAAAGAGGCCAGGGTAGACCTGTTCCCCACACTAGGACTGAAGAGCCTGTATTGTGGGGACACAAGGACTCCCATGGTCTTATTAATTCCTTAAATTATTGAGGAACTAAATGATGCAGAAATGATGTACCTTAAGTAACTCTGTGCCGTACTAGGACTAAAGCCTGTTTAAGTGGGGTCACAGAAATAGTTCGAAAAAACGACTAAAACAATGTTTTAGGAAAAACGATGTTTTAGTTTGTCATTTAAAAAATTAAAATGTTTTCTAGTCATCGGTATCTGCGCTACAGTTCAATGAAGAGTCTGTGCTATCCTTAAAGTACTCGTTACACTGCAGGTTGTAGGTTCGAATCCGTCCCAGAATAAATATTTGAGTAACAAACATAAATGTTGTATCTGCGTCTGGGTGTTATAAATATGTATCAAACGAACATATCCCTACTAATAATACAAATATGAAAGTTACTCCGTCTGTCTGTTAGTTTCGTTTTCACGCCTAAACCGCTAAACCGATTCCGATGAATTTTATAGAGATAGATGGGACCTTGGAGAAGGAGATAGACAACTTTTGATGTAGGTACCATGCATGCGAAGCCGCGGGCAGCAGCTAGTTTAAATATAAATATCATCAGTCATCTCTCGTACAAGCTATGCTTAGTTTGAGGCTAGATTGTGTCATATGGATTGCCCAAGAATATTTATTTATGCCAAAAACTTTAAAACACATAAAATTTGATTTGTTGATCTAATGTTAATATTAATATGAATAGAATATAATAGAAAACAATTGATTTAGTCACTATTCAAAATATAGAAGAAAAAAGTTTACAAAACAAAACAGGTAGTATTTCAAATTAATTTCTTCGTATGGTATCTTAGTATTGTTTCTTAGTATATAATAGTATCTAGGCATGTAGGTAAAAATGGTCCTGAAATGGTACTCAGCTCAGCATAATGCTGCTACATGCGGCAGTGCTGGTTTCTGGGAAGACCAGTGTTGATTTCTCGTTGATTTATTATACAACTGATCCAGTACACGGCCCACCTGATGCTAATTGGTTACCGAAACCTATGAACGCATGTAACACTAGTCGCATTGGGTTGCGTTACACGCGTTGACGTTTCTAGACACAGTTATTTCGTCACATAAGTGGTCTTTTCATAAGAATAATATCTCTATAATATATCTCTACTATATATTTGTCAAATACCACTCACTCATTCATCACGAAATCTCAGAAACCACTGAACGGATTGGAATCAAATTTGGTATGCAGCTTCCTCTAAAACCGTAGGTGCTCGCTTATAAAGGTTTTCAGGTTTTCACTCGGGATCATGGTCAAACCGCGAAAACCGCGATCATGCTTTGTAATTTTTCCGAAACATTCATTCGTTCAATTATTATCTTGCTACTTTTTATCTACCACGCAGGCAAAGCCGCGGGAAACAGGTAGTATTCTATAACTTGGTGTCTGTGGTTTCCAACTGCACAAAATCGAGAGAGGGTAAGCAAACTCAAGATGATTAGTATAAGCAACAACCGTATTGACCACTAGGTTTGACAAGCACCACACATTGATCAAATACCCATCCACTTGTGTACTAGGTTACTCGGTACGTGAATACCGCATATCTACAACTGGCAACCGGCCTTACCGGTTGCGCAACTAAGTAGAGCAATGTTACGGCAATAGTACAAACGTTCGATTGTTCGTAATAACTTAGTAGGTTAGGCACACAAGGGATTTGAGCGATGTGAATATATAATTGAGTGTTGTGTTCAATGTTCAAACGATGGTCATAAGATTCGATATCTCCTTGTAGTTTCTTTTAAGTGTTGCTGTGGTAGCAAATAGCCCTGCCTACTATATTCAAAACAAAATATTAGTTATTAAATTGAATCGCCTTCTTGCATGCTGTTCTAAGGAGGAACCCTCCTAACCCCAGTTTAAGAAGAATCTGGCAAGAAACTCGTCTGGTCTTTACGCTTTTTTGTATGATCCATGCTTATATTGTAACGGATGCCAAGTTTTTTGTCATCTACTTATTACGTAGGTTTCTTGTGTTATTTTTCCGAATAAAACATCTTCTGGAATAATCTGTTATTTTGTAATAAGTTTTATGAGACAATTTATTTTATTACGTTTTTAAATTTGCCAATCGACAAATCTGGCATGTCGCTTGGGACCTTGATAAAGAAGCGTACACATTGCCCAATAAAAGGTGTTTCCACAGTTAGGTTTGCTAAAGTTAATAACTTTAGCGAACCTAACTGTGGAAACTCGCTGTTTATCTATATTAATGGTATTAAATTATGATTATCGCTTTTTAACCGACTTCAAAAAAAGGAGGTTACTCAATTCGATTCGTATATTTTTTTTTATGTGTGTTCGTGGATAACTTCGTCGTTTATGAACCGATTTTGATAATTAGGAGGAGTTATCCCAAAGATGGTACCGTGATAAGGAAACCAGGATCTGATGATGGCATCCCAGATAAATCAAGGGGAACTTTCGACTTTTGTTTTTTTTTTCAAAGTATTTTAAAGCACTACTATTAAATGAAGGTCTGGAGTTGATCTGATGATGGAGCTGAAAGACAGTCGAGGGAACTCCTCAACGTTTTACCGCAATTACCTGGTGTTTGGGATTGATTCATTTGTATTGATGAGAAGGACAGTCAAGGGAACTCCTAAATTTTTTACAGTAGCTACCTTGTGTATATACATGAAGTCGGTTGTCTTTTTAGTTTTTAAAACGTAATTATTTCGTTCGTTAGTTCGAACAGTTTGATCCTAGCAGTATCCTCTAAGGCAGCTCGGAAAAATGACCTTGACATGTTTATGACATGACTTTATTAAAAGTATAAACAAAAATATTACCAATAAATAAATTTATTAAGAAACTCTTCATTTAGTTACAAGCTAAGTGTTTTTATAAAATATCGGAATTAATAAAATGACAAATTTAATTAGGTAATTAATATTTCTAAGTTTATGATGAATTATTTATCATCATCATCATTTCAGCCTTTAAGTAGTCCACTGCTGAACATACCTCCCCAATTGATTTCCAGGAAGAACGATTTTGAGCCCTCTCCATCCACCGACTTCCTGCGGTCTGACGTCTCGTCTTGTCGTCAGTCCATCGGGTGAGGGTCATCCTACTTTTCGTTTTCCTGTCCTTGGTCGCCATTCCAAAACTTAATTTATTCTCTAACGGTTATCAGTTCTGCGAGCTATATGGCCTGCCCATTGCCACTTCAACTTGCAAATTTTGAGTGTTATGTTAGTGACTTTGTTTCTTCTACGGATTTCCTTGTTGCGGATTATATAGGATTTTATTGAAGTATTATTGTGTTACCTTGTTTTTTTATATAAATGTTAAACTTGGTTAGAACATATTGTACATCATTTTCCAAATGGTAGCATAGCGAACATAACAAATAAATAAAACTCGTAATTTATGTTCTACAATAAATTAATTATGAATTAAATGTTGGATGTGAAATGAGCTCACTACCGGGGTTTTCCCTGGAGAATACAGTATGGAGTTCTTCAAAAGGGAAGTTAAAAGGTTTCTCAAACGTCGGCAACGCGCATGTAATGCTCCTGCTGTTGCAGTCATCCATAGACTTCGGTGATCGCTTACCATCAGGCGGGCCGTAAGCTTGTTTGCCACTATTGTGGTATTAAAAAAAGAACAATAAAGAATATTTTTACGGATAATGTTTAAATTAGATTATTCTGATAGTGTTCGTCGTTAGCTACAAATTAAAACGACATCAACTTAACATAGGGTGATGATTATCAAGTAAGTATATTATAGATTTTAATTCATTATAAAATTGTTGACTTGACAATAACTTTGAAAACTATTTCAAACGACGAAGTTCTAAGAATTTTACATTTAGATAGACACGGGCTTTACTCACGTATTATTTTGTCGATGGAGACACCGACACTGTTTAGATTCATCTAGAGAATCTTTATCAGGGTGTGTGGTGTGCTTAGATTCATCTAGAGAATCTTTATCAGGGTGTGTTAGATCCGCGGTCCGCACGTTGCCGCTCGAGTTCACGGTTCGCACTGAAATTCGCACGATACTAAGATTTTTTTTGAAAAAAGCAGACAATATATTTCTTGTTCTTCCTCCTTTATTTTTATTTTTCTTGTTTCCATATAGCCTCTAAAAAGCTTCAAAAAACGACACATTTTTCACCTACATAAAATCATTCGCTGAAAAGGTACCTTAACAATTAGAGAATTCTTTAACGACAAACTGAACTAACTTTCCTGGCACAGCTTGAGACCAAAATTTTCCCACCCAGCCACTTATAGTGACACAGTTTTTATTTTAAAAGCGTAAATATCTATTAAACTTATGAATTTATCACTTTAACCAACGTTACCGGTATCTTGGGGATATTTTTCATTCATTCAACATTGCCTAAAGAAACCGCGAGACACCCTAACTAGCGGTTGAGGTGCAAACTATAAGCGATTTTAAATTCTACTTAAATATGCAATGCAGTCATTAGTAAAATAATGCAGTTGTAGAACCTGCATTTATACTCTCAAGACAACTTTGTATATACCTACATATATTATATGAGCAAATTTATAAATTGTATTTTGAATCTTTATTAATCGTACATGTTTATCTCTAGTAGGTACTATAAATATTTCAAAATCATATAACAAAGATGGTACTATATTAGCTAGATGACTTTTAAAATACATATACCTACCTATACTTATAAGAACCTGACGTGCTTTTTAACATACATGCATAATGTTCAATTTACCCTGACAAAATATCTCACAGAACAACACATAATTTTTGTTCTGAACTCGCAACCTATAACGTGAAAGGCAGAGTTAATACCAACTGAGCTATCAGTTAAAAATATAAGTGGACTAATAATAATTTTAGGCGTTTTAGTTTTGCTAGCCCCTTTGCAGCTAGCTCAACTTATATAAATATAAAATCAACTCAAGACTTACAATAAGAGGAAAGACAATGGGCAGGCTTATCGCTACCAGCAATCTCTGCCAGGCATGACTTTGTTAAGGCGCATGCCTAATAATCCTTTGCGATACCAGAATGTATTATGATATTCCTCTAATTGGATCTCGACGCCTAAAAGGTAAAAACGCAAGTCAAGTTTATACACCGCTCTATTCTCATAGCTTGTACCTACCGGAAAACCGAAAAACCGTATCCATTTTAATTTGTCGTTGAGAGGATTGTGTCTAGTTGAGTCTTAAGTCCTGATTTATGGTCCGTTCCTTGCGTTATATCCACTTTGGGCCAAATTGGTCCTAATGTGGGAATTGGAGCAGACTAGATTTGAGCCTAGAGTGGAGATAAGTTTCCAATTGAGTATTACTTGAAGCACATGTGTGTAATTCAGTAGGTACTCATTTCTGGATTTTAATAGGTACCTTAGCCATAACAGAGGCTATAACACAACCTTATAATAAACTAGCTGTCCGCACGCAGCTTCGCCTGCGTTTAAGTTTTTTCCCGGGCCTTCGTTCATCTGTTGAAGATGATTTAGGTGGCGTCAGTAAAGCTACAGAGCAGTTAATTGTAATTGAAAACTCTCGTTCATGGATCCACTCCAGCAAGCTGAGGAGCTGAAGTTTCCACTTAACTGACGTCACTCTGCCTGGGATTGTGTTTGATAGCGCAGGCCTTCCCAGGTACCCACACTAACTTCTCGACCTTGCCGACAGGACCCGCAGGAAAGACGAATCAGTACATGAGGTGTCGGTTCGGTTGCAGGTGCATAACGGCTGGCACCGAGCCGGGCTTGTTTCAAGTTTTCCTTCTGTAATACTATCTTTTCCCGGGACAAACCTATTTTCCCGGGATAAAAAGCTTATGATAAAATAGCTTATGTTACCCGGGGATAGTATAGCTTTCCAACGGTAAAATAATTGGTTCAGTAGTTTTGGAGCCTATTCAATATTAGTATTAAATAATAAATAAATAAATAATGCCGGACATTTCACACAACATCATCTGGCCCCAAGGTAAGCAGAGCTTGTGTTATGGGTACCACATGGCTGATATACTACTTATATATATAATTTATGTAAATACATACATATTATACATAGAAAAACCCAGACCTGAGACAAATACTTGCATATCATACAAACATTTGTCCCGCGGCGGGAATTGAACCCGCTACCTATTGCGTTTCAGCCGGGCCCACTGCCCACTGCGTCACAGAGGTCGTCAAAAAATAAATATTGAAGGACATTGCACACAACATCATCTGCTCCCAAACTAAGGATAGCTTATAATTATGGTGACCAGATGACTGATAGAATACTAATTAGATATATTTAAATACATACTTATGATACTTTAAAACATTCAGACATAGAATAAACTCCCAAGTTTGTCACACAAATGTTTATCCTGGAAAGAAATGGAACCCTCAGCCTACAGCGCAGAAGCTACTACCAACGGTGCTGACAGGCCAGTCAAATCATTAGGAATATCATTAACCCGTAAGCAAGAATCCGGCGGAATTAAAAAGACAAAACTCTTTCGGAGAAGATGGCAGATGCGCGTTTACGGTTATAACAGTTGCAACATCTATCAAGACATGTTGCACGTCAAATCTTTTTATGACAAAATTGTTTTGAAGCTTGAAGGTATTAAAATGCAATTAAACAACCACAAACTCACTGATGGCTATGATAACACAAGTTGTAAGGACTGTGGTAACGACGCAATTACTGATTGTCATTTGAATAGACGTTCTAGCAATGTAAAGGACATTCATCAATGGTCGACTATGGTGAATGCATTTATAACGGAGTTTACGGCTGCCGGCGCACCAAAAGAATTTTGTTCAGGGAAACGGAATTTAGCTGCCGATTGTGCATCCGCTAAACTGCGCGGTTAAACCGACTCACCGATACAGCCTATATACACAAAGTAGTGTCAGTGATTTTATTTTAAAGGAAATACTCTATAATTACGTCTTAAGAACTAAAAAGAAAACCTTCTTCATTGAATAAAATTTGAACCTATAATACATTTTTAGTGGAAAGTAGATGTAAAATAAACGCACCGCTCCAATGAGACAGCGAGGTATCGAAGTACACGAAAACATCATCGATGTATACAATTTTTTGATTTTTTAGATTTTGATAAAATTTAAATATGATCATCTGTGAAGTATAACCCTTTCAAACAAAAAAAGAATTTTCCAAATCGGTTCAGGTGTTTTCGAGTAATCGGAGAACATCCAAAAAACAAAAAGTTTCCGTTGAATTGAGAACCTCCTCCGTTTTGATGAAGTCGGTCAAAAATACTAATCAATATGACGCTTGCAATGCAAGGTTACACGCACATCATCGCCGGTAGACATTAATTTGTCTGATTGCTCAGCAATTTCATGTGCTCCAGTGCCATTCAAATCTAAACTGTAATGCTTGCACACTACTGCTTGCAAGAAGAATATCCAACACTGTTGTAGTACCCACCAAAACAGGCTCTTGCTGTTTGTGTATCAACTGTTTCTGATGTTTCTGACACGGTTTTTCATAGAAATTTTGGTATTTATATACAACTACTTGACACGTGCCTTCGTTCTTCGTTGACTTCGTTGGGCGGTTACATCACAAAAAATATTAAAGTAACTAATATCGCTATTAAAAAAAGATACCTATTCAAAATATTGTAATAATTACAGAGGTTAACAAACTTACGGAGACATATTGATAGATGGCGCTAGTGTCCACCCGCGGCTTCGCCCACCCCGTTCCCGTTCCCGTTGTTTTTCCGGGATAAAAATAGCCTATATTGTAATCCTAGTTACTAACTATATTTCTTTTAAGTTTCATCCAAATCGATCCAGCGGTTCTTGAGTTATAGATATATAGATAGATAATACCTTAATGCCCAACCGCGTATTGCCGGGGGACAGATTGACGTGTGGGAGGCCTTACCTGTGTTGACGACGATAACACGAATCCATTACAATACTCAACAATCTGGCCTCATTCCAATTCATCACGTTTCGGGCTCGTTGCCCGTATGTTGGGCCCGGCCCGGCCCATTAATGCAAATGCACCCCCGCGGCCGTTCAAATTAGTTCCACCACTATATCATATTGCTGAAACCGAATGGTACAAGCGATGGAAACTATTATTATTGAAGTGAAAACTTCTTTTAGCGCGGTACGCATTTTTTTAAATGAGGTAAAACCTCTGGATTCGCGACACCGTTACCGTCTGGGGCGAGACGCAGCCGGCTGCCGCGCTCGCCCCATTTGATTATAAACCTTAATTCACATGTTTACAGTCTACTTTTGTATGGAGAAGTTTACTGAGTTAGTTTCTTTGATATATTATCTACATTCTGAACAAAAAATATTGCATCATCTGTGTTCGTTTAGTATTTGATTGGCAGTCGCCATAATTACTGATTTTGAAGTGATTTATTACTAAACTCAAATGCGCCAAAATAAGTTTTCACTTCTGTCGGCACTCCCGGAGTGCAACCCGATTTTTTATTCGATACTAGATTAGGCAAAGCTTGTTCTTTGGTCCAGATGACTAATAGAAAAGGTACCTGTATAGGTACTTGTAAATAGATACTTTGCATACTTTTCTCGAATCTTTCCTCACCGGGGCTCCACACTGTGATATATTCGGGAGTGGGATGACTAGCTTGATGCACGAGTGTAAGAGAATGTTTGAAGTGTGGGCTATGAAGTCTAGTATAAGTTTATAACCTGGCATAGCTTGACATTACTTTATAATTTTAAGTCGATAATATATTTTCTTAAAATTATAAATAATTAAATTATTGACTTTTAAATATGTTTGACATTACCTATACAATTGATGAAATTCTGTAAATAATCTTGAGTAATATATTTATCGTTTTGGTTGATTTACTGTTATGTTATAAATTGTATGAATAAATAGAATTGATTTGAAAAAAAAATAATTGAATCACATTTGAACAAGAAAAGAAGAAAAGAAAGAAAATTTATTCATTTGATAACACATTACAGAGCGGATCAATTAAAAAAAATGTAACGATATGGAATCAAAAATAAAAACAAAAGATATGAAAAAATTAAAAACTATATAATACAAACTACATCGTGTAGCTAATTAGGTACTATCAAACCAGACCAGGTACCTACGAACCAAGTAGGTAGGTAGTTGGTAGTTAACCAAGTAGGTAACAAGCATCTAGGTACGTTCAGCACACAAATCTGTATCCAGGGAACCTACACCGTAGAAGACAAAGTTACTACTAACTAAGCAGTGCGGCCTGTTAAACATTAACTATTTTAAATAAAAAGCTCGTAAATAAGATGGTATCGCACGAAAACATGTGTAATGATAAAGCTATTGATATGATTCACAATCAAAATCGAGAATAAGCGACTCTGTTTAGTCAAACTCGTAATAACAACAGTGAATGTCGATTGAACAATGTATTCTGATACTTATCCAACTTACATTAGATTTGCATTAGATGTAGCTAGTAACAATGCATACATGCACTTAGTCTATAGCAGATCTAAAGCACATCGGAAAATTAAGCTGGCTATTGGAGTACAGGGACGTATTGTAGAATGGTACCCGAAAATAAAAGAATTTAATAATAAAACATAAATATTCCTACTGTGGTTTGAGAATGTCGTCGATTTGTATATTATTAGAATTATTTATGTAACTAAAAAATCATTAGCAATTTGAAACATTATCAGTAGCTAAGGAATGTTATCCGCAAGTATTATATTTAAAGTAAATATGTTTTACTTTAAACTTTTTTTACGTACCTTTACTTTTTTTACTTTACCTGAGTGGATATTTGGTCATATTTACAATTGTAGTTTTATAAATGATCCTACAAAAAAGCGACAGGACGAGGACGAGTTTCTTCTCAGACTTTGGTAAGGTGGAATTGGCGCCTGAAATCACTTAAGACTTTTCAAAGTGATCATTGTGATTGTATTAATAATAACGTTTTAAAAACTAAAATGAAAACCGACCATGTTGTATACAATTTGAGAACATAAAATTATTTTATTTTGAAATTTTTAGTGGAAAGTAGATGTATTTTGTTTATAATATAATATGGGTAGACCAACTAAACGCACTGCTCTGCACTGCACGTAACGAAAATATCATCGATGTATACAATTTTTAGATTTTTGATGATAGTTTAAAAACCGCTCGACCGATTTCGATAAAATTTAAATGGGTGGTCCCATGGGAAGAAAAATAAAAAATAGTTTTTCAAATCGGTTTAGGCGTCTTTGAGTAATCGGTGAACATACATAAAAAAAAAAGATTCTGATGAATTGAGAACCTCTTCCTTTATGATGAAGTTGGTTTAAAATGTTTTTGACATTGACTTTGTTACTCAAACATGCTTTAGAGACAGAATAGACTGGGATGAGATTATTTTTTGGTCGTCTTGAAAAGCAAACATTGCGCTCAAGCAAATATTTATTTTTGACGAGTTATTTTGGGTTTCATTAGTCATTTTGGTGATTTTATTTAAATAGAGCTAGAACACTCGCGTGTAAATAATTGGATTAAAAGCTTGTGTTTCTTTGTGGTTTGAGCAAAATTAATCCGTAGCATTCAATATAAGCAATCTATATAAAATAACAAATGACGAATGAACAAATTAACTTTTTATATAGCCTATGACACGCTTGTAATTCAGACGAATCAAACGACACCTCATGTGTCAAAATCCGTCCAGCAATTTGGGCTACAGCGACAGCCAAAGGATCCTGCATATATACATACATACACCTCAAAAACAGATACTTACCCTCTTTCTTCGCAGTCGGGTAAAAAAATAGTAATGTAAACCAATAATTGCTTGCTGCCTGTACTTTATACAAAAATGATGCAAATTGAATTTCACTAATTTACTTGTAACTAATTTACAATAACCCTTACCTACCTGTGACGAACTTACACATACTTTTAATGCATGTGACGAATTTATTTTCAATGTATGGAGTTTACAAAAATGTGACAAATTTACTTTGTGGCAAATGAACAACAACGCCTATAAACAATCTAAACACTTGACATTGCCAAAATTGACATTATTATGATACATACATGTCATTAACCTGGAATAAAATATAGACCATATCGATTCTTCGTCTGTCATTTCATGAAGTACCTAACATAGCACTTCTAAATTATTTATTTATTTCTCGTTCTATTGCACGTTTTATTGACAACTGAATTATATGTGTATTATGGTACAATGTGATTTGAACGACGAGGAATCCCGAGAAAGCTCTAGACAGCTATTCCGCGATGACGTTTAGAATAGATAAATTACGATCGACTTTATAAGACTTTATTATCAAACAATCACTTGACACTGGCAAAATTGCCGACAAGACAGATGCCAATATAAGAAAAAAATAAGAAGACAGATCATATCTTTTTACGTACCACGTAGCAAAGCCACGTAGAAATTAATTATAAACTAGAAAGATGTCAGATACAGCTCTGGTATACTAAATCACATCTGCTGTCGCTATAGTTGGGGAAATTAGCAGCAATATTGCACAATTAGCAGCGACAATATGACGCGGCGCGAGCATCGATATCGCATCGTCCAGAGACTGGCATTGGCACGCTGCTCGCAGTCCAATTTGTGCGAGTGAACATCGGAACTGTGAAATTGCTAATTTTGTTATTAGGTTGCAAAATTGCTTATAAACGCGGGATTGTATAGTTTTTACGAATGTAGCTTTAACTGCTTCTTTTTAGCGATCCGTGCATCAAAGCGCGGCGTCACCGATTACCATGTTTTATGTGCGTTCTAAATGCTGACGACCGATTTTGCTGTCAATTTACTTACTTGTTAGTTCACACTGCTTATTTTTATGATAACAGAATTAGACACAAAATATACTTTTTTTTCCTTCTTGCTTTCTTTCTTTATTTCTTTTAAAACGAAACAGTTTACCCTTATAGGATTATGTATGTCTGTCAGTCTGTATATGCGTCTGTCTTTATGTCAAGACCCTTTTTCTCAAAAGCGCCTAACTCAGGTATGAAGTTGAAACAAATAAGAAATACGTCTAAAATTAAGTCTACGATTCTTTGTATCTGTACAAAAACAAGCATCTACGACAACGCAATCAATAAATACGGCCTAAATACGGTCATTTATGCCATATATGTTGACGATCGCCAGTAAATCCAAACCTATGGTACTTTCCGATGACTTAAAATCATGAAATTTTCCTAAGAAGCAAGGTCTTACGGCACAAGTAATGGAAAAATAACAGTTTTTATTTATGGGTTTATTACGTAAAAGAAATATTTGCGATTAGAAAATCATTAAAACATGAGTGATGTTTATCGATGTATGGGAAGATTTTTTAACTACAGTCATTTATCATTGAATCCAACTGATCTGTACCATAACAATATTGAGTGATTTAATATATAGTAATGCCGTAATGCCACCAGTATCTTGGGAACTCTGCCCTCTGGCAGTGATCTGGATCAGTTGAGCTATCTATAGATCTTTTTAAACTGTCCTTTGATAGCTCAACTATTTCACGTGTATTTATATTATTGTATATTATTTTGTAAATATCTGTAATTATTTCTGTAAATAAATGTCGTAATTTAATAGTTTATGACAATGAAGTCATCCGAACTGGACCGATGGTAACTATGATGGTGAAAAAAGTAGGCAGGCAGATCGGTATGGTCACCCTCCAAGGCATGACTTTCACACATGATATTTTAATGTTTTGTGGATGCCGTTGGGCGATCTATTTGCTCCGTTATCACAGAGTGGACCACTGACTTATAGAAGTGGAAGATAAGCTGTTTGTAAGATTACTCGTATGAATCATATTGTTTTTATTTTGGCATAAAGTTTCCTAAGTAATTATGTACACAAACATCTATTTAAAATATGAATCGCTATTTATCATGTTCACGGCATCACGCGGGAACGGCTGGACCGATTTCGCTTTTTTTTTTGTTGTGTTTGTTATTTTCAGGAGAAGTAAGAACCTTCTTAAAGAAAAGAATAAGAAAATCGCGTGAAAAATTAAACTTTATGGCGTTTGACATAACTGTCAGTTGTTTGACAGTTATATATTATAAATTAATATTCATAGTTAAGACAAGACAACGTCAGTCGGATCAGCTAGTTCAATATAAAATTCACAAGCATACGAAAATATTTTGAATTACCCAGACATTTATCATTTTAAACGCTCGTTGTAATTTGACTGTTATTCTAGCTAAATTTATTCTACTTATTTTTATTCAAACAATCTTCAAGGTCACTGAGATCGTTCCACCAGAACACGAATGTAATAACATTTCAGTACCGTCGTTAGTCCTGATACATTTTTGATGTGTTTGCCCGTAATATCATCCCCTAGCCATCAATTACACGTGGTGACATTCCAAAAATCCAACCCTTGAGGTAAAAGCGACCCTCAAAGGCAACCTGTGTTGGGAATGTCAAGGTTTTTGACAATTTTAGTTCTTTTGTAGAACCTTTGTGCTTCGTTGGATGACTTTTTTTATTAAACACTTTTTTAAGGTTTTCTATGTTTTGGTGTTTTGTGAAGAACAGTCAGATATCCTGAACCCGACACTATGATTATGGTGACTGGGGCCACCCGAAGTCCTCTTCCACACCAATAATTAAAATAAAATATTTTCCTTATATATTTACATGTTATTGATATATATGTACCTACTAGTATTCGGTATCTATGTACCCATGGCTCTACTGCTTCTTATTTGCCCGCGCTCCTTCCAGTGATGTCCCATTATCATTATTATTATTCTTATACCTATCTGTATTTCGTACAGTTCCTTATTATTATTATTTACTAGTGGCTCACCTTTTAGTTCCGACGGAAGATCAGCGTAGCGTTGTATAGTTCCGACTGTATAACGCAACATATTGCTAAGACGGACACCAATTTGTAACAGCACACTTAGACGATTGCGAGAAACTAAATCTTTAGTTTAGTTTAATTTACGTTTCTGATTTTCTTTGTTTTTGTTTTGAGTGTACCTTCATATTGTTTTTTTATGTGTAAGTACTTATGTATTAACAAAAATAAAAATAAATCTTCTATTTTTTTTCTTTTTTTCAATAAAATGACGAAACACGTAGTACTATAGCTGTCAACTTTCCAGGTTCCAGAGACCTTATCGTTGCTTAGGCGTTGATTTGTTAAGAACGACTTTAATAGTTTTACCAGGAGTACTTTTTATTTATGTATGCTTAATAGGTATCTACTTACTTCTGCACGTCCGCTGATAAAGAGTGTTCTCGAAACAACAAAGCTCAGTGCCCAACAATGGGACTGTATTAGAAATATAAAGGGGCAGACGTGTGGCAATGAGCACATCCTGGATAAACAATCTTGAATTAATGGCTTGAGCAACAAGCGGAGGCGGTAGATATCGCGATTTTATCACAAACATTAAACATAAATATTATTATTATTTTTTTAGAAATATACAGACTGATATAAAATACATGTGTAACAGTTGAGGTATCTAAGAACCTTTTAAAACATTCGTGAATTATACTATACATTTAGATCGCACGTGCGAATCGTGAACGCGAGCAACGAGCTGACCGCGGATCAAACTCACCCTGATGAAGATTCTCCAGATAAATCGAAACCGTATTCATGCTTTTATCGACAATATAATACGTAGGTAAACCCCGTGTTTATCAAAATGTGAAAAATATCTGTAAACCGTATAAAACGATCTATGGATAGTTTCAATTGTCCAGGTCACTACAAGAGGGTAGCGTTCCAAAACACTGGTGGCAATGCCACGTTGAATGGCAATGCTAATACCCTGGGCCAGATAGGAGCCAGTTTTTGAGTCACGCGAAGTTTCTACCAGATGCCCTGAAATAATTTAAATACCGCTGTTCCCCAGGGTCTCGACTCAAAAGGTTCAAATTTTTAGGCCCTATCGAGAACGAACATATTTGCGTCTTTTGAGATTTCGATACGATCAGCCACCGCAATAGCTCTAACAGAAGCCTCCAGTCATTAAATATTGCTAAAAAAATTACGCAAATTGTTGAATAATCCAAAAAAATGTTCTAAACATGTTCCATTTTTTCAACCAAAATTCATGCAAAAATAGACAGCATCGGATACTCAACGCCTCATCAATTTGCATTGTCTTTCAAACTAATTTTTGACTCCCCGTCCTCATTTGACGCAGGAATCTGTTATAAAAATTCTCGTAAGTCAGAGTTGATTTATGACCCACCCCTTGACCCCCCGAGGGTGGACGTTAGTGACGCAACGACCCCTTCAGAATTCTTAAACGTAATTAAAAACGAGCGTTAAATTTCTTTGAAAATTCTCTGGAGTTTGAGAAGTAGCGTGCATTCTTGCTGGATTTTTCTTTACCATTTCATTACATAGTATAAAACAAAGTCGCTTCCCGCTGTCTGTCTGTCCCGTTGTATGCTTAGATTTTTAAAACTATGCAACGGATTTTGATGCGGTTTTTTTAATAGATAGAGTAATTCAAGAGAAAGGTTTATATGTATAAAACATGCATAATTTAGTACAAAAACACTGATAATTTTAGTGGTTTCTAATGTGGTGTCGTAAATAAACACATTTTTTGCGCTTACATTGCAAACGCTGGCTGAACCCTACGAGATAGATCAAAATAATGTACCACAGTATTGTACACCTTAAAAAGGTCTACACAAAAGTCCGCAATGGTATATGTCTATCTCTTAGTCTATGTTATTCTCTTAGATAACGTTGTATATAAAGACATTCTGTAGTATATATAGTATCAGCATTGCACCCGTGTGAAGCCGGGGCGGGTCGCCAGTTTTTATTATAAAATACAATCATCGCATTTACATTGTACCTGCGTCGCTTCGCTAGAAATTATTTATGACACAAACAGAGACTCCTGCAATAAATTTATGAGAACCCAATAAACCGAGGGTCAGAGGGAGTACAATAGAAACTACTATTGGTTCTGTGCCATAACAAGCGACCGTCATTGCTGCTAGTATTTTCTGTAGGAGTAGTCTTGAATCAGTGCATTTTGTACCTTGTGTTATAGAAATAAATGTCACCCTACGACTCTACTATTATAAAACGGACTCTACCATTAGCAAACAATAGACCATAGTACTCAATGCTCTCTGACGTCGCTCTTTGTACTTCTATTGTTAATTATATCAAACAGTTATTGCTTATCAAGTAAGTGCGTACGTCTTAAAAGGAGGAGGACATAATAATAATAATACCGGACATTTCACACAGCATCATCTGGCCCCAAAGTAAGCAGAGCTTGTGTTATGGGTACCACATAACTGATATACTACTTATTTACGTTTTTTTTGTAAATACATACATATTATATATATGAGGAGCAATGAGCACAGTAGGTCACGTTTGAAGTCTATATTAATAATAGCTGCTGTCTGAGATTTTGCGCGCGCGGTTTCTACATAGCCTTCTTTCCTCAAGCTATAAACCTTCTAATTACCTACAGATTTTTATCAGAATCCGTTCAGCCGTTTAGCCGTGAAAACAAACAGAACCCTTTCGCATTTATAATTTTACAATAGATTTATAGTTTGGATATGGATTAAAAAGAGGTTGAGATGGAGGTACATTTGTAAGTTTATTTGTTGGGGGTATCTTTACTAACTACTGAGCCAATCCTAATAAAATATTGAGAGAACTGGTGATCTAATGGTACTACCAGGCGGGGCCTTTTCGATCCTAAGGTCTTGGGTCCGGTCCGGTCCGGTCATGCACTAATGGATTTTTTATACGAAAAATGTATGTATTCTCAAAAGGTAAAAAAAAACATCGTGAAGAAATCGGCACGTCGTAGAACCTTAAAATTTCCATTACATGTACCAAGTGTACGAAAGGAGCCTCTGAGATGTACTTTACTTCATAATACACACTGTTTCAAAATAACTAACGATATAATAATAATATATTACAATTCACACAACACCATCTGCCGTATGCGTGAGAGAAAGGAAAGCCAGACAGACTGGCGCCGTAACGCGTTACGTAACTAAGCAGTTTACCCTCCCATAAGAAGTTATCTCTTCAAAAATATAAACGAATTCAGAACCTCAAACCTCGAGAAAAATATTTTATTTTAAGCATTTTAGTTTTTTATTACTTATCAAATTTCGTAAACACCACTGGAAAGTCACAAAGGGAAATACGAAATTTCGTTTAGGTACTTGGTTGACATTCTTTTTTTCAGATATTTTGATTTAAAAACCAATCATGATAAAATCTATGGGAAATATACATGTACTTACATAAAAACATTTTTTTTTTCATATCGGTTAATAAATGACGGAGTTATGAGGTAACAAACATAAAAATAATACATCCGAATTGAGAACCTACTTTTTTGAAGTTGGTTAAAAATATTATGGAATACAATATTATATATAATAATACATTATGTACATAAATGACCAAATGTATTAGTTTGGTCACCATAATACAAACTATGCTATTTATGCTATAAATAAATAAATAATACCGGACATTTCACACAACATCATCTGGCCCCAATGTAAGCAGAGCTTGTGTTATGGGTACCACATGACTGATATACTACTAATATACTTTTTTTTTGTAAATACATACATATTATACATAGAAACAACCAGACCCGAGACAAATACTTGCAGATCGTACAAACATTTGTCCCGCGGCGGGAATCGAACCCGCAACCTGCTGCGTCTCAGCCGGGTCTTAGCCCACTGCGCCACAGAGGTCTAATAAGCATAATAAATAATAATAATAAATAATCCCGGACATTTCACACAGCATCATCTGGCCCCAAAGTAAGCAGAGCTTGTGTTATGGGCACCACATGACAGATATACTACTTATATACTTTTTTTTTTTTTTGTAAATACATACATATTATACATAGAAACACCCAGACCCGAGACAAATACTTGCAGATCGTACAAACATTTGTCCCGCGGCGGGAATCGAACCCGCAACCTTCTGCGTCTCAGCGGGGTCTTAGCCCACTGCGCCACAGAGGTCTAATAAGCATAGTTTGTATTATGGTGACCAAACTGATACATTTGGTCATATGTACACAATGTATATATTTTTAACCGACTTCAAAAAGTAGGTTCTCAATTTGGATGTATTATTTTTATGTTTGTTACCTCATAACTCCGACATTTATGAACCGATTTGAAAAAATATTTTTTTATTTAAGTATATGTATATTTCCCATAGATTTTATCAAGTTTGGTTTTAAAATCAAAATATCTGGAAAAAGTATGTCATCCAAGTACCTAAACGAAATTTCGTATTTCGCTTTGTGACTTTCCAGTGGTGTTTACGAATTTCGATAAATAATAAAAATCTAAAACGCTTAAAATAAAATATTTTTCTCGAGGTTTCAGTTTCTGAATTCGTTTGTATTTTTGAAGGGATAACTTCATATGGGAGGGTAAACCGCTTCGTTACGTAACGCGTTACGGTGCCAGTCGGTCTGGCTTCCCTTTCTCTCACGCATACGGCAGCGGTAGGCAGAGTCCTTCTCTCGCACTGTAACCCACAGCGCTAGTTAGATTAGTTTAAGTTATCACTTCTGTGGTGCGTCCCGAGACGCACACTTTTTTTTTATATTCAATGATGTCGATTTTTTTTTAGTTTTTGAAACGTTGTTTTTATACTGATACTTTATTACACCCAGACACAGAACAAACACCTTATATATGTTCATCTCACATACATATATTTGTCCTGGGAGGGATTGAAACCTCACCCTACAGCGCAGAAGGCAGAATACTGCCAACTGAGCTGACAGGTCACGTCACATATTTTTGAAGTGAAAACTTCTTTTAGCGCGGTACGCATATTTTTATATGCGACCTCTGGACTCGCGACACCGTTACGAGACGCAGGGCAGCCGCGCTCACCCCATTTGATTATAAACCTTAATTCACATGTTTACAGCCTACTTTTGTATGGAGAATTTTACTGAGTTACGTTCTTTGATATATTACGAGTATCTACATTCTAAACAAAAACATAAAAGAATATTATAAATGTATTTCAAAGTCTAATAGCTAATAAAACACAATTCTTAACCCAATAACCCAATAACCCTAGTACCCATCTAAAAAATGTCTAACGCGCCAAAATAAGTTTTCACTTCTGTCGGCACTCCGGGAGTGCAACCCGTTATTTATTTAATTTTATCACTAGTAAGCAGCGAGACGAATAGCTAGTTGTGTACATAGTCCAACAATATATATTTATTACTTGGAAATAGTGTCTAGTCTAGAATTTGAGCAGATTTGGGTCAGTCAGAATGGGCTACTAGTGTCAAAAGTGAAGCCAAAGGCCCCTGATAGTGGACTCCTTGGATAAAGAGTACAAGTTATAACCAAATTATGTTTTTAAATAGAGTGTGAGATATACAACGACAATTTTATGAATAACGATATTTTTTATACTAGTTTGCCTAAAATATTATGCAATATATAATATTATGCATTTTAAAAATAAAAATATATCACACTAGCTGCTGCCCGCGGCTTCGCACGCGTGTTACTTCCATAAAAAGTAGCCTATGTCCTTCTCCAAGGTCCCATCTACCTCTATATCAAAACTCATCAAAATCGTATCAGCGGTTTAGGCGTGAAAACGTAACAAACAGACAGACAGAGTTACTTTCGCATTTATAATATTAGTATAGATTAAAACAATTTGCTTGACTTTGCTGAACTCACCACATTAAATAAATTATTATTATTATATTATTTTGTTAATATCGCAAATTTTCAAATGTTTTAACAGTTATTCTGCTATTCGGGATTCCACATATTAAAAATCATTAAAATCGGTCCAGCCGTTCTCAAGATAAAAATGGTGTAATTACCTTTAACTAACACGACTTTGTTTTTGTATATATAGGTTTAATTGTTTTGGATCGGCCTGTTCATTAGCGTTTAAGTAAAATTATACTGAATTATCATAATTATGTTTTATTATTCCATATAAAATAAACAAATAAACCGCACTATTTATGTACCACAGACAATGCTACAGTTACTACGGTACCTCGTAATGCAGTTTTATTGCACAGCGGCCAATAAAGTAAAGCATTTGTCATTTCGCCGTGGTTTAATGGATCGTGCAGGATAATAAGTTGGAAAACTGTCGTAAATAATTTTTAAGTGCCAGGTTGTATATTTTTCTAACGTGGATACAATGTATGAAGTTTATTATATTTATTGACTGCGCTTATCTTTTGCTCTAAAAGCATTTATAAGTTTTTAGGTATAGTTCGTTTTCGATTAGGCATATAGTTTAAGAACCTTACTTTAGAAAATGTCTGTTTAAAATAGTGTCATCTCTTTTTAAATGGCTTCAAAAAGGAGAAGGTTCTCAACTCGGTGCTAATGTTTGTATGATCTGCAAGTGTTTGTCTCGGGTCTGGGTGTGTCTATGTATAATATGAATGTATTTACAAAACAAAAAGTATATCAGTCATGTGGTACCCATAACACAAGCGCTGCTTACCTTAGGGCCGGATGATGCTGTGTGAAATGTCCGGCATTGTTATTATATTATTATTGTTTTTATTTGTTTTTCGTTGCCTCAAAACTCAGTCATTTATGAAACGATTAGAAAAAATATTAAATTATAATATAATATTAAAATAATATTATTATAATATTAATTATAATATTAAATTATTTTTTATATTTTTTTTATTGAATTAAATATGTTAAAGGATATATACTTCCCGATTGGTCCTATAGAAAGTATCAAAATCGGTTTAATAGTTAGGTTTTTAAATGAAAATAAAACAAAAATTCACTCATGTAAACGAAATTTCGATAGTTTGCTTTCCTGAGACTTTTCAAATTTAATTATCCGCTACAAGAGTTAGCCACTGACACTGCGAAAACATACGACAGTAGCCGTGGTCAATCAGTTTCAAATTGTTGATAGGCTGATGAAGCCTTGGCATTCCATAAACCGTTGCGAATGAGATGAGTTCATCTCGCGCGGTTTGCGGTGGTGACTGAAACAGCTGCGGTTAGCATCTTGTCAAGTGTTTTGCGCAGTTATAAACTTTGGGAATTAGCAACCTTCCACCCAATTACCGAACCGTTGTTTTTAAACCATGTTTTGATGGCAAAACGCTCTTGTCATCTCGAAGGGTTTTAGCTGAAAATTAGTGTTTGCTCTTTGAACAAAATTATGCGCTAAGCTATGACCTGTTTTTTTTAATATTTATTTATTTATATTTGAAAACCCAACAGCTAAAAAAACAACATAATACTAAAAAAGAAAAAGCGAGCCAATTACAGGTTAACACTGATGGAAACATTGTATTCAAAGGTGAGAACACTATTTTATCGTACCTTTATAAAAAGAGGCACATGCTCACCAGATATAATAATTACAATCATCAGAGTTTCTTACTTAATAAAAATAAAAGCATATAAAACATTTGTTAAACCTATTCGGTTGGTACCATCTTACTAAATTAGGAACGCTTCATTGAATTAGATAAAATTAAATTAGGATAAGTTGGTAGCACCAAAATACCAAAGGTTAATTTGACAGTTCAAAACCTAATTTTAGCTAAAATTAGTTAGATTGGTGCCAAGAGAATCGAGGCCAATACCTCATATTCAAAGTTACACTTAGATCTTTTTAAGGTTGTCTAAAGGGTATAATATAGATAATTGATTCAGGCGTGACTTTGCGGAAATCCATTACAAAACATTAAACAGATGGGCAAATATTTAGTACAATTCCGCTAATCTATTCCTAAAGAGTTACCTCCAAAAGAAATTCTCAATGAGTCTCATTCTGACGTTGGTCGAAGCAACAAGTCTGCAGAGCAGAGCGTTTTTTCGTCGGGGTGCGGAGTGAGTCAAGTGTTCCTGAGGATGCCTCGTGGAGGGGCGAAACACGTGTCAAATTTCTTTTGGAGGTAACTCTTTAGGAATAGATTAGCGGAATTGTACTAAATATTTGTCCATCTGTTTAATGTTTTGTAAAGGTTATAAAGGAAAATGCATCATAATAAAGTATTTTTATTCGAGGATACTCTGTCAGTTATCTGTTTATAAATAAATAAATCTGGTCCCAAAGTAAGCAGAGCTTGTGTTATGGGTACCTCATGACTGATTATACTACTTATATATCAAAAATTTTTTGTAAATACATACATATTATACATAGAAACACCCTATTATAGGACAAGCTATGCGACGTTTGGGGCTTCTTCTTCTTCTTCTTCGTTAATGTCATGTGTCATAATGATGATAATTTTACCACTGTCAAGTGATTTGATTATAAAGTCTTAGTCGAATGTCGATCATTATTTGAACATTCTAAACGTCATCGTGGAATGGCCATCTAGAACTTTCTAGGGATTCCTCGGCGTTCAAATAACATTAGACCACACTTATAACTCACCTACACTTATAATTCAATTATCCTTTCTTGTGCTAAGAAGTCACAAATTATCGATTAAAATTCGGCTAAGATTACTCAATAAAACAATAATTAGCACGAAAGAAATAATTAAATTTGAAGTGCTATGTTACTACGTGAAATGACCAAAAAAACCGGCTCCTTCGTCTTTTCTACCATTTCGGAATGGCCATCAAACATTTTATTAGATTACTCGTCGTACACATCACGCAGTAACATATAATACACCTTTTAATTCAACTGTCTTCACTTGTGCTAAAAAGTCACGATTTTTTGATTAAAACTCCGCTAATATTACCCAAATAAAACATGATATAACACGCGATAAACTTATTAATTTGAAAGAGTTACTTCGTAAAATATCAAACGAACTATCTCCCAAGCTATGCTAAGTTTGGGGCTAAATGGTATCATATCTAAACTGTCAGACCTATCAGACCTTAGACGTAGCCTACGTCAGAGACACCTTATATTAATATTTTGGCGATACCTACATTTTTTCATATAGGTTAGTATCGTGTACCGTGTGTCATAAAACAGCAAGCAAGTCATTGCAATATATGCAGTTCGTCTGCATCCTTGGAGACTATCTCAGTATAAACACGCGCCGCCTCCGCGCTCAAATATTAACACATCCTCAATTTAGTTCAACTAATTTCTTGGCTCGACAGACAGGTCAGTACCTACTTAGTCTAGACTTTATCATTAAAAGGCTGTTTAAAATAACCGGAACTTTTGACAAGTTCACACATATAAGAGAATTGAAAAGCAAACTGCTACATTGGCATTATTTCTTCTTCTTTTGTGATGCTGCAGTTGGGTTGATAAATATTTTAACGTATCAAACCATAAAAATTGTTACATAAAATTTGTTTTAAACTTCAGCAAAACACGGTTTGTTACGATGAGCAAATTCTCCTTGCAACCTAAAACATGTTTTATCTCTATCTACCTTCATAAACAAACACGGGTGTAGATAGGGTCGCCAGAAATTTCTAGTAAGTGACTAACTTCAGTAACGAACCTCAAGAACTGCTAAATAGCAAAGCGCGCCACAATAATTTGCCAGTGAGAGTAGCAAGTCAATACAAGTCTATTTTTTGTAGAAAAAGACACTAAGCATTTCCGGCTTATACAACTACCAGCCCTAACAGAACGCCATTTTCCTTACAATGTAGAGTGGAGTGTGGAAGGGTTATCGTGTACGGCTCGCCAATGTCGCGAGCGTGCAATGTCGTAGTTTTATTTGTACCTATTGAATAGATCGGCAATAATAAAACTTGTATAGGCACAGCTGGCATTATAAACTAAAGAAATACCAACTGCACAATGCAGCTTATATTTTAGAACAAACTGTTTTCCGAATCGGTTTATGGGTTGATTATTCGTAGCGAGTAAAGTGGCGAGACAGCTCGGCGGACTACTCGGTAGTATGAACACTTTGAGTAATGCTCAGTCATAAACACGTACTCGCCCACCTCGACTCACTATAATTTTACTATCTCGTTATTGTATATGTTTCGTGTAATTGACATTACTGGGACAGTTATAATGGCTGATAGTAGGTAGGTTAATGTCAAGCATAATGTTACAACTCAAGATAATAGTGTCAAGATTAGTTACATGCATAGTCCTTACACTATGGCTAGGATTCAAAAACTAAACGTAAACTTAGGCTTGCGGCCGTCAAAAGTCTGTTAAATTATATAATAACAGAAGCGTGAGATTAGCGTGCGTTTTCGTCTAAGAATAATTTCTATATATCTTAACAGACAGACCTAAGGCGTAAACGAAACATCTACTACTATTAAATAAACTAGTGGTCGCCCACTGGTCGAAATTCGACTGTAAATTATTAATAGTTAATGTATTTTTTATGCATAATTTTAAAAAAATATTAGCATTTTGCAATCCTTCTCTATATAAACTATAAGTGCGAAATTAATATATAGATGATGCATCTTTACATTATGACCAGGATTCGTAGATTAGTATCAAAATATTGTATATATAGAAAAAAATATCACCTACATGATTTTTGTTACACATAGGTTTAACATAATTAATAATGTAAATCTTAGTCTCCTTAGTCTGAACTGACTAAGAAGATCTAACTGACTAAAACATTAAAAAGTTTTATGTGCTTGTCGATAAAATTATTAAAATGTCTGCTGTCATTAAAACTGAATCTGGTTTTTCCAATATTATTAAAAGGCAATAAGATTTATTTTCCAATGTCAATTTAACTTATTTAAGAAGTTTAGAACTGTTTGAACATTTATAACCGTTACTCTAATTTGGACTTTGGTGCAAGCAAGATTCAAAAAGGCAATAAGAGTTACATCAAGATTGACGAGGCTTAAGCCGATACATTTCTATTCAGTAACACTATTACCTCTAATCGAGTAAAAATAATCCGTACAATTCCTAATAATATTATAAATGCAAAAGTCTGACTGTCAGTCGGTTTGTTACGTTTTCACGCCTAAACCGCTAAACCGACTTTGATGAATTTTGTTATAGAGATAGATAGGACCTTGGCAAAGGATATAGGCTACTTTTTATGTAGGTAACACGCGCGCGAAGCCGCGGGCAGCAGCTAGTTAGTTTATAAAAAGACACCAATTTAAAAAAAATAACAAACGACGAACGACATACGACTTTGTGACGTCTTAATGTAAACAATCTTAACACTTGACATTGGCAAAATTGTCATCTTCATATGACAAGCCATTAGCGAAGAAAAAGAAGATTATTCTAGAATTTTCTGAAGTTTTAATCAACACCTCCTTACATGAAGACTATAATGCGCTAAAACACGTCAGTCACACGTCAATTTAGCAAATTTAAGAAGTTGAATTTCAAAATGTAATTCTAATTCAAACTTTGATGCAAAAAAAAATAAGAAGGAAATTTATTTATATAATTTTATATCTAATAGTGTTTTAGTCATTCCAGCGAAACTACAGGGCCGGTGTTTGTTTATAAACTCATTATGTATAAGAACCCTACTAACATAATCTAAGTAAATGCGACCGAGACGCAGAAGGTTGCGGGCACGATTCCCGCTGCGGGTCAAATGTTAGTATGATCTACAAGTATGCCTCGGGTCTGGGAGTTTCTATGTATAATATGTATGTATTTAAAAAAAAGGATATAAGTAGTATATTAGTCATCCAAATGACTGATACGCATAACACAAGCTCTGCTTAATTTGGGGCCAAAAATGTGCGGGATTATTATTTTAACAAATAAAAAAAATACACGTGACATGCAATATGAATTTACTTAGTTGATCTTGCAAACGTCTCTCAGGAATCGAACTCAGATTCACATTTCAACAGGCCACTCGCTAAGCAACAGAGGTCGAATAGAACCCAGCAATGTCATTATAGGTCAACGAACACCAATGTTGTTGGCAAACCAGTCTAACGGCCTGTGCTAGCGTTGCGCAACATCGCGGGCGACCTGTTGTAAGGTTATTGGAGCTGTTTTATGTGGTACAAACTGGTGATTGATTGTTGGTATATTTTGCATTCGTTTTATTTTATCATCGATAAACCTACGTTTGACCACGATCACGCCTGATGTTAAGCGACGATGTGGCCGACGATGGGGCACGCAAGTCTAGAAGACACCTATTTACTCGAGACTTGAAGAGACCTAGATTGTAGTTTTCAGGAAAGACAGACGACGGCAAAGCATTCCAATTCTTAGCTGTACTCATTATAAATGTGGAAGCAAAGCGCTTTGTTCGTAAGAGTGGTAGGTTGACAAGGTATGGATGGTATTGAGCGGTACGTCTGCTTGTCCTGTTATGAAAAGGAGATAGTGGAATCAGGTCATGTAATTCCTGGGCCACATTCTCCAAAATGTATTCTCTGTTAATGTTCCAGTTTATGTGCTTTTGTAGCCTTATCTACCCTGTACATTACTGTAACTACTGTCGTATAGATGATGCCTATATATTTGAGCCTTTTGGAGTTGAGACCGTTGGCCCATAGGGAACAGGTTCCTACCGCGTTTTCAAAATTATTTCACGGCGTCTAGTAAATACATTGCGTGATCCAAGAGCTAGTTCCTACCTGGCTCAGAGAAGAGTGTTCTCTGGCAGTATTCTGGATCAGTTGAGCTATCTATAGATCATTTTAAACTGACCTTTGATAGCTCAAGTGTTTCTGTGGTTATTTCTTTCGAACGAGTCAGTGAATTCTGGTGATTTAATAAGCTGCATCAAGGGCGTCGTCGTGACCTATTAACTTTTAAAAACCCGGGACTGACAGCTCGACGTTCCTTCCGATGCACGAAAGCGCAAGTATGATGTTAATGCGGTGATCCATCCAAATACCGACAACTTTATTTATTTTTTTCTTGAGGATAATCCTTCGTGGTTTCCATTTGTCTTCGGGTTGATAAATGGATATGTCACTCCTACTGACTAAAACCCTCAAGTATCTTGTGGAACGTCTTTGTACCACAGCTAAGGAAACAACAATTTACTCTACCGCGGCTAGGACGACGTTGATTCGTTGCCCAAGACGAGCTTCCAGCTTTTGTTATGGAGTCTGAAAGGAAGCAGACAGCCTCCTTCTGCGCTCTACTCTCCGGCTGCGGATAGGAAGATTGGTCGATATCTCTCTTTCCATATCCGTATCTTTTTTCTGTGCTACGATGATTTCACAGAAAGATAGTGCCGCCATTAGGTCAGAGAAGCCAAATACTGACCTCGCAGCACGATGCTTAACTTCCTTTATCTGTTAGGAACTAACATAAATAATATAAATAAATATTGGTGAATATTTCTACACCATCTAGCCTCAAACAAAGTAAAGCCTGTACGATGGGGGAACCAAGTGATTGATAAAATACATAGTGTTAACTCTTGATAACGAAACTAATGGGACTGATATTTTTTTTGTTATAGAGAGTTTTTGTTATGTAGAGTGAAGAAAGAGAAACAATCCAATACTGATACTACGAGAGATAATATGAGAGGTTAGAATGTTCAGTAACGTTGTTTAGTAACGTTCCAGGCAATTTACAATAACAAAAACAAGGCGACTGTTTACGACCTCTTGTGTCTTTCTTGGAAATTTCGGCACTTCAAAGATTAAGGCGAAGCTTTTTGTTTACAGTAATGCTGATTAAATTTAATTAATAACGTCTCTATGTCAACATATTTTTTCGTAATAGAGAATGGTTGCTGCGCTATAAAGAGTGTATCAATGTTAACTAACAAAATTCAAGAGACAAAGGACAAAGTCAAAAATATTTTTATTCAAAACAATCACAAGGATCACTTTGAAACGTATTACATACTAGGTGAAGTTAGGTGCCAATTCATCCTAACCCAAGCCCGAGAAGAATTGGCAAGAAACTCGTCTTGGTCCTAGCGGTTTTTACATGATCCATCTTATAACTAGCTTTACTACGCAAAACGAATTCTAGATTACATTAGTTTATACATTGCAAATGTCAGCTAACTATCTGAAAGCAAAGCAACATGAGGCAATGCATTCTTATCAGTTATATAGTAATTTATATTATAATACGCTTTCAAAAGACTACCCATTATGTAAGCTTTAAATTTCTTTACAGGTTGATTTATGTTTTATCAAAAGACTTGTAAAGTAATGCTTATATACTCGTATGATACTTTATAACACCCAGACATAGAACAGATATTTATGTACATCATATAAATGTTTGTCCTTGAGGAATTGAAATCCCTAACCGGCAGAAGGCAGAGTTCTACCAATTAAGCTAAGAAGCTAGTAACATGCTATATCGACCCTATAAGGATTTTTTATAGGCCTTTGCACTAGGTATTTCAAAATGAATAATTTGTGACTTAACTTTTTATAATTTGACGACCTTTGTGGCGCAATGAGCTAAGGTCCGACTGAGACGCAGAAGATTGCGGGCTCGATTCCCGCCGCGGGACAATGTATGTATGATCTGTAAGTATTTGTCTGGGTGTTTCTGTGTATAATATGTTTGTATGAATATACAAAAAAAAGTATAAAGTATATCAGTCATGCGGTACCCATAACACAAGCTCTGCTTACTTTGGGGCCAGATGATGCTGTGTGAAATATCCGGGATTATTATTATTAATTTGGCTTTAATAATAGTCTTTTTTTACTTCCAGATAAACGTCATAGAAAATCAGAAGCGTAAAGAAATTGTAAGTACCCTTTATTTACTGTCTAAAAAAACTTGTATATAGTATCGTGGCCCAATTTATCAAACCGTTTATATCAGTCCCTTATACCATTAAATTGATGACTGTAGCCCCAACCGGGTCACGAATTGATGCAACTACTTTGCTACTAGAAGATGATCAGTTGACTCGATGGCATCAGAAGGTCGTCTTGCAAAATTATGATTTTATGCAAGTGGATTAGGCCAGGTTTGTTCTGCATTGTCCACAAAATATGGTTAGGCTACGAGTATTTATTATTAGGAAGAAATTTAGGCGGTAAAGCTGATATAAGAGGAGAAGAAAGAAAATAGGTGAATGATGATACATCTATACTAATATTATAAATGTGAAAATAACTTTGTCTGTTTGTTTCGTTTGCACGCCTAAACCACGGAACCGATTTTGATAAACTTTGATACAGATATAGATGGGACCTTGGAGAAGGACATAGGCTACTTTTGATGTAGGTAGCACGCGTGCGAAGTCGCTGGCAGCAGCTAGTACATATTATTTTTATGTAGCCTACTTTATTTTGAATAAATCTATTCGGTTATTTTAGGTGTGTGTGAGCTATTTTGACCTTCTATAGTTCTAGTTTTAGACTTCTATACGCTCTGTATTGCATATCTAATATCTAAAATTTATATTGCTACTAGCTGACCAGACTGACGTTGCCCTGTCTTAACTATGAATATTGAATTCGATTGGTATAATCTATAACTGTCAAACGACTGACAGTTAAGTCAAACGCCATATTAAATTAGAAAAGTTTATATTATCAAAAAGGCTAAGATTACATTAGAAAAGTTAATAACGTCGTTAAGTTTTTTTTTTTTTTTTTCTCAAATCTTTGATATTTTTTCCTTTCCATAACAACTTTCTCCTGACTATTGTCAAACACAACAAACGTAATATTATAGAATGATATGTGTGTTAGTCTTGTTTAAACTAAATCCATTTAAATTTAAGTTTTTTTTGTGTATAACTATTTTTTTGTATTACAAGCTACTGCCCGCGACTACCTCCATAAAAGTAGCCATGTCGTAATTTTCTTAAATTTTTTTCTGTAAAAAACCTTTAACAAAGAATTAAAGAAAATTGAAAAAAAAAATGAATCGAATCAAGTCATTCTCAAGTTATGCATGGTTAAAGGAAATAGGGATTCACTTTATCATTATATCATAATTATTATATATAAGACTAGCGACCCGCCCCGGCTTCGCACGGGTGCAATGCTGATACTAAATTTACTACAGGATGTCTAATGTGATTAGAAACCTCTAAAATTATCAGTGTTTTTCTACTATATTATACATGTATTATACATATAAACCTTCCTCTTGAATAACTCTATCTATTTAAAAAAACCACATCAAAATCCGTTGCGTAGGTTTAAAGATATAAGCATACATAGAGACAGACAGACAGCGGGAAGCGACTTTGTTTTATACTATGTAGTGATATATTTTTTATTTTGTCACAGTATGACGTCACCCTCCTTGTTCGGCGCAGTCCTAAAAATAGCATAAAGCTGAGACTGTGCATTTCTGACAAACGCACCCTAGGTTTGGTTAAGGGTGGGTACATGTACTTGTAGGTACTCATAATGGTCAGAAAAATAAGTTGAATTAGTTTCTCCTGTTTATCGTGTACCTGCTATAATATTGTTTCTTGGTGTCTCAGTGTCAAAATAAATTTATTTCATTTCATTTTTAATTTCATACACATACATACATATATTCAGCACTATTTTCTGATAATGTCAAATTGCAGCAAGTACCAAAATATGACCAATAATAAAGGCACTATTGCCGTGGTTATTTTAGTGAGCAAAAACGTAATGTCCTTAATGGATGCGCTCTCGTGATAGCTAACTCGGACATTCATAAAGATCAAGAAAGTTAAGCAACTTTGACGACCTCTGTAGTGCAGTGGGCCTAGGTCCGGTAGAGACGCAGAGGGTTGCGGGTTCGATTCCCGCCGCGGGACAAATGTTTGTATGATCTGCAAGTATTTGTCTCGGGTCTGGGTGTTTCTATGTATAATAATGTATGTATATAATTTACAACAAAATTGAATAATAATAATACCAGACATTTCACACAGCATCATCTGGCCCCAAAGTAAGCAGAGCTTGTGTTATAGGTACCACATGACTGATATACTACTTATATACTTTTTTTTTATAAATACATACACATTATACATAGAAATACCCAGACCCGAGACAAATACTTACAGATCATACACACATTTGTCCTGCGGCGGGAATCGAACTCGCAACCCTCTGCGTCTCAGCTGGACCTAAGCCCACTGCGCCACAGAGGTCGTCATAAGTATAAGTAGTATATCAGTCATGTGGTACCCATAACACAAGCCCTGCTTACTTTGGGGCCAGATGATGCTGTGTGAAATGTCCGGGATTATTTATTTATTATTTATATAATATTAATAACTATAAGCGAGGTTGGTAGCTAGATGTGAGACCGTAGTCGCATTATTATATGAACACATTTCTGCTTCGGAGGACATTTTTAGTTGTCGGACGGCATAGTACGAGCAGCTTGAGACAAAGATCTTTGACAGGCTAACAAAGGTTATTAACTAAGTTACGTGCTAGATTCGTTGTTCGTAAATTTCAATACGAAATTTAAAAAAATATTTCTTATAATGCATATCAGATTATTTAGATGACAAAAAGTTTTGGGATGAATCTCCTCATACTTGATTCGGCATCCGTAACAAAACTAGCAAGTATTGTACAAATAAGGGAACGTAGACCGTATTTGATATTACTTGACCGTATTTCAACTTAATACCTCCATGCATTCCATATAGAAAGGCACCTTTATCTTTTATGTTATCCATCATATATAGTTCATAGTTCATCATATAAAAGTTATAATTTCATGTTTTATACTGAATTAAATTTATTTTGAGCAATAATTACAGAAATGTACAAAATAATATAAAATACACGTGAAACAGTTGAGCTATCTAAGGACCGTTAAAAACTATCTATAGATAGCTCAACTGATCCAGATCACTGTCAGAGGGCAGCGTCCCTAAGATACTGGCCACTTTGAATGGCAATGCTAATACGCTGAGCCAGATAGGAGCCAGCTCTTGGGTCATGCAACGTATCTACCAGACGCCGTGAAATAATTTTGAAAACGCGGTGAGCTCCTGTTCCCCACGGGCCCAGGGTCTCGACTCCAAAAGGCTCAAGTATGTAGGCCTTATACAAACCAGCATATTTGCTGTTTTTGAGGTCCTCGACACATTCAGACTTTCCAGGAGTTGTGTACGAATTTAGAAGTACTAAAAAGCGTAGTCCAATGTGAGGATCGATCTTGGACAGTTATTGAATATAATGTGTATAATTGAATAAATGTTACGTACATTGCATCCAATAGTCAAAGTCAACCCGGCCTGTGTCGGTTTTTTGTATAAGTTCAAAGGCGAGGTGAGTGAAGTGAGTAGGCGGGGGGGGCAATTTGGGTCCAACGTCGCTTCTCGATCCGCACATTGGTAGCATCAGTACGCGCTATTAACATATATTTAAAATTTATTTATAAAGATAAGGATAATTTATTTGCATAAGACATGTGTAAATGAGGATGGTATATAAACAAAGGTAGTGTGACACAACATGTCCTTAAAATTTATATAGGATTTGATCCTTACTTTATTTGATTAGCGAGCATTTTTATCATCCAGAATTGCCCTTTTTCCTTTGACTTATTAAATAATAATAATATATGCTCAATGCGTGTGCGTAAGTAGCCAGCAGAGCGAAAAGTGTCCCGTCCGACATGACCTGCTAGCAATAAATTTGATAAATATTGTAATGATAATGATAATGTAATAATACCTGCTCGAACGTCCAACCTTCCAATGCTCTTAGCATGAGTGTTTGCCAAATTATTTTGAAGCCAATATGAGGCCGCAATCTTGGATACAATTATTGGCCATTCTATTCGTAGCCAACGTTGGAGCCAAGTCATAAGCCCAAGTGAGGCGCCAGCATCACGCATACAGCAGCGGTAGGCAGGCTACTCTTCTCTCACTCTAACCCACAGCCATAGTTAGATTAGTTTAAGTTATCACTTCAGTCGGGTGTCCCGAGACGCACATTTTTTTTCTTAATACAAACTTATGATACTTTATAACACCCAGACAAAAAAACACCTATGTTTATCACATAAGCATTTATCCTGTAAGAGAATCGAACCCTCTGACCAACTGAGATGACAGTCTATACATATACTTATATATATAGGTCGCTTCATGATTTTGCCGTATTTTTCGATCGTGAACTATTCTCCTACAGAGTGCACCTATTTTCGTTTTAAACGTTTCGTTTAAGTCTTCTCACCACATTCGGAATTGTCTTCTAGGTAAAAAAAAAATCCGAATTAAGAACCTCCTCCTTTTTTGAAGTCGGTTAAAAACAAGAAACATATAAACCTAAAAACCTCAACAAACTTTCGCGTTTATATAGTAGGATTCAAAAATCTTTCTTATACCCTAGCACTAACATTTCTTCCTGCATTACATAAATACTAGGACATAATAGAAAATGCATGCAGCATGCGTACGCAAGTTACACAATAACACTTCCAACTAACATTGCATGGCCACTTGACGTTAATATCTCGATATTGTGGTCTACTTGTCTACAGAACGCACGTAGCACGTAATGTAGGCGGAATGTAGTACGACTGTATTATGACAAATGTTTATTTTCTTACATCCATACTAATTACTTAACTATATACATAGTATAAAACAAAGTCTCTTCCCGTTGTCTGTCTCTTCCCAATGTCTCTTCCCAATGTATGCTTAGATCTTTAAAACAACGCATCGGATTTTGATGCGGTTTTTTTTAATAGAGTGATTCAAGAGGAAGGTTTATATGTATAATACATGTATAATATAGTAGAGAAACACTGATAATTTTAGAGGTTTCGAATCACATTAGACATTCTGTAGTATGCGAAGCCGGGGCGGGTAGCTAGTGAATTATATATGCGAAAGTATTTCTTACAGTTTTTTAATACCTTTTCAAGTCTTATCAACATGAAATTTGGTATTGTATCTAAGCAAAGCTCCGGGTGAAGTTTGAAGTTTGTATGTTAGTTGTGCTTCTGAATTTAAAATTAGGCCAGAAACATGGCCGATTTTGCAGATCAATGCATTTAAAAGGTCACTTTGATTCCCAGTTTAAGCCTCAATTAGTAAAGGTTTGCATCTGGATTTGCATATAGGTTACCAGGTCAGATTAGTTAGTAGCTCTGCCTTTTGCGCTGTAGGTCGGGGGTTCGATTCTCTGCTAGGACAATCATTTGTCTGATAATAATGCATAGCCTCACGTTGCTCTGCCCTAAGACAGTTAACCGACACATATTTGTTTTTCATAGTTAAGGTAGTTATAAGATGGATCATTCAAAAAAGCGCTAGGATCAGGACGAGTTTCTTGCCAGTTCTTTTCGGGCTTGGGTCAGGAGGAATTAACACCTAATTTCACTAAGTATGTAAGACGTTTCAAAGTGATCCTTGTGACTGTATTGTATTTAAAAAAACATGCAATCCAGTCACTAAGGAGCTAAAGAAGTAGGAAATATACACAGCGTATATTTTTATAGCAGTACCGTGGCAACAATTATACGAGAGGCGGCGGTAGTGCGTGAATTCATTCTTTCCTTACGTAATTACGTGGTTCCTTATAGGTACTGATTATATTTTAGCGCGAGGGATAGGAAGTAGCGACGAAAATTAAAAAAATTAAAAATGTTTATTTCTGTAGGCAAAATATTACAATACAATAAGGTTGAGGTTTTCTTTTAAGTATAAAATAATTGTGTTAAAAATAAAACAGCACTTCTGACGATTCCTGTGGCGCAGTTGGCGAAGGCCCGCCTGAGACGCAAAAGGTTGCGGGTTCGATTCCCGCTGCAGAGTCTGCAAGAATTTGTCTCGGTTTGGGCGTATGTACTATATATAATGTAATGATAATAATGATAATAATGATTTCGGACATTTCACACAACATCATCTGGCCCCAAGGTAAGCAGAGCTTGTGTTATGGGTACCACATGACTGATATACTACTCATATATTTTTTTTGTAAATACATATTATACATAGAAACACCCAGACCCAAGACAAATACTTGCAGATCATACAAACATTTGTCCTGCGGCGGGAATCGAACCCGCAACCTTTTGCGTGTCAGCCGAGCCTAGACCCACTGCGTCACAGAGGTCGTCTATATTATTCAGACAGGTAGTAGGTAGTCTATATTATATATGTATAATAAGTATGTACATACAAAAAAAAAGTATATAACATTACTAGCATTAAGCCCACCTATTGTACATTTATACATATTTGTTTGTGCAATAAAGGATTAAAATTCTACAACAATTATTCCAGTCACTCACTCTACTTGACTTGGTGTTTTTGGGACACCTTGGCCAGACTGGCAGTGCGACAATATTGTTTAGCGTCTTGTAGAATACAAGAGCTTGCCTATCTGGCCCAGTTGTTTTAGCATTGCTATTCAACGTGGCAATACCGCCAGTGGCCTTGAATCTGGCGTTTCGACAGACTCGCAAAAAAATTCCAAAATACATACCTACAAACTTATTTCGCTATTTCTAAAGTTCATTCATCTAACATTTCTAAATAACATTTCGAAAATAAGTTAAATTTGATGCAATTGAATATCATTTCCGATTTTCCACAGTTTTAATCAACATGATGACTTATTTACATGATGATTAAAATGCGCTTCTTCTTACCGTGTCACTAGTTATTTTGAACTAGTGTGGTGAAAGGATTAAGGTGCGCCTCAAAGGCTAAAACGCGCTAAAACATGACAATTGGTTCAATTTAAGTGTCATTTAAAATGCTTACCGTATTTCTGACTTGGCTGCAAATAAAATAAGACAATTTTGTAGGATTCTTCGTTTGTCGTTTTCATGTAACATAGCTCTGCAAATTTTATATTTTTTACTATTTTTATTGCATGTTTTATCAATTTAATCTTTGCGGAATTTTAATGAATAAATTGTGACTACATGGGACAAGTATGGACAATTTTTATATGTGTATTGTGGTGCAATGTGATTTGAACGACTAGGAATCCCAAGAAAATTCTAGACGGCCATTCCGCAATGACGCTTAGAATTGACAATTGACCATCGACTAAGACTTTATTAACAAACAAATTGACTATAAACAAATATAAACACCTGACACTGGCAAAATTGGCATTATTATGTCTCATGCCATAAACAAAGAAGAAGACCTTTTATATTATACTTAGTTTTAGTTAGTCCAATGAAACTATGGACAGATTCCATTGTTTCTTGAAGACGCTGCTCTCTGGCAGTTATCGGGTTTAGTTGATCAGTATATATCGATCATTACATATCGATTGTTAGGATCAGTATATATCGTTTTAAATGATTTTTTATATATCACTTGTATTTGATATTATTATTCTATAACGATACGAGCGACAATTCCTACTCTTAGGTAAGTAAGGATACGGAAAATACATGATGAATAGATGAGATATCAAACGGTCTTCAAAATGGCTCATGTGAACTGAATTACTTACAGACGAAAGCGTTTTTTATGTGCAGATGAGTGCCTAACATGATTTCCCTTATAAATAACATAGTATCAAGAAGGTCTGTATACAAACCTAAAATAGTTTTAAGCAATTTTGGGAAACTTCAAAATAATTAACAAAATAGACAGGAAGGAACAGAATAACAACATTTACAGCCTTTATGCTGAAAATCAATCTAATTGGGAACAAAATATTAGAACTTCAATAGAAACATTAACAGCAATTAACATAACACGAAATTACACCCAAAAATTTACACAGCAAATCGCTAATCGCTGCTGTGACCGCCAGAGAAGAAATGCGCTGATACCATAGACGGTGGGGTCGGTTAGAATTGAGTGACGTTAAATTGACAGTTCCAGCATAACTCCTAAGAATAATATTATATTATTAACTAGCGACCCGCCCCGGCTACGCACGGGTGCAATGCTGATACTAAATATACTACAGAATGTCTTTATATACAACGTTATCTAAGAGAATAACATAGACTAAGAGATAGACATATACCATTGCGGACTTTTGTGTAGACCTTTTTAAGGTATACAATACGGTAGTACATTATTTTGATCTATCTCGTAGGGTTCAGCCAGCGTTTGCAATGTAAGCGCAAAAAAAGAGTTTATTTACGACATCACATTAGAAACCTCTAAAATTATCAGTGTTTCGCTACTGTATTATGCATGTTTTATACATATAAACCTTCCTCTTGAATTACTCTTAATTAGTGCTTCTAATATTACTAATTTGCACATTTGTTAATGATCATGACAGCTGAGTGGTTGACCACGCAAACTGTCAAAACCGAACTCGAACGAGACCGAGTTTGAGTAAGTAATTTTGACCCGAGCGTTGATTTTAACTATTTTTACGATCCTCAACTTCGTTTCTACCGGTTGTCCGACACCTCTCGTCTTTTTTTATTGCACAAACTATTCTACAGCGTCTCTTTCATCTTGTATCTTGCACCACATTGTAATTAAGTCCGAAGAAAGTGTACCATTCGGTCGGTGTGTCACGCGCATTGTACTCCACAGACCCACAGACACGTGCGGCTCGCACGCGGTAACGTAGGAGACACGGTGGTGTAACCCACGCTTGTAACCCTCGTCTAGCTTCGTCACTATCTTACCCTTATCTCACGTTTCTGAGAGTCATATTTTGGTTCTACCTAATGGTATTTTTAATGAGGGAGTTAGTGTCACCGCAGTTACAGCTGAACTGCTGCTGAAGGTGCTTTTTAAAACCAGCGCTGCATATTTTGATCCTGTTGCAGTATGCTGAATATTTGCCCTTGTTACTGTCACATATAAATACATAAATATTGCTGAATAATTCACACATCGCCATTATATTCTATTGACGGCCTCTGTGGCACAGTGGGCCAAGGCTCGGCTGAGACGTAGAAGTTTGCGTGTTAGTACCTGCCAAATGTAGTACTCGTATATCAGTCATGTGGTACCCATAAGACAAGTACTGCTTACTTTGGGCTTACTTTGGATGATCCTGTGTGAAATGTTCGGTATTATTATTATTATACATAGAAACACCCAGACCTGAGACAAATACTTGCAGATCATACAAACATTTGTTCCGCGACGGAGATCGAACGGGGCGGGGATAGATGATGCTGTGTGAGATGTCTTATAATATAATGTCTAATAAATGATATTTATTATTTATAGTTCTAAACTAAGCAAAGCAAAATTATAAACTTGTAAATACATGCCTATAATACTTCATAACATCCAGATACAGAACAAACATCTATGTTAAAGTACTATGTTAAATGTTTTTTTTGCGAAATGTGTGTATGTAATTATGTATTTAATCTGTCTTTGTACCACATATCACGTAAATAAATAATTTCATTTTACACAAATTAGCTAGAATTATAATATTATAATTGCTGACGCGGGTAGAAAAACGGGTGAAACTGGGCAGGTCACGTGAGTTGCATGCATTCCGACAGATGGGTCAACATGGTAAAACCCTGGCAGCTTGACAGACAGAGGCGTCGCGGTCGGCCAAAAAATCGTTGGAGGGACGATCTTGACAACTTTGAGAGAGGATGCTCTTGATACCGGACTCGGAGGATAGAGCTAAACTACTCAAAATAAAATAAGGCCCACCCAATAAAATATTATTTAAATTAAAATAATAAAACATACGTACAATTTATTTCAAGTTTAATTTTAGGAATAGGTTAACACATTCCGGATCATTAAAAAAAACATTACAGTACCTTATTTTTGCCAAAAAAGTCAAGAAATGCGCGTTTTTACGCATTAACCAAAAATTTACACGGTTTTCCAAAACAATGCGTTCTAGACACGAGCACATTTTTTTTAAACAGTTTCGTAGGGTTGCTTTAATTCCTTATGTGTAGTAACGCGTAGGTCCTACCCTATTGCGCACACACTCTCTGAGTCGGTTTGGAACACTCTCTATGAGGTGGATGACGTTTTCATCTGGAATTTGCTCCCAACACACTTTTAAAGCAGTTATCAACTCCTATCGGCTATGAATTTCAGTGTGGTCTTTAAGGCTTCTTTTCAACTGATCCCAGATATGTTCGATCGGATTCAGTTCCGGACTCATGGCAGGCCAGGGTAGAACTGCGATACCAGCTTCGGAGATTGCACTTTGGGTCACTCTGGCAGTATGAGGGCGAGCGTTATCTTGCATCAGAATAAAGTTAGGGACTACTTGTTGTGAATATGGGATCACATGAGGTCGGATGACATGCTGAACATAGCTGGCGGCCGTTACATTGCCCTCATCCAGAATCACTAGCTCGGTTTTGCCCATTATGCTAATCCCACTCCATACCATAATACTGGGTCCACCAAAGCGGTCAATTTTACGAATACATGGTTCTGTAAAACGTGCTCCAGGTCGTCGCCAAACTCGTACGCGCCTGTTATCATTAAAAAACTTTACTTTAGATTCATCTGTTATGAGCACTGCCCTCCAATTATCCATGGTCCATTCGAGGTGATCACGTGCAAACCTTAATCGCGCTGCACGATGGGCTCGGGTCAATTTGAGCCGAACAACTGGCATTCTGGAACGTTGTTGGTCTTCATGGAGCCTGTTCCGAACAGTTTGGTCACTCACGCGCGTTCCAGTGGATTCACGTAAGCGGTTTCTCAATATGCGTGCAGTTACAGTTCGCTCGCGACGTGCAGAGAGTCGGATGTACCGGTCTTCTTGGGAGGTTGTGGCTCGGGTTCTACCGGAACCGCGCCTCCTACTCACACTACCTATCTCTTGATAGCGTTCCCACACATTTCGAATAGCTCGTCTAGACACACCTATGCTTGAAGCTACAGATCTTTGTGAATTTCCCTGCTGGAGCAAAACAATGGCTTTTGTCGCGGATTCTGTGTCCATGTGACATCGAGAACCAGGCATTGTTTATGCAAACACGAATTTAATCGATAATTAAAGGCAAGGTTATGATAACTTCTTCGTTAGACACAACAAACACCACTGAGCAACAATGTAATGGCACTCACAGATTCTGCGGTATATCGTAGATTTTTGTTTTTTTGTCTACCCACTAAAGAACCACCCTATACTTGGCGTTTAAGTGATAAATAAGATCAATAACATTGCCATACTTGAGTTTGCCAACAACTCACAAAAAAAATGTGTCGGGCAAAATATTGAAATATTTAAAGTGGGCCCTATTTTGTTTTGAGTAGTTTAGTTGGAAAGATTTGGGGGAGAGTTTCGCCCAGTAGTGGCGCGAGATAGGTTAAATAAAAAAATACTCTTGAAACCTATAACGTGGCAAAAATGTTTATATTTTTAATCAGACAGAGCAGATGTTAGTAAATAGGTCCTTCCTTTCCTTTTCTTTCTTATTCATGCTTTCCCAGTTCTCAATAGCAAATCAACTAGGGATGACTGGGCACCTAAATTCACTTAGCATGTATATACGATTCATGGTAGTCCTTAAATGTTATTTACAGATATGTTCAGAATAATCCAAGCTTAACCTACTATTTTTAATGCAAACGTTTGTGTGGATGTTTTTTATGTTTGTTTGTGGCTTCACAGCTTAACGGATATGAATAAAACTTATTATACATATGTAGTCTGTGATCTGAAATCTATATATATAAAAGAAAGTCGTATTAGTTACACCTATAACTCAAGAACCGCTGGACCGATTTAGATAAAACTTAAAATGATATAGTTAGTAACTCGGATTAGGATGTAGGCTATTTTTTATCCCGGAAAAACAACGGGAACGGGGTCTTCGAAGCTGCGGGTGGTCGCTAGCGCCATCTATCAATATTTATCCGTAACTTTGTTAATCTCTGTAATTATTACAATAATAATTTGAATAGCTATCTTTTTTTAATGGTGATATTGGTACATTAATATTTTTTGTGAAGTTGTAACCGCCCAACGAAGTGGGCACGGGTCAGCTAGCATATAAATGTTAGTTTTATGTAGGGACTAAAAGCTAAAAAAGTAAACAATTTTAGTTTAAATCAACATTACTCGTGTTCAAACATTACTTTCTTGCATATTGCCGGATCGAAACCCAAGTACCGAATGCCACATACTTACTTCGTATGCGCTCGTCTTATACCCCGTCTGTAATCACGGACTATTGCTAGCCGAGTCAAACGAAGCACTGATACATTTTACAAAATGTTGTAGTTAATTAAAATTAAATAATATTATAATTAATTACAGAGCAATTTTACAATGAATATTCCCTTTTGTTCATTAATATTACTCTAAGAGTATTATGATAGGCGATCCAATCACATCACTCTTTTGAATGCTAACAGTACCATGCGTGCAAAGCCGCAGACGGAAGCTAGTTTATTAGTATACAATATATCAAATACGTGTAAAGCTCTTGATCTACGAGAAGTGGTTTGTATGTTTTGTAATTGTATTAAATGTAATTACGTTTTAAAAACTTAAAAGAAAACCGACTTCATTCATAAAATTTTAGACCATAAAACATTTTTTCTCCTGTTTTACCACCCTTAGGGTTGCTATTGCTATTTTTCAAATGTATTTATCTATAAAACCTCATAAATACATAAGTCAAAGTCAAAAGATACATTATTCAATATAATCACATGGATCACTTTGATAAATCTTGTCTTTGGTGAATTTAGGTGCAAATTCCTCCTAACCCAAGTCCGAGAAAAACTGGCAAGAAACTAGTCCTGGTCCGAGCGTTTTCTTGCATGATCAAACAATTCAAACTCCTCATTACTCAATTAAAAGTCAATACAGATCTTTTGTTCCCCATTTATTCACTTAGGGGTGTTATTTTTTCTTCAAATTTAAATGGGACCAAACGAGAAGTATATCGTTCCAAACAAAAAAATACCAAATCGGTTTACAAATGACTGAGGTAACAAACATTAAAAAAGACAACATAATTTTACCTAAAGAACCTACTTTTTTAGAGTCAGAAAAACTGTTTTAACTTCGACTTTGTCATGTTCTAACAGTTGGTGAATCGTGAATTTCTTCAGGCAACATAAGCTTTCTGTCAACTTAGTCTACACAGACTCAGATGAACTTACACGTTAATGATGTCACGTAACGAACTCTTCGTATGTTCCAAACAATCTACATACTTCACTTTAGGCTATTTATCTTGTAAAGTTTCAACTTCCAAGAGTTAATTAACTAAGTGGTTAGCAACGTTCCACGCATTCGACGAGTACGGCGAAGACGAAAGCGTACGCGCTGTGTCGCCTGTTTTGTATTCTTCGCGTCACTTGCACGCGGTGACGTTGGTAACGCTGGAGACATGCGTTAATGACACAACTTTAATAAATAGCAGCTCAATTCTCGTATGCACAGTACAGCAGGGTTACATCGTAATAATTTTTATCAAAAAAAACAGACTTCAAACAGGAAACTAAGTAAAAAATCTTTTGACTGTCCTTCGTATGTATCATCAGACCCCTAATGACAGTCACAACCCATCTAGGTTTAAAGTTCTCATCAACACAAATTAATCAAGCCCAAACACCAGGTTTGAGGAGTTCCCTCTAATGTCTTTCGGCTCCATCATCAGATCGACACCAGACCTTAATTAAATAGTAGTGCTTTATATTACTTAATGAAAAAATTTACAAATTCACTAGTCACCACTACGATTTTTGATGGTTCCCCTCGATTTCTCTAGGATGCCATCATCAGATTCTAGTTTCCTTATCATGGTACCACCCTTGGGATATCTCCTTTCCAACAAAAAAATAATCATCAAAATCGGTTCATAAACGACAAACGTCGAATCGAAATCGTGAGAAACCTCTTTTTTTTGAAGTCGGTCATAAAATGCCTCAAGGAGACATTTATATTAACACAAGAAACCATGCGCAAAAATTAGTCCTTACCGCGAACCAATCAACATTTTAGTGTGGCCAAAAAGGTTTAATCTCAAACACAGAAGTAGCGCAGGTTTTCAGATTGAACCATTTATCAGAATGACCTCATGCAGAGAAAACACTCGACAAGATTATAATCCGATCTTGGAGACACATGGTTAATTTCCAGTCAGGTAAATGCTGACCAATAATTAGCGCTTTGAACGGTTCGCCTATTTGGTTTATCAGTGCTGTGACTCGCGCCATTTGATGTCCCCTAGTTCACTCGACCGAGACTAATGAGGTTGCTATCTGATTTAAAGCTACGCCCAAACCGACTGTGGAACTCGATTTGGGATGGACTGACTGTATGATACCTACGCGACAGTGAGTTGAAATTGAATATAGTCACGTGTCGGGGTAGCTTTGCTTTGAGCGTTAGGGAAAGACTGTGGTATAGATGAATAACGATTGATATGAAGTTCGGCTAGGTTTATGTTACGGTTTATTCTAGTACCTATGAAGGTAGATTTAGAGCAATCGAGCAAATGTATATTCTATCAATAAACAAAGACAATAAATATGTGAAAGAATGAAACATCAGTGACCTTGCTTTAAACTCATCTTCAGAAGAAACATAAAGTTTAATTAAATCTAGGTTATAGTGAACGATGTGTGTCGTTCTTGAGTAAAACTTTTCAACTGTCGAACGGAACGGTCGCAGACATGACGCGCTCCGCCCGACTAGAGATGTGCCACCTCACTAGTGATATAACACTCTTACAGATAATAAACTAACTAACTATCTAGTACCTACTCATAATGCACCTACACCCTACAAGGTTTAAAAATTTAAAAAATACTGACTTCATTAAGTTTAACAAAAATACAACAGAATTGAGAACCTTTTCCTTATTGCAGTCGGTTAAAAAAGTTTCATTTTACGCTTTTTAGTACTTTGTAATTTTTTTAATTCGTAAACAACACTGGAAAGCCACAATTTAAATCAATAAATCTTTATTCAATAAAATCACAATGACCACTTTGAATCGTCTTCTTACATGCTAGTGAATCTAGGTGCCGGTTCCTCCTAACACCAGTTCAAGAAGAATCCGGCAAGAAACTCGTCTGGTCTTAATACTTTTTTGTATGATCCTTGCCCGTTTTTTTACGGATGCCGAGTCGAGTTGGAGCAGATTCATCCCAAGCTTTATTGTCATCTAAATAATCAGATATTTTATAATATGCTTTATAAGGGCCTTAATTTTGTTGGCACCAACCTAACTAATTTTAGCTAAAATTAGGTTTGAACTGTCAAATTAACCTTTGGTATTCTGCTGCTACCAACTTATCCTAATTTTATTTTATCTAACTTAATTAAGCGTTTCTAATTTAGTTAGATGGTACCAACCGAATAGGTTTTACAAATGCTATGACTAACTAAATATATTTTAGACATTTCCTAATTTTAGAAATGAACCAACCGAATTGCCACCAATTTTTTGTTTAATTACGATTTTAAATTTTGCCAATCGACAAATCTAACACATGGCTTGGGACCTTGTTATAGAAACCCTATAAAAGACTTATTAACAGTAAGGCAAAATACGAAATTTAATATACTTGGATGAAATATTTTTTCCAGCTTTTTGATTTAGAAAGCAAACTACTGATCTGATATTGATGAAAGGACCAGTCAGAAAGTATATCCTATCATATATATTTTTTTTCAAATCGGTTCATTAATGAAGGAGTTATGAGGTAACAAAAAATCTCTGAATTGAAAACCTCATCCTATTTTTGAAGTCGTTTAAAAATCAGTGAAGCCGCTGCTGAGTCATTTAGCCACACCATATATACTGTAATTCTGAAATATCGAAGCAAACTTAATAACTATAGCAACACTGTGCAACCCTCGTTAGAACGAAATAAGGATGTCTTTCGCCATACAGTCACTGGCCGTGAAATGACGCGTGGCGCACTTCATGCTGCTGAAATGACGCGTGGCGAACATTCCCCGACCCATTGGCTCAACCGCAGTCCGTTTCAGAATGGTCTACAGACGTTTGGTACAAAATGGGTCACTTGTATTACGTACCGAGCTTCCGCCCGAGGCCTTACCACGCGTATTACCTACATAATAATTACGTTTTAAAAACTAAAAAGAAACCGACTTCATTGAATGAAATTTGAGCCTATAATACATTTTTAGTGGAAAGTAGATGTATTTTGTATATTATAATATGGGTAGGCCAAATAAACGCAATGCTCCAATGAGACAGCGAGGTATGAAAACACATGAAAACATTATCGTTGTACACAAGTTTTAGATTTTCGTTTATTTTTCAGCTCGACCGATTTTGATAAAATTTATATGGAACCACCTGTAAAGTATACCCTTTCAAACAAAAAAAGAATTTTCCAAATCGGTTCAGCCGTTTTCGAGTAATCGGTGAACACACATAAAAAAAAAAAAAAAAAAAAACATTCCGACGAATTGAGAACCTCCTCCTTTTTGATAAAGTCGGTTAAAAAGTAACCTATACTATAACATTTTTATTTTTTTTATTTTCGCAGCAAATAAATTTATTTATTACATAATATCTATAGATCGTTTTAAACGGTCCTTAGATAGCTCAACTGTTTCACATGTATTTAATATTATTGTATATTTCTGTACATTTTTGTAATTATTTCTGTAAATATGTTAGGTCATGCTACTCGTTAGATTGATCCTTTTTGGCAACACTAAAATGTTGATTGGTTCGCGGGAAGGGCAAATTTTTAAGTTATTTTTTTATGTTTGTATAAATTTCCCCTTGAGGCCTATTTTAAGTCTTCTTTTCGCTCATGTTTCCTCTTTTGTTTTATGTTTGTGTTAATGTTTTTTCTCTCTTTCTTTTCTTTCATATATCCTTGCCAATATATGATACAATAATTCTCCTTACCAAATTTCAAATAGATATATTTTCGAATTAATCATGTTTGTCTAACATGGCTCATGAATTTAGGTTCCAGTTCTTCCAACTCCGAGAAGTTTTTACAAAATTTACAAAATGCTCGTAAAAAAAATGGTACTAGCACTTTTTTCCAAAAAAGGTAGTTAGGTTAAAATCTAGGTAGTTAGGTCCTAGGTCCTAGGTCTAGGTATCTTATTTTCGAAAAATAAATCTACTGAATTATAGTACCCATTTTTTGTTATAAGTATTTTCAAAATGTATTCAAAATTATAAGTAAAATTATACAGTAATATTGTAACTTTTTTTTTGCTCAATAACGTTTTTTTTTTTAGTTTAAAATATTATATCAAATAAATATACAATTACTTATAGATAAAAAGTTATTATTATTATTATTATTTTTATTAATACCAGGTACCTATTATAATACATGTGTATAGACATAGCAAATCAATCAATTAAATGTCAGAAGATAGAGCAACATGATTACATCAACAATGCGATCAACAATATAGTAATTTATATCATAAATCGCTTTCTTTAAGATTACTTCCAGCTTTGAATTTACAAGTATGCGCAAAAATTTTCGATTTTGAACGATGGTTTAAAAACAAACCAATTAGTCCACAGTCCGTGGTCAATGCAGTTCACTGTAATAGCCTCAGATTAATAGACAAGAGCACGCTCGTGGCCTAACAACTGCTTCCTGCCATGCTCACGCGAGCCACGGCTCCATAGAAAGCAGAACCTTACCGATTTTATGTACAACTAGCTGTCTAGTTCGCGACTTCGTACGCGTGATTTTAAAGGAAGAAAAAACTAATTGTAAATCTAACCCATTCACGAATCCACACACTTAAAAAAAAACATCAAAATCGGTCCAGTTAAGGTGGAGTTTAATTACAAACACACGCACAGACGACATATTTATGTTAAGATGTATGTATTTGAAAAAAATATATTAAGTCACGGTTGTCTTAATATAATTTATCGATGAACATATCGATATATCGGGAACATTATTTAATTGAACTGATCGATGGTAAAATAACCAAGGCGGTTTTATGAATGTAGTTCGATATGGTAACCCTCTCATTTTACGGTGCAACTTTATACACCAGTAGGACGATCGCGCTATTTGTCAACGTAATTGCCATTGAACGGATTGATTTTGGATATGGCTAATCTTAATGTCAAAATGGTACCGCGCTATTCTTTCTGAAGGATTTAATCGTTGATTTTACCAATCGAACAAATTTATTTATAGAAGTACCTAGTAGTAGTAGTATGTAAAGTACCTAGTAAGTACCTATTTACTCTATGCACAGACTACTAGGATGTACTAAATCAAAAACGATCGTTTGAAAACACTGTCAAAATAACGCGATCCCGCAACGTTTGATCAACGCATAATCCAAATTAGAGCTAAATCGCATCCGTTATAGTGATTAGCGCGTTACGAAATATGTCAAAAATAACGTTTTGACTTTGGTTTAGCTTTAGTTCAGACGTTCAAAATTAGCGCGGTCGGCCCTCAGACCAATACACCATACACCAGATAAATACACCAGACAGTTTTATGGCTGCCATAGCCTTACTTTGTAAAAAACATACTCGTCGTAGTGTATAAGAGCACGCCAACGACGCGTTCGTGTATACCCGCGCGCCGACTCCGCCGGCGCCGGTAAACCGTTTTCTTTATAATTGTGGCAAGTTACCTACAGATAACGCTGAAATACCGCTTCGTTTTCGATCTGATATAGCGTAGGTAGTAGATACGAGTAGCCAAGTTATAAGTATGAGCACTTACCAATAGCTGATAGCGTAAATGGTATAAATAAACATTATGGGTCTAGGTTACAGTAATCTAGGTAAAAAATTCGATAATCATAGTATTAATACTAGAAATAAATATAAACTCGCTGTTCCCACCTTTAGGCTCGCTAAAGTTAATAAGTCTTTTATAGGGCAATGTGTACGTTTCTATAACAAGATCCCAAGCGACGTGTTAGATTTGTCGATTGGCAAATTTAAAAACGTAATTAAACTTAAACTGTCTATTAAAGCATATTATAAAATATCTGATTATTTAGATGAGAAAATGGTTTGGGATGAATCTGCTCCAACTCGACTCGGCATCCGTAACAAAACTGTCAAGGATCATACAAAAAGCGTTAAGACCAGACAAGTTTCTTGTCGGATTCTTCTTGAACTGGGGTTAGGAGGAACCGGCACCTAAATTCACTAGCATGTAAGAAGACGATTCAAAGTGGTCCTTGTGATTTTATTGAATAAAGAGTTATTGAATTGAATCACACTAGCTAAAATATGTTGTTTAAATCTGTTGCCATCTCTTTTCATTTACGTTAGAAAGACAAGGACGAACTATACTTTAACTCCACGTTAACTAATTATGTAACTATAGGATTGAGGATAGCATGCAAGAAGTCGAGCTGATAAGTTATTTCTTCCTAATTAACTTTTAATTATTTTTTACTAGCGATATGTCTTATGTAATTAGAAACCTCTAAAATTATCAGTGTTTCTCTACTATATTATTATACATTATACATACAAACCTCCCTCTTGAATCACTCTATCTATTTAGTAAGTAAGTAAGTAAGTAAGTAAAAAATTTATTTCGACAAACTATACACAGATTAATATATGACAATAAGCAAGGTTTGCATACATAAATAGCACTGACTGTGTACAGCAAGTCAAAAAGGGTTCTGTGTTCAGCTTAATGCTGCAGTAAACTGCAACGCTGGTTTTCAACACAGACCGTGTTTGACGCACGGACCTGATACACAAGTAAAAACAAATTAGGTGAAATAATATAAAACATTAAAGAAATTTATGATCCTGCCCAAGTCAACACATGAACTGATTTTATATAAATAAAATATGTACATGATTAAGATGATAGAAGTAATTTATAAGTTTGGTAAGTAAATAGTTACCTACATAAAAAGTACACTGTAAGCATTGTCATCCCAATATTAAAAATAATTGGTAAATGCATTTCATGCATAAAAATAGAACACAGAATAGAAGGTGAGTTAAACAGCAGTTATTTATAAACAGCAGTTAGTTATAACCTAAGATATATGAAAAGTTCAAATATTCCTATAATACACATACCCGAGCAAAGATATTGGTAATGTATAAATATTAACCGAAACTAGCACATAATTAAAATCGATTTGTTGATACATTTTGTAATATTACCAATTTTAACTACTATTTCTACGAATCACTTAATGAACATATTTATTAATTATTTGACTTACAATACACTCAATATAACTACGAAGCTATTTATATTAATTTATAAACAACAACTAAACAAAACTTGGCAACAAAATATGAACGATTTAAACATACTCGTATTTATGTAGTAAGGAGTGGGTGTTATTATAAATAATCGCGCCCATAGTTAAATAGTAGAAAACCATTGATGGTAGGTATAGGTATAACGACATTTTTGGTAAGTACCTACACACGAACACCCTAAGGAAATCAAAGCAGTAAATGTACCTATATCATGGAGTGTCTAGTGTCTACATTCATAAAAAAACCTGTGATAGGTCTTCTTCTACGCGAATACGAACTGCCGCCGACCCATCTTCTTTTCGTAAGTAAATACGTCCACCTCTGGTCCAGCAGTATCTCCAATGATAGAGGCGACATTGTTCCCTGGACTTTGCGAGCAGCTGCCGGTTATATCTGGTTAGCCACTCGTTGAAAAACAATCGTGCGGGTGGTCCCTCCAGTCCCAACTCAGTGCTCGTAAGACCACGGCGCTCGCGCGCTCTCTGTAGGCAGATGTCTCGAGTCAAGCGACGAGAGAAACGAATTACTACTCTTCTGGGTTTGACAGGCAGTGCAGTGTTATTATGCTCCAGCTGTGATGATCCCAATCGTTCGATTGAAATCACCTCACGATCTTCTATTGTAATACCAATTTTATCGGCCAAAACTGGAACTAGATCCGACAGTTTTTCTTCGGTTTGCTCTGGAAGACCTGCTATCTCCAAGTCATATAATAAGGACTCTTGTTCACTATCGTTAAGTGTCATCTTAAGGCCAACAACAGTTTTCTCAAGCTCACTAGCACTTACTGTATTCCTTGAGTTACCTAAATAGTTTTCTAAATCGAATACATTATTTTCTAAGACGCTGATTCGACTCATGCTAACAGTAATATCTCTAGTTATTGCAGTTATGTCTGATTTAAGTTCACTCACGACAGAACGTACCTCTCGTAATTCTTCTTTAAAAGACTGAAACTCTAACAGTAATTCAGACTTCATGTTTTCAAATTGAGCGCGCATCTCAACGACAAACCCAGTAAAAGCATCACGAGAAAAGAGCTCGCACTGAGGGCTCCGTTGCGCACTAGCAGTAGGGTATATAGTAGTATCCTGCATACCACGGACTGGAGTAGTTGGGTCTCGTCCCTTGGGCTTTTTGGTCTGGCAGACACCGCAGCGCCATTTGTCGTTAACGGCTGCTCCGACTGGTATGCCAACGCATTCGCGATGGGTGCTTGAGGAACAATTCGGGCATGTTAGTCCATCTTTTACTGACATGAATTTTGCACATGCAACGCACTTTGCCATCTTAGTATGTTAAATTAATTAATCACCACTTCTTTTATTTGAGGGTACTCAGGGAATCAAACTTCGTCTGTTGATTATATTATTTAAAAAAACCGCATCAAAATCCGTTGCGTAGTTTTAAATATGTAAGCATACATAGGGACAGACAGATAGCGGGAAGTGACTTTGTTTTATACTATGTAGTGGTTACTTAGCTAGGCTGTTTCCTGCGTTTTTACCCGCGAGGTACTTACAGCCGCGTAAGCGTGAAAAGTTAACAAAGAAACAGACATACGAGATATACTATCTATTTTATAATATTAGTATGGAGTATAATATAGAAAAAAAGAAAGAAGGAGAGAAATAAAGTTTATGTCGTGTCAAATTCTGATATCATATGAGTACTTATCGTAAATTTTTTTTTGTTATTCTATATATATATGTATGTACATATTATTTTTTATCATAAATCACTCAATTTATTTTCATCACCCCATATTCAACTATATTTATTTCTATACATCCTTAGGTTGTCTGGGAGAGATCGCTATCTATCGATAAGACCGCCCATTGTAGTACCGTGTAAACTAATGTATTGTGTATGTCTAATGTATTTGTGGTGTGCAATAAAGTATTTTCATGAAATGAAAGTATATGTCTCGGGTCTGGGTGTTTCTTTGTATAATAAGTATGTATGTATTGTAAATCTATTCTATTATATACTTCATCATCCTCATCATCATATTGAAGTCTACTGCTGGACATAGGCCTCCCCAATAGATTTCCAGCAAGAACGATTTTGAGCCCTCTCCATCCACCGACTTCCTGCGATTTTTACAATGTCGTCAGTTCATCGGGTGGGTGGTCATCCTTAGCTTCGTTTTCCTGTCCTTGGTCGCCATTCAAGAACTTTTACTCCCCAACGGTTATCAGTTCTGCGAGCTATATGGCCTGCCGATTGCCACTTCAACTTGCAAATTTTGAACGCTACGTCGGTGACTTTGGTTCTTCTATACTTATGAACTAAAAAGTAAGTAAATTGAAAGCGTTTCGAGCGCTCTTATAACGCTGGTCTTCCGTGACGCCGCAAAATATACGAATACCTATACTACGTGAACATATCGTAGCGATTACTAGTACAGGGGGCCTACTCTTGTAATCGATAATCGATTTATCGGAACAATAATCACGCAAAAAATCCTACTCTTAGGTACATTGTTAAATAGTTTTGAACAATGGAACGACCGACATCACTTTTGACAATCGATCTCGTAGTCCTCCACAACAGACAATACGATTCTTATAAAGCTGAGACGTTCTCTGTGACGCAGTGGGCTAACGCGCGGCTGAGACGCAGGTTGCGGGTTCCATTCCCGCTACGGGACAAATTTTTGTATGATATGCAAGTATTTGTCTCGGGTGTTTCTATGTATAAAAAATGGGTATGTAAAAAAATATAGTATATCTGTCATGTACCCATTGTACAAGCTCTGCTTACATTAGTGCCAAATGATGATGTGTTAAATGTCCGGCATTGTTATTATTATTTGGACACACACAGGAAGAGACTGTTGTTGATCGTGAGGTGTTTAGTAATTAGGTAAAGTGAATGAATGAATAAATGAAAATTCTTTATTGTACACCTTAAAACTAAATAATTATAACAATTTTATAACTAAATTTATTTACGATTTAGTTTGTACAATGGGCGGTCTTATCGCTAAGAAAGCGATTTCTTCCAGAGAACCTTTGGATGGAGAGAAGCTTAAGTTATTTGGAAGATTGGTCGGGGTGCACTAAATTATGAACTATAACCTACTTATATAACTTATATAAGTGTTTAGGTCCCTATCTGTCAGGGTCTGCTTATAGGGTAGACTCACGTTGTTATCTTTATATATATAATTCTACTGTACGTGTGTATGTCACTGAACTCCTAAACGGCTGGACCGATTTGAATGAATTTTTTTGTATGCGTTTCAGTGCGCCCTGGATGGTTTAGATTCACAAATCAGCCCGGCAGATGGCGCTGCAGTCGGTACAATTAGATATATTTTTTTCATTATAAAAAGATATATTTTTTTCATTTTAAAACGCGCGCTGACGAAGTCGCGAACGGGACAGCTAGTGTTATTTAAATGTCTTATTCCATGATAGAACTTTTAAATGTTTGTACGCAGTTGTAATAGCGGGTTTTACACTTTTGAAATAAATCTTTGTGTGGGGAAATAAAATCTCTTTTCCTTTGTAGATTTGGATTGTACGCGCGATATAGCAACATTATTTTATTGGAACGAAGTTCCTTATCGCACGGTACGGACTTGGCGGATAAGGTGTATACGATCAAAAGTGTAAGATTTTTCCGTCATGAATTTCCGTCACGACTCTTTTTTAGTGTTATCATAGGGTGACACGAATGAATTAATTAGGTGAACGGATAAACAAATGAATTGGATTAATTGCACAATAAAATGTTTATTTTCAGATCTCGAAAATATATATTAATTACGAAATTTTCCTACCATTCCATCAATTAATTCGTTATTTCTGCGTTTCAGTTAATTGCTCTCAGATGCTAGTAATTTGTTAATTAATAATATAATACGATTATCAATTATAATATACTACGATAGGGACTTCTTTCCACGACACTCATGTATTTTTTTTAGTATTACTTATCTTTACTTTTTTTTTTTGTGTGTGTATCAAGTCAACGGCTATTTAAAAAACAACTGAATATTCGAGTAAATCGTGACGAATCGAAATCGTTTTGCCGAGTTAGACGCCTAAAATGCACACAATTCAAATATATCCCCCACTATAAACGTTATAGTGTGGGATGGTTACCACAAAATGGTTCCATGCGTATAAAAATAACCGAGACCTAATCAGGATTATCTACAGAATATATAGAGGGTTATCTAAGGGTTCATAAAATTCTTATACGGACAAATTCACCGTAATTAGGCAACTATGCAATCTAATAAAGTACCTAATAAAGTAGACCCTGAGAATACTAAGAACAAGCTATGGTTGCTCAGTAAGCGTCCAACGTCATAAGACGGAGGAATATTTTATTTTATTTTAAAACTATGGAAAACTTACAGCTTACACAGATATTTTTTATTATTTATAATTTCACTAGCGACCCGCCCCGGCTTCGCACGGGTACAATGCTTATACTAATTATACTACAAAATGTCTAATGTGATTAGAAACCTCTAAAATTATCAGTGTTTCTCTGCTATTTTACTGCCTCTGTGGCGCAGTGGGCTAAGGTCAGGCCGAGACGCAGAAGGTTGCGGGTTCAATTCCTGCCGCGGGACAAATGTTTGTATGAACTGCAAGTATTTGTCTCGGGTCTAGGATTTCTACGTATAATATGTATGTATTTACAAAAAAAAAAGTATATAATTGGTATATCAGACATGTTGGTACCTATAACACAAGCTCTGCTTACTTTGGGGCCAGGTGATGGTTTGTTTGGTGAAATGTTCGGGATTATTTATTTATTTATTTATTATATATAATACATATAAACCATTCTCTTGAATCACTGTATCTATTTAAAAAAGCCGCATCAAAATCCGTTACATAGTTTTAAAGATCTAAGCATACAACGAAACAGACAGACAGCGGGAGGCGACTTTGTTTTATACTATGTACTAATGCGGTACCCATAACACAAGCTCAGCTTACTTTGGGGCTGGATGATGCTGTGTGAAATGTCCGGCATTATCATTATTATTATAAAGTACCTACCTATCTAAATAATTCATCCTTGGCGATGTATTGCGGCTGTTACAATCTGTTAATTAGCAAATCAAGCATAACTAAACTTTTTCTGTTCTTGCGATAAGAAAAACATCTGCAATCAGTCAATCAGAGTAGGTATCCCTGAATCAGCAGCCGTAATGAGCTCTCTGAGCCCACTGAGCTCCCTGGGGATATTCATTAGGCTCCTGATTTGGTGCCCCTGACCTTCAAGCTACTTATTGACCGCAAATTATAGATATATTAGATAGATATACTATTGCCCGCGGCTTCGCATGCGTGGTACCTATATAAAAAGTAGCCTGTATCCTTTTGCAAGGTCCCATCTATCTCTATGCCAAAATTCGTCAAAATCAGTTTAACGGTTTAGGCGTGAAAACGTAACAAACAGACAGAGGTATTTTTGCATTTATAATATTAGTAGGGATTGCTGGATAGTGAAAGGCTGTTTTTTGTATCATAGTCTGCGAGAGTTTTTGATGTCTAACATCTATCCTCTCGCTTTTCTGTGGAAGTAACTGTGAAAAGCGACGGAAGTTTCTAAAAGGAAGCCGGGGAAGCGCGCGATATTTAATGATTTCCGTAGCGCAGTTGACGGCCAGGTTGAGACGCAGAAGGTTGCGGGTTTGATGTCCGCGGGACAAATGTTTGTATGATCTGCAAGTATTTGTCTCGGGTCTGGGTATTTCTATGTAATGTATATTAAAAGAGTAGAAAATACTTATATACAATGTTTGTATATTAATTACATAGTAAGTATATCAGTCATGTGATATCCGTAACAGAAGCTCTGCTTACCTTGGGGCCAGATGATGGATTATTTTCGGTAGAATCACAAAGAAAACTTTTATTTCAAACTAGGTGCTGCCCGCGGCTTCGCGCTCGTGCTAGCTTCGCTGTGGATGAAACCACGTGAAACAGATTACGCGCGTGATGTTGTATTCGTCGGTACTTATTTACATCAGAAGGGATAGGCTTCAGTGGAGCTGAAAACTTTCAATCGTTTCATGCCACTCAGAAAACCTTCGTAAAGGAGCCCTCACATTTACTAGCGCGGTACCTCCTAAGCCCGTAACGGCTTATATCGATAAATCCTGTATCAGTACCGTGTGTATGAAACCAATTCGCGCATCCGAGTATCGTAAGCCGCCATAACCGTAAATGCTCTGTCCTATTGGGTCGCAAAGTAGCTTGAAAATTGGGTTTATTCCCATGTCGGCCCCATCCCGATTCGATGTCATAAACTGATCTCCAAACTGGATAATGCTGAGGGTTAAGTATGAGCTTTACGCGCTGCTTACGCTCGTGTTTCACGTATTTGAGTATGGACTGGACACAACATCGTAACTAAAGACTGTTTCCATTGCTGTGGAAATAGAACATTAAAAAAAAATCGGTTTGCACTCCGGGAGTGCCGACAGAAGTGAAAACTTATTTTGGCGCGTTAGAGTTTAGGAATAAATCACTTCAAAAAATCAGTAATTATGGCGACTGCCAATCAAATACTGAACGAACACAGATGATGCAATATTTTTTTGTTCAGAATGTAGATAATAATATCAAAGAAAAGTAGACTGTGAATGTCTGTGAATGTGAATTAAGGTTTATAATCAAATGGGGCAAACGCGGCATCCGGCTGCGTCTCGGTAATTTAGGTAACGGTGTCGCGAATCCAGTGGTTTTACCTAATCTAAAAATATGCGTACCGCGCTAAAAGAAGTTTTCACTTCAAAAACCATCATTGTCGAGCTGTAACACCTACCACGACGTATTACGAAACCATGTTGTAGAAACGTTTTGTTTCAAGCTTGTAACATTACTTCAATTTGTATTATAACCTTTTTAAACAAAAACAATAATGTGTTATTCCTGCATGGTATGAAAGAACGAATGATCAATCTTTTACTGCTTCAAGAGAGAGCGAGACAACGCCAATATTTCGTATAGCGTTATCACTTTCGCACTTGAAATGAAACACGTTCCGATATACGCATTTATACATAAATTTCTAACATTTAGTTCGACCATTTACTTGAATATATAAGGAAAGTAAGTATATTTGACGTAAGAATAATACTACTTGCTCGCAAAAGACAGTTCATAGCACGCATTGAGTGAACAATTCATGGTGACGTCACCAAAACTGCGTAAAAACCAAAAAAAACCCATGATACGAAATTTCAGTTCATTATGTTAATATTGTTAAAAAAGATCATTGTAAGCAAGAACCTAGTTAGAATAAAGATTAAGTATTTTATTTTAAATAATGTAAATATTTGGTAGAAGGTAATTTTTCAAAGCTCTCGTCTTTTGGAGATATTTTAACTGGAAACTGCGACCCAATTTGTGGTTCAAATATTTCAGAGTGGAGGCGATTCTGTCCAATGTAGCGCCTCCTTTACAACCTTCTTTAGAAGTTTAAAGACGCTCGCGTCTCGTTCCCTTTTCAGGTCACGGGACAGGAAAGCTGTCTTTAATTAACGAATGAGTGTGTCTGAGCCTTTACGTTGAGTTGGGACGGTGGCCATGTTTGTTTATAGCTAGGAAAACTGGGATGTGGAGTCAATTCTAGTGTATTTGGAATAGTATGATTCATGTACATGGTGTAGAAGGTTACTTCGACTTTACGTCTACTTACAGAACTATGTCTATAATTTAATTTGGGAGGATGGCGTTGATGTCTGTAACATAGTTTTATACTTCAGCAGATGTCATCGTTTTCATACCATTTTTTGTACAATTGTTATTTGTTCCAAAATAAAGAATTTGAAAATACAAAGTTTATTTCCATAAGCCTGAAATCTGTGCAGGGTTTTAAAATGAGATTGGCTGAAAGGCATAAAAAACATGACATCGTGAATAATTAAAAACAAACAACTTTTTATTCGTCATTTTCAGCCAGTGCTAAAATATGTGCAATAACAAAAAAAGTAAGGGAAGTAGATGCATTCTTATTTAAATTTAAATAATGTAAGTCAAAAACCTTCTGAACGTTGAAATGTACAGAATAATATACAATAAGTAATATAAAATACATGTGAAAGAGTTGAGCTATCCAAGGATCGTTTAAAACGATCTATAGATAGCTCAACTGATCCTTATCACTGCCAGAGGGCAGCGTTCCCAAGATACTGGCGGCATTGCCACGTTGAATGGAAATGCTAATACGCTAACCAGATAGGAGCCAGCTCTTGGGTCACGCAATGTATCTACCAGACGCCCTGAAATAATTTTGAAAACGCGGTGGGCTCCTGTTCCCCACGGGCCCAGGGTCTTGACTCCAAAAGCCTCAAATATGTAGACCTTATCAAGACCTGCATATTTGCGCCTTTTGAGGTCCTCGGCACATTCAGCCGCCGCACCAGCTCTAACGGAAGTCCCCGGAAGATGGGATGCGGCCAAGGTGTCGATGCAAGTAGCATCCCACACCAATGGCCTTCCCATCTCCCAAGGGACAAGAGTCATACCATCAGGCCTCTTACCATCATCACGTATCAGACCGTTCGGTTCGAGAACAGCTGGTACGTTGACGCTGGTAAGAGCCTGACGAATGACAATCTTACCGGCGGCCCTAGAACACGATAACCCGTGAAGACAGCGCTTTCTACTTTAGACAGTGTTTCTAACAGATGATTCCATTTAAGCTCACATAGAGGCCCGTCCCATTGCCGTTGGGCCGAGAGGCTCTTGGGGGGACCGGAATTAGGGCAAGTACTGTTCCAAGCGTTTCTTGCCTTGTCCAGAAATGAAATTGTATGAGTGATGCCAGAATTAGCTGGAAAAGTCGGAATTATATTTTTTTCAACCGAATTACTAGTTCTGTAGACGGAAGACAAGAACGCTGGTAGAGCAACACTTGAAATTTTGCGAATACCTAAGCCTCCCAATTTGACAAGAAGGGAGGCCTGCAGGCATGCCTTGTCATCCAAATGAATATCCAAAACAGTCAAAACAGTTTTATTTAACACAGCATTGGGACAAAACTTTTTGTGACACGATAAGAAGAAAAGAAGGAGAGCTTTTATTTGTTAACTGTGTATTATTATTTCTGACAGGCCTGTAAGCTCAGTTGGTAGTAGCTCTGCCTTCTGCGCTGTAGGTTGAGGGTTCGATTCCCTCCCAGGGCAAACATTTGTGTGAAAAGCATAGGTGTTTTTTCTGTGTCTGGGTTTTATAAGGTATCATAAGTATGTATTTAAAAATATGTAAGTATTCTATCAGTCATCTAGTCACCATAATACAAGCTATGCTTAGTTTGGGACTAGATGATGCTGCATTGTCCAGCAATATTTATTTATTACATTTATTATTTATTGATTTATAATTAATTGTTATTATGTCTATTATTATAATTAGTACTTACCTTACATTTTGAGAAACACTGGCTTGTACTATTATTTTGTCTATTACTCACGCTCGCGGTCGCGATTCGCACTGAATAAAGCGAAACGAAGTGCGAATCGCAACCGCTAGCGTGAGCAAGCAAACCGCGGATCAAACTCACCGTGATGAAGAATGTCTAGATGAATCGAAACGGTGTCGGTGCCTCCTTCAACCAAATAATACATGAGTAAAAGTCCGTGTTTATGAATAGTACCTACAACTCACAAAAGTTTTGAAAGGGAAGTAATAGTACATTTGTATAATAATTAAATAATCCGCTGCTATGTGTCCATCATGACATACATAGTTTAGTTTTGTTACAATGGGAAACGGTGCTGTGTTTAGGTAACACGCTTTTGTTTTTCCTTACTTTGCTCTATTTTATTACGGTGAGAATGTAAAAAGAATAAAAACGTAGAAGCAGAAAAAAACACCAACATTTATCAAACATGGCGTCTCGCAAATCAATAACAAACGACAAATCAGCTGTAAAACGCAAGGAACAATAAAAATAGTTGTCGCTTTCCGTCATTGCTTGCCGAGATTCATTCCAATTTCCGAATGAACCTCGTAAACCGTTTGTGCGGTGAACTGCTGCACAGCGTAAGGAAGACAGCAAACTCTGTTTGAACTCTGCCCTCAGACAGTTAACCGATACATTTGAAATGTATAAACTCTCTTGTATATTTCGTATATTCGAATATTTCGTAGTTAAGGTAGTTATAAGATGGATCATGCAAAAAAGCTCCGAGAAAAAACCAGGACGAGTTTCTTGCCAGTTTGTGTGCCAGCCAGGCTTGTGTTAGGATGAATTGGCACCTAAATTCACCTAATATGTAAGACATTTCAAAGTGATCCTTGTGATTGTATTGAATAAACTATCTTTTGACTTTCTAAATCAATAGGTAGGTTCAGTAAGTAGTTTTTTTTATAATTATAGATAATAGTTACGTTTTGAACTTCCTCCTATTTTGATTTTTTTTAAAAAAGCTTTTATTTTACCAGCTAGTTTGATTAAACTACCAAACCGATTTACTTAAATTTCTATGGTACCAATCGGAATATATATCCTTTCACATAATAAAATATTTTTTGAATCGGTTCTTAAATGACGGAGTTATATGCTAAAAAACATAAAAACTAATTGAGAACCTCCTCTTCTTTTAAAGTCGGTTAAGAAACGTACGCTCGGTTTCTATCTCCGTTTCTATTCATAAGACTCAATCAACATCAACCTTCCGTAATATAAATTCATCAATAGTATCTAAGTGCAATTAGTATCAATGTTTTGATATTATCAGAATTACATAATCGTCCTGCAGATCACCATCCGCAGTATCCAATAGGCTGGCAACGTATTATTTTATAGATATAGATTATATAGATTATTATATAGATTATTATACAGATTATATAATCTCTCTTCAAAATCGTTAGATACTTCACATTTTTTGTAAATTAGATTAGGCCGAGGTTGTTTCAACTCTAAAATCAAGTTAAGCACAACTCTAAAATCAGCCTGCAAACTTATAACCCCCAAGCAAGGTCAAGGCTCCTCATCAAATCATCATCGAATTTGGAAATGCACGACACACGCTCTAGAACTTACACCTAAAACCGGCCGCCTGCAGTTTGAGAATCAGAGAATATTCTCACGTTGCAATCTAAAATCTGTTCCCATTAAGTGACCCGACTGTTATCTTTATTAGCTTGAACCATAACCGGCAAAAACAATTTTATAGTCGGACATACAAACACCACTATCAGACTAGTACGTCCTTTAATCGGCTGACTAAAGTAATGAAACGAAAGGATAGAGCTGGGGGCTTTCTCAATCGCCCATTTTTCCAAACAACCAATGACTCTTTACTATGGTCGTTGTGAGCTGAGCATTGTATCTATCTATCTATTGGAGTCAATGACCTTCCATACACAGGAAACTCTTGTTTAAAATACATGTATTGATAACATCCCGATAATTCTAATCGTATTTTCATTCAATGGCATCTGCCTTCTTCTTCCTATAATGGTATCTGTTTTGACAATTAGGATAATCAAGTGGTTTTGTTTAAAATATCATCACAAAATCTTACAAGATAATTCGTCACGGCATGAACTAGTCGATTATCTGAATGGAAAGATAATCGACTAGTTCACTTTTAACTAAACAATATGACGAACTCTGCTGTTTAATTGTTTTTTCGCACAAATCAGAAAGTTAACAAGTACTAACTAATTTGTATGCTTTAAAATTAAACGTAGGCATTGTTTTTCTGACAGTTTTTGATTCCGAGTGTGATTGTCAAATAAGGGCCTGAAATGTTTTACGTCTTGGTAAGGATTCTTCGTTTGTCATTTCATGAAGTAAATTAGCTCTGCTAATTTAATATTTTTTACTCGTTTTATTACATGTTTTATACAGTAATATTATCAGAATTTAATGAGTAAATTGTGACTACATTGGACGGGTATGGACAATTGAATTATATGTGTATTGTGGTGCAATGTGATTTGAATAACAAGGAATCCCAAAAAAATTCTAGACGGCCATTCCGCGATGACGTCTAGAATTGACAATTGACCATCGACTTTATTAACAAACAAATTGACTATAAACAAACATAAACACTTGACACTAGCAAAATTGACTTGATTATTGTCACATGCCATAAACAAAGAAGAAGAAGAAGAAGTCTTGGTAATGTGATTTCTTCGGCAAGAAACTGAATAAGAGGTTGAAGATAGAGAGGCGTATTGAGGGGAAACCGTTTAAGGAAATTGGACCGAACTGTCGATTGCGACAGCCTGTCTATAATGTGTCTGTGGGGGCTTAAATTACATTCCTTGTACCTAACGCATGTGTTCACAAATGAAATGACAAAATGAAACAAGTATGGTTACTCACAGGCACCACATGTCCGACGTTTATTTGCCGCAAGTGGTAGTGACCTCGCCTTCCGAGCCTAAGGTCGAGGGTTCGAATCCAGTCGTGCAGCAATGGATTGTTCTGTTTGAAAAATGCATGTGCATGCTATTCCTGTACTCTCAAATGGTGAAGGAAAAACATGAGTAAACATTCATGTAAGACAAAGATAGTGTCAAGACAAGTTAAGTCAAAAGATACTTTATGCAATACTATCACTAGGATCACTTTGAAACGTCTTACATACTAGGTGAATATAGGTACCAATTTCTTTGAATTTCTTTCAATTTCTGGCACGAAATTAGCCTTAATCACTTTAATCCTTTCACCACACAGGTTAGAAAGAGCTAGTGATAAAACAGAAAGGTAGGAGTGAACCTACGTCAAAGAAACTTACATAACTCGTTAGTTTGGCTGTTGTCAAATTTTCTTTGAAAAAAATGGTTGTAAAGTCGGTTTACGGACAATAATTTTACGTGATAACGGTATAAGAAAACATTGGTGAACCGATTGTGCCTCTCTATCGCTTGTTCCGCGCTCTCACTTGCACGCTCGGCTCAGGCGGAACGTGACAATGAGTCATGCTTTTTCGTGCGTGCAGCCGGCGTTCATCGATTTATAATAAGTTGTCATGTTAAAAAACTTCTTCCTGATATGATATATGATACGCAAATTTAGTTTTCAACCGACTTCTTAAAAGGAGGAGGTTCTCAATTCGACTTTTTTTTAAATGTTTGTTACCTTTGAACTTCGTCATTTATTTGAACAAAATTGAAACAATCTGTGTAAGGATATACTTTCCAATTGGTCCCATATAAATTTCATAAAAATCGGTTCAGTAGTTAGCTTTTTAAATCAAAAAATCTGAAAAATATTTCATCCACTTGAAACGAAATTTTGATATTTTACTTTTTTATACATGAAGTCGGTTGTCTTTTTAGTTTTAAAACGTAATTATTCTAATCTCAGAGCAGAAAAATTGTCTACAGGATTCAAGCAACAGGCTCTACTAATACCTACTAAGATAGGTACTTGAGTCTATTCACTAAGAGTAGAACCAATCATGTTAATCACATAACACAAAAAATGATATAATACACAACTTATATCGAACGGACTACGTGATCAAACTCAATGAACCGGAAGCGTCCAATAAAACAGAAGAAAGAGAGGCACTTTTATTATCAAAACACAATCGAAGATCAGGAAAGCGACACTGCATCTGATTTTGTTATAACATTGGCTGTGTTGATAATCTTGTGGGATATGCGCTCATTGTTGAATAAGTTTTGATCCGCTTTTTACAGTAAGCTGAATCCCTCTTCTCACAATAACTATTGTCTAACGGTCTAATACTTCTCATATCATTATGTCTCCGTTTCAGCTTAGGCAAAAATGCTTTTGTATGTCTGTCCGAACGGCGTACGTTCGGCGTCTGTTCGGATGTTCTCCTCTACAGGTCGCATTTCTCAACCGACCCTCGTGAAATTTTGTGAGCAGGTTCTATAACTAAATATATTTTTTTGTCAATTCAGTTTTTGGATTTTTTTCAATATGGCAGAGATATGGGGTTGAAAACGCAAAAAAAGTTAAATATTAGTTATTTCGAAAAAACTTCGCGAGGTCAGCTCACAGAACCACTAGTTGTAATACTTAATTAATAACATTTTACTTAGTGTCCATCCCACACAGGCTTAGCAAACCTTAGCAAACTTGGCATTATGCTGAGCTAACCCTTTTTGCGACATGAAGATTTTTACCAAACAATGTTGTAACGTGCGTAAATCATCTTTCTGTAAATGGCGACATACTCTATCTTTACGATTACAACAACAATACTGGTCACTTACCGAGTTTTGTAGCGTAGGTACCCTTTTTTTCTTTTAGATATACCTCATGTTTAAGTTTATTTCTTGTTATGTCGTGTCATATAAATGTTTTTTAAATCATTTCATTTCACACTATGATTCCCACGAGTAACTGTAAACAACGGTAGAGTCGAGATTCCAATTTCTTTACTGACTTACTGCGGCTTTGTCTAGTTTGTTGTTAGACAAGTTGATGCATGGACCATTTATTTTAACTGTTTGTCAATAACCTTGCATTTTGTTACGAAATTAGTCTGAAAGGCGTACAAGTCAAGTCAAAAATATTTTCTTTCAATACAATAACAAGAATCACTTGAAACGTCTTACATACTAGGTGAATTTAGGTGGCAATTCCTCCTAACCCAAGTTCGAGAAGAACTGGCTAGAAACTCGTCCTGGTCCTAGCGCTTTTTGTATGATCCATCTTATAACAGCTTAACTACGAAAAACTTGATTACAGTAGTTTATACATTTAAATAGCTAGTGGCATGATAACAACAAAAAGATTTGCTCTGCAGTATGAACCGAACCCGCTCCTACCACCCCTCAGCAAGTCTCTCTCGCCGCTAATCCTCCCCAGTTTCGCGTAAGAACAAGAAAACTGAGTTACGAAGATTAATTTTAATCAAAGGCAAGTAATGTTGTCACGTTTCAGAAACCACGTCTTGTAATTGATTGAATATATCAAGCAAAAGCCAGACTTCAAAGCAAACTTTAAAGTTGAAACTTCATCATCGAAACAATGGACCTCAAACATTTGCGTTCACCTCAAATTAACTAAAATCAGCCACAGGGTCAATAGGTCCCGTCAAACCTTCGTCACTTGGTAATCCGAAGGCTGTTAATCCGGAAACTTGAGCCAGGGTTTTGGAAAATTGTAGCATCCGTCATTTTAAGTAAACCTACTATCCTATACATAAGCTAGGTATAGCTAAGTAAATAAAATAATGCCGGACATTTAACACCGCGTCATCTAGTCCCAAAGTAAGCAGAGCTTGTGTTATGGGTCATGACTGATATACTATTATATACTTTTTTTGTTGTAAATACTTACATTACTCTGTGGCGCAGTAGGCGAACACCCGTCTGCGACGCAAAAGGTTACGGGTTCGATTTCCGCCGCGGGACAAATGCTTGTATGATTTGTAAGTATTTGTCCCTAGTTTTTCTATGTATATTATGTATGTGTTTACAAAAAAACGTATATAAATAGTATATCAATCATGTGGTACCCATAACACAAGCTCTGATTACTTTGAGATCAGATGATGTTGTGTGAAATGTCTGGTATTATTTATTTATTGATTTATATTATACATAGAAAAATACCCAGACCCGAGACAAATATAACAAATACTTGCAGATCATTAAAACATGTGTCCCGTGGCGGGAATCGAACCTCCCGCAACTACGTAAATAAATCAAGACTTTGTTTTGTCACAAATCACAGAGCATCTAGCCCCAAAACTAAGCAAAGCCTATACAAGTACTAGCTGCTGCCTGCGGCTTCGCGCGCGTGTTACCTATATAAAAAGTAGCCTATGTCTTTCATGCCAAATAACCACTAGGTGAAAAGTGCAAGTGCAGTCTCTGAGGCTCTAAAATCCATTCGCCACACTGCTTCGAAATGTGACACGTTAAGAAGAGAACTAAGTAACTATTAAACGTATCGAACCTAAAAAATCCTACTGAATCTCAAATTCTGTTTCACAGTTTTTATCGATCACCGCTGTTGTACGTCCGTAACGGACCGTCGTTTTTTGAAACCTCGCCTTTACGATAGTCAGCGAATAAGTTTTGGATTGGATTACAGATAAGTTTGGAATCTTTCAGCCACTGTGATGAAGGTTAGAGCTATCGATAGATAGGCAAATACACAAGAGGCGAGGAATCTTTTATTAATTTCTAAAAATGCACAGACAAATTGTTAACCGATTGAAAACGAAGTGAAAAATGAATTTAAATTGCTTTATTATATGGAATTCTAATTCTAATTTTAATCCCGGACATTTCACACAGCAACATCTGGCCCCAAACTAAGCAACTTGTGTTATGGGTACCACATAACTGATATACTAATTATATACTTTTTTTTGTAAATGCATACATATTATACATAGAAACACCCGAGACAAATACTTGCAGATCATACAAACATTTGTTCCGCGACGGGAATCGAACCCGCAACCTTCTGCGGCTTAGCCGGACCTTAGCTCACTGCCTTTCCATCTTTTATAGACCATATTTCGAAGAATGTGCCCAGGAAATGCATGATCTAATTCGACTATTTCATTATCACAACAGGACAAGAAGACGTACCGCTCAGTACTATCCATATCTTATCAGTCTACCAGCCTTACGAACAAAGCGCTTTGCTTTGATGTATATAATGCGTACAGCCAAGGATTGGAACACTTTGCCATCGTCTGTTTTTCCTAAAAATTACAATCTGGGTCGCTTCAAGTCTCGAGTAAATAGGTGTCTTATAGACCTGCGTGCCCCATCGTCGACCACATCGTCGCTTACCATCAGGCATCGTGGTCAAACGTAGGTTCATCTACGATAAAAAAAACGTAAATAAATACCTTTAAACACCTTAAAGTTTTTATTTAAAGCAGGCTGTATATTATACTTTTAATTGTTAGATCTATTCGAAGATTTAAGAATAATTTTACCTGTGCACGAGGTCTTTTATTGTCTGTAATGATAAAGCTCGACCAACGTGAGAGGAAACGCAAGTTTATCAATATTAATTACAACTGATGACCTTGCACGTTCTACACGCGGCCAGTATTATAAAAGAGGATTATTTTATAATGATGGCTTCCGGCATTGCTTATCATAATGTATAAATAATGTTATAATTCAAGCAATCTAATATTCTGCGTCAATCTACTAATTTCGTTCAAAATAGTATTTCGTATTATTTTGTTTTATATTTGTCCCTATTTAACTTTAATGTAATAAATGGTAGACCTTAATGAGTTTTTAAGCTATACATTTTGACACAGTGAGAACGCGAGCGGCGGCGAGCGAACCGCGCTCTTCAAACTTACACTGATAAAGATTCTCGAGAGGTCTAGATGAATCGATGAACAGCCTTGGCAGCCTCCAACGACAAAATAAAATGCGTGAGTGTCGTGGAACACTCGGTTAGAACGAAGGTCCTATTGTCGTATATTATTATTGATAAACGTATTATATTATTGATTAATAACTACAAATGAATGAATAAATTGAATGGAAGGAAATTTCGATTATAATATTTCAAGTTCTGAAAAAAACATATTATTGTATATCATTCAAAATTCATCTAATTCAGTCATTCATTCGTTCATCTAATTAATTAATTCGTATCACCCTATGGATAACCGTCTACACTAAAGAAAGGGTCGTGACGGAAATTCGTGACGGAAAAATCTAACACTTTCTTTTACCTAGCCCCCATCCGCCGTACCGTGCGACAAGGACGTTCGTTCCAATATATAAATAAAACCTGTGTTTATTAAAATGTATAGTACAATACAAGATAATTTGAAAACTGTAGCTACAGCTGAAATATCTAAACCCTGGCGCCCAACGTGGTCTCGGTTCTATTACGATAGGCCTTTGACTCGTAAATATTATTTCTTTATAAATGCTGTTTCATCAGCCTAATTAGCAATTAATGAGCAAACTGTTCGGGTCTGACGAATAATAAGAATATCTCTAGCAAAATCCATCCACCAAAGCCAATTAATCTTAATTCCCCCACAAAAGTGTCCATTATTGGTAAAGGCAGGCGTTTAATTCTGCCAGGTGGGCATTAGAGGCGTATTGATCTGAAACTGCCGGCATCCGGCGATGAGCCATTGTATCCGCTTCCGGTACCGACGGTAATGTCAAGGCTCGCTGGATAATTGAGGCTTTGCGTTTAAACGAAAAGCACGTAAAATTTTGAGTTATCTAACTAAAGCTTTATATAATGACTTGTAGTTTTTGAAACTATCATAGTATTGAACATAATTTTCATAGATAATTGATTCAGGCGTGACTTTGCGGAAATCCATTACAAAACATTAAACAGATGGACAAATATTTAGTACTATACCGAATATTTAGAATTTCCTTTGGAGGTAACTCTTTAGGAATAGATTGGCGGAATAGTATTAAATATTTGTCTATCTGTTTAATGCTTTACATAATTTTCACTCAAAACGGGTTATTTACCTTGATATGTAAGTTTTACTGCATCCCGATATTTCGACACAGTTGCAGTTTATCTCGTGATCATGGTGCATGCTACTGTGCCAAAATATCGGGAAGCAGTAAAACTCACATATCATGGTAAATATCCCGTTTTGACTTCAAATTATAACGACTTGTTCGTTGGATCTCATACAAGTTAAACGAGCTAAGAAAAATACCTGATAAAAATCGAATTGATTTTTACCTTAGAGGCGACAATGGAGGCCCAGTTCTGAATACGTTTTTCAAAAATAATTCTACTTTTAGTTGAAGCCACTGATGACGACGGGGACTTTTTGATTTTTGATTCTCTCTCAGGACAAACATTTGTGTGAAGAACATAGGTGTTGGTTATGTGTCTGTGTTATAAGGTATCAATTAGTATGTATTTCAAAATATATTAGTATTCTATAAGACAACTGGTTACAACAATACAAGCTACGAATATGCTTAGGTTTGATGTCCAGATGGTGTTGTGTGCATAGTTCAATACTTCTTTCTTTATTTGTTACTAGCTGCTGCCCGCGGCTTTACATGCATGGTACCCACATAAAAAGTAGCCTATGCCCTTCTCCAAGGTCCCATCTATCTCTATACCAAAATTCATTGAAATCGGTTCAGCGGTTTAGGCGTGAAAACATGACAAACAGACAGACATACAGAGTTACTTTCGCATTTATAATATTAATAGGGATTAATAAATTGCCAAGTCATGTAAAAGAGCTGAGGGGGGCCCTTATTCAATAGAAAGCTATTTAATTTATTAATTGATCATTGTTTCTATTCTGTTGACATCTATCTTGATATAAAGTTTTGACCTATTATTAATTGTGTGTTTTACATCAGAATGATCAGAATCAGATGACAATTTTAATTTATATAAGTTATTTTTAAATTGGTATTTATAGTGACATTTCATCATCATCATCATAATATATTCACGTGCTTGTACTCAGGCGAGAAATGCAGCTCTACTATTGTCAATTCCACCTTGTGTATATTATAACCATGTCTTATGTGAATGAACGTACTGAATACTGAATACTAGGTAGTCTTTTCTATTAGTACTTACTGGTATTAACTTACCTTTTATCCTATAACTAGCTGACCCGGCCACGCTCAGTAGTTACTAATACGTTGAACTAATATACGCTAACCTCTAAAATTATCAGTGTTTCTCTACTATTTTATGCATGTATTATGATACACATATAAACCTCTCCTCGTGAATTATTCTATCTATTAAAAAACCCGCATTAATATCCGTTGCGTAGTTTCAAAGATCTAAGCATACATAGGGACAGACAGACAGTGGGAAGCGACTTTGTTTTATACTATGTAATGATGACATAAGTAGGGATTCGTTCATTCTGGCTCACCAAAAAAATGGATTCGGATTCATTAGTTTTCACACACACAAAAAAGCCGTGACGGGGTGGTCTTGGCCAAACCGCCGGCTAAAAAAAAAAAAAAAAAAAAAAAAAAAAAAAAGACTCTTTTTGTATGTTTTCGCACACGCCTGATCGATTGCGCTCATCCATTTTAACGTATCTCGTTCCGTTCAAAAGTTAGAAAGCCACTGTTGACTAACCCAACCTCAACCTTCAAAAAACCCAACCTTTTTTTGCATCGTTCGGCTTGCGCCGCAGCTAACCTAACCCAACCTTTTTTTGCATCGTCCGGCTTGCGCCGCAGGTAGCTCAGACCCAAATCCTTGAGAGAAAGAATTCGTGTGAATTAAATTTAAATAATTATAATATCATATTATGATAATATGATAACCAATATATTTATTTTTTATTTTAATTTTAATATATTTATTAGCAATACGCCAATATATATTTTATTCTATGTGTATAATATTTATTATTGTACGGCCCCCCCACGATACATATAAATATGAAATTATTATTTAATAATTTAATAAGTATTAATTATTTAATTGTTATTAATTATATTTATTATTCAAATAAACCACCTTTATAATAAACTAACCGCGATTACATTCAATGCAAATATAAAAAAAAGCCGGCAGGGAGGCGCCATCTAAACAAAAACTTGTCGGGGCATGACGTCTTGCTAAAACGATGTAAGATAACATCTTCTATCGATAATTCATCATGAGTTTTTGTGACACTGCAAACTGTAAGATAACATCTGCGATCGATAATTCATCATGAGTTTTTGTGACACTGCAAACGCCCACCCACAAGGCAAGTTTACTTGTCGAAACATGTCGTGAGTTTTTGTGATGCCTTTCTTCTATAAATTTCTAAAACTCTCGAGTTACTGACACAGTCTTACACCATTCGTGCAGTGAACTACAGATAAATATTGTTATAACGTCTGCTATTATATCTACGTGTATTCTAAAATTATTCGTTACTCAGCACACAGTCTTGTGCCACAATAAATAGTGTTTTCGTGTTCTACAGTATAAAATGGAGGTAAGTTCTATATTACTTATTTACTTAGAACCGATTTCACCTTTGCGATTAAACTATCAATATAAGCTAAACCGAGTTCAAGATACCCTTGATGATAAACTGTTGTAGCACAAGTCACATTTGACACAACTTTGACTTTATTTGAGTTCGATTAAGCTGAACTTAGTTTTGTTGATCTAAGTTTTGCCTGCAAACGGTGAAATCGACTCTTTGTGATCTATGATTTTGCATTTATGTTGTGCACCTACTTGTATCTATGTATTTTATAAAAGTAACATGTCGTTACAGGACACACCAAGTTACTCTCCCGTGGAGGAGGTTGAAGAACATAACACTTTCAAGCAATTCTATTATAGTACTATATCTGATGAAGAGGACACCACCAATTGCGTGCCATACCTATATATATAATGAAGAGAAGACGATCAAAGGAACAAAGCCATTTGGAAACACCATCAACATCGCGGGAAGCATTTGATCCAATTTTCGATAATGAATTACTCAATCTTTGCATGGAGGCTGAAACTGGAACTGTGAATTGCACTGCCTGCAAGTTGCCAATAAAGAAGAGGTATCTAAATAGCCATTTTAATAGTAAACAGCATAAATATAACTCTGTTAAAATTCAACATTCTTTATCGAATGTTGATCTTATACAATCAGCTTTTGGAAACCGTGTTTATACATACAAAATAACATCTAAAATAGATAAAACGAAAATAGATTTTGAAACTCCTGAATTATTCGTGGAATCAATCACTGAAACAATTTCCGTTTTAATCAATGAAGCTATCAAAGAACTCATAATTTTTAAAGTTAATTTTATATTGTACGCTGATTTTGTACAACAAACAAAAGAAATAAAAAACTCATTTGACTTTCAAACTAGTAACTTTATAATCATGCAAGGTGATGATTTAGATATATTCTTAAAATCATTAAAGGACACGTTATCCAACAAAATAAGCGAATTTGAAAAAAAGGATAGTGGTTGGAGTTTATCTAAAATTGTGAGCATTGATATGAATATCAATAAATTTAACCCCCTACGTGGTACATCATACATCGAATTGCCACATGATATACAAACAAAAAAAGCGGTAGTCAATGTTAAAAACGCAGACGTTAAATGTTTCCAATGGGCATTACTGTCAGCATTGTATCCAGTTGCAAAAAATGCTGATAGAGTTACATCATATGTAAGAAATGAAAATAAATTAAAATTTGATGGGATTTCTTTCCCTGTTAAACTGTGTCACATCTCAAAAGTTGAAAAATTAAACAACATCAGTGTGAATGTTTTCGGATTAGAATATGATGATGTTAAGAAACAAAATTCTGTTGTTGGTCCCTTATATTTCACAAAGTGTCGAAAATGTTGTCACATTAACTTATTATATATAACAAATGATACAAATGGTCATTATTGCTATATAAAAAATATGTCACGCTTAATAAGAAGTCAACTCACCTCGCAACACGCTAGAATACATTTATGTGATGGCTGTTTATTGTATTTTCCAGACAATGAGCACTTATTGAAACATCAAGAGCGAGATTGTAATCAAATTCGTACTGACTTACCTTCCGAAAAAAAATGCTTAAAGAATTGGTTCGGTGAAAATGTCTCCAATAATAAGGCTTCATTTGATAAATATCAAAAACAACTCAAGGTTCCATTCGTTATATATGCAGATTTTGAATCATTTCTGAGACCAATCGCAACCTGTTCAAATGATTCAGATTTACCTCATACTGAAAATGTTCAAAGACATGATGTATATAGTTTCGGATATTACATTAAATGTGCCTATGACGACAGTCTCTCAAAATACAGATCTTATGTGGGTGATGACTGTACAAAAAAGTTTATGGAAAGCTTACAGAAAGACATTGAAATAATTACCAAAATAAATAACTTTCAAAAATGTCCGTTACCTTTAACAGATATGGACAAAATTAAAATAGATGTAGCTACTACATGCTACATTTGTGGGAGAGATTTAAAATCCCAACAAATAATAGACTACGATTGGTATACAGGCGTTTTTCGAGGTGTTGCTCATGAAATATGTAGCAGTAAATTTAGAAGTCAATGTTTCGTTCCGGTTATCTTACATAATCTAAGTAATTATGATGGTCATTTTATTGTTCATGCCCTAAATTTTGCTGAAGGCGCAGTAGAAATAATCCCCCAAAGCAAAGAGCGTTATATATCTTTTTCAAAATTATTAAAAGTTAATAACCATCGAGTAAGTTTACGGTTTATAGATTCTCTGAAATTTTTGCCATTTAGTTTGGAAACACTAGCAAATAATTTAAACATCAATCAATTCGATGAATTGAGGAAACATTTCCCGAATGAACAGGATTTTAAACGATTAAAAAGAAAAGGTGTTTATCCTTATGAATTTATGACCGGGTTAGAAAGTCTTAAACAAACATCTCTTCCCACACAAAACCAATTCTTTAGCTCAATAACAAATACAAACGTTTCAAATGAAGACTATGAACATGCCAAAGATGTCTGGCAGCATTTTAAATGTCGTTCTATGAGTGATTATTCGGATTTGTACTTAAAGACAGATGTTTTATTGCTAAGTGACATTTTTGAAAACTTTAGAACTGTTTGTATGAGCACTTATGGTTTGGATCCTGCGCATTACTATACAGCACCAGGTTTAAGTTGGGATGCGATGTTAAAATACACAAAAATAGAGATAGAGTTGCTAACAGATTTTGATAAAATTGCCTTTATTAAATCTGGTATTCGAGGTGGAGTATCACAGTGCAGTCATCGATATGCCAAAGCAAACAACCACTATATGAATGATTACGATAAAAATCAGGCAACATCATTTTTAATATATCTTGATGCTAATAATTTGTATGGTTGGGCTATGTCACAGTATCTCCCGGTTGGAGGTTTTCAGTGGGTTGATATTGAGACAAATTTCAAAGTTGCAATCGATTCTGAAATCGGATATATTTTAGAAGTAGATTTAGAATATCCTGATAACCTACATGATTTACATTCTGATTTTCCACTCTGTCCAGAAAATGTTTGTATAGGAAATACAAAAGACTTTAAACTGGTTCCAAATCTAAATAATAAAAGTAACTACGTAATACACTACAGAAATTTAATACAATGCTTAAATATGGGATTAAAAATTAAAAAAATTCATAGAATTTTAAAATTTGATCAAAGTCCATGGTTAAGCAAGTATATAGAATTAAATACAAATCAAAGAACCAAAGCCAAATCCGACTTCGAAAAAGATTTCTATAAGCTTATGAACAATGCAATCTTTGGAAAAACAATGGAAAACATTGAGAAACGGGTAAATGTTAAATTGCTCACTCACTGGGAAAATCGAGGGAAGATTCAAGGGGCTCAAAGTTTAATAGCAAGACCTGAATTTCATAGTCTTTCCATATTTTCAAAAGAATTAGTTGCAATACAACTTCGTAAAACAAAATTGGTTTACAACAAACCCATCTATTTAGGATTGTGTGTTTTAGATATTTCCAAAACTTTGATGTATGATTTCCATTATAATTACATGAAAAATAAATTTCATACCAATATCAATCTGTTATACACAGATACAGACAGTTTGGTTTACCAAATATTTACAAACGATTTTTACAGAGATATTAAAGACGACATTCATACATACTTCGATACATCTGATTATCCACCAGATAATGTATATAATTTTTCACTTGTTAACAAGAAAAGAGTAGGGTTATTTAAAGATGAAAATAACGGTAAAATCTTTACAGAGTTTGTGGGCTTACGATCAAAAATGTATGCAATGCTGGTTGAGAATAGAATCATAACAAAGGCTAAAGGAGTAAATAAATGTGTAACTAAAAAACTTACAATGGATAACTATAAGACGTGTCTCTTTGATAAAAATATTCAATTTTCGCACATGTATAGATTTAAGTCAATAAAGCATGTAATTTTCACACAAAAAATTAACAAAACATGTCTTTCACATAATGATACTAAACGTTTTATTTTATCGAATTCTGTAAATACTTTAGCATGGGGGCATTATAGCTTAAGAAACTAAGTTTAAGTAATATTAGAATTTAAGTATCTAGTTAGGTGCCTATCTACCTTACCACAACTTTGTAAAGTACCTAGCTGTTAATGTAATAATATAGTTATAGAGTTCCTTTATTATATGACATAATTTTTTATCCTATTTTAAATTTAAGTATAAATATAAATATATATTTCTAATTTTTAAAACATTGTATCATTGCCTTCATTTACCTCATACCAGAAACACGTGTTGGTAGTAAAAAAATGTTTCATTTCAATCATCCATTTACTGCAATAGTGGCTGGTCCAAGTGGGTGTGGAAAATCAAATTTTGTCACAAACTTTATAAAATATGTAAAAGAAGTTTGTAGTGTGAATTTTGCTCAAACCACATGGTGTTTTGATGAAATGCAACCGTTGTATAGTTTGAGAAACGTAAATTATTTTCAAGGAATACCAGATCTTAGTATGTTCGATGGAAAGGATCCTCAACTAATAATTATTGATGATCTCATGAGGGAATCCGATGGACGCATTGTTGATATTTTTACAAAAGGTAGTCATCACAGAAATTTGAGTGTTTTCTACATAACACAAAACTTATTTCATCAAGGTAAAGGCCAAAGAGACATATCGCTGAACTCTAGTTATATCATCTATTTCAAAAATCCTCGTGATAAGACTCAAATTCGATACCTAGCACGACAAGTTTCACCAGAAAATATTAAGTTTATGGAAGATTCTTACAAAGATGCGACTAATGAAGCTCATGGATACCTAATGATTGATTTAAAACAAGATACTAATGACATGTGTCGTTTCAAGACAAAAATATTCCCTTCAGACGGATATTGTACTGTGTACATACCAACAAAAGTGTTTAAATATGCTAAGAATCAACAAATTCATATCAGTCATAAATAATGCATCGAAGACTAAAGACGCATACGGATTTACTTAGAGCTCTGCGCACACTAAAACCAAAATACGTAAAAGCTCTTTTAAAATCGTGTGATGAAGAAGAAATTAATTGTATTTGTGAATGCATTCATAACGTTTTAAAAGGAAAAGTGCCCTTAGAAGAAACAACTAGAAAAAACTTAAAAAAATATAAAGACATACTTCGCAAACTAGTAAGTAAAAGTACAAACAGAATTCGCAAAAACATAATCATTCAAAAAGGGGGTGCCTTTTTACCAATGATATTGGGCTCAATTTTAAGTGCATTAGTTGGCTCACTTGTTTGAAAAATGGAACATGCTAAGAAAATGTTGCTTGTTGATCCAAGTGTAATAGAAAAAATTAATCAACATAATACGGCTGATAACCCCCTATCACGATTAGATATGGAAATGCAAGACATTTTAAAAAGTGATATGGAAGAAAGAAAAAAGTGTACTCTATACCTGCAAGTTTTGCAGCGATATTTACATTTTGCTGAAGAAGGACGTCGTCCAATTCAATTACCCATCGTATCAAATATTGAATCTGATATGGATAATAGTGGGTATGACACAGTTGATAATAAAAACAATGAAATCAGTGTTAAAGATTCAGTTACTGTTCAGTCTTCAAACGAAGGTGAGGAACAGGTAAATATTACTGTTTCTCATGGAAAACCAACTCCTTACACCCCAAAACATATACTCAGTTTGGTACCTAAAACATATATAAGGAAGGGTGAGAGATTATTGTATTTGTTGGTATTGAACAAAAATAAAATTAATTGGGGTGCTGATGGTGTAATTACTGTAGACAAAGAAAAAATCCCTGGGAGTAATATTGTTGACTTAGTAAATGATTTTTTGAGACCGCTAAAAAGAAGTGCTCCAATAGGATGGGAGAAATTTGCAAAAGCACTGAAAGATATTAAAATACCAATAATTTATATTGGAAATCCACAAAGAGTCGACTATATGCAGCAGCTTCCGATTACACCATATAAAGAACACACACCGCATGAAGAGGACGAAGAGTTTTCAACACCAGTTACTAGCAAAGCCAGGCAGAAGATAGATTGGGAAAAATGGAATCCTTATTAGAAATAAACAATATCTACTATAACCCTTCACACCCAGCGGGGTATGGTAGTATTGATAAACTGGCTAGTGCTATGAAAGGTAAAATGAACAGAGAAGATGTTAAAAGATGGTTACAATCACAAGAAACATACACACTACATAAACCGGTTCACAAAAAATTTCCACGAAACAAATATATCTTATCTAATCTCAATGAACTTTGGCAGGCTGACTTAAGTGACATGAGAACTTATTCAGAATATAATAATGGTTTTAATTACATTCTTTGTGTTATTGATGTTTTTACCAAATTTGCCTATGCACGATCAATGAAAAATAAAAATTCTGAATCGATTAAAACATGTTTTGAAAGTATATTTCGTGAAGCTGATATAACACCTACCCATATACAATCCGACAAAGGAACCGAATTTGTATCGAAAGATGTTCAAAAATACTTTAATACGAAGAATATCAATTACTATACTACAAACAACCCCGATATTAAGGCTAGTGTAGTTGAAAGATTTCAAAGGACACTCAAAATGAGGATGTGGCGTTACTTTACACACAAAAATACATATAAATACATTGATATTTTACAGGACTTAATATATTCATATAACCACAGTTACCATTCCAGCATCAAGATGTGCCCTTGTGATGTAAACTCAAAAAATATAATGACAGTGTGGAACAATTTGTATACACGTAAACATGTTCAAAATAATAATACCAATACACCCCCAACACTACCCAAATTTCATATTGGAGACTATGTAAGAATAACAAAATATAAACATATATTTCAAAAAGGATATGAATCTAATTGGAGTGACGAAATATTTGTAATATCTTCAGTGATAGATCGGGATCCATGGATTGTGTACACACTAAGAGATTTACAGCAAGAAAACATTATTGGAACCTTTTATGATAAGGAATTGCAAAAAGTGACGTACGACCCCTCTCTAAATTATAAACTAGATAAAATAATAAGTTCCCGCTATTCTGGTAACAGAAAGCAAGTGTTAGTGAAGTGGAAAGGTTATCCAGATAAATTTAATAGTTGGGTTCTAGTTTCCGATTTAAAACAAATATGAATAGAGAAAGTTTTTATTTAACATTACCTAGTAACAGTTCTATGGAATATTTTCCAGATAATGTTACTACAAGATTTTCAACTAAATTACCAAAACCCATAAAATTGGAGGGACAATGGACCGTCGGAGTTGTTGAATTTCAATATCCATGTACCATGTTTACTGTTCAAGAACATGAAAATATTATTTACATAACTAAAACGATGTTGATACCAAATGAGAAAATACCTTCATTGGTTTATTATAAAAAACACATTCCAGCTACAAATTATGATAACATTAATCATATTTTAACAGCGTTGAATCATATAAAGGAAAAAGTAACGTTTCGCTATGATGAAATATCAAAGTTTGTGTCAGTTTCGGTGATGGATAATTCAGTAAAATCGCTAACATTAAAACCTAAATTGAGTGTTCAACTCGGTTTTGAACCTAATAGGAATCTTGTAGATAATGGTCTTGGAAAATGCCCTGCAAATTTGCATTTAGGATTGCCATCACAATTATTTGTCTATTGTGATATAATCGATCCTCAGATAGTAGGAGATGTTATGTCTCCTCTCCTGAGAATCATTCCTTTAGATCCGGCAAAGTATATATATGGCGCAAATAAAATGCATGTTTTCTCACCTCCTCACTATTTACCAGTTATGCGTAGAGAGTTTGATACCATCGAAATAGATATAAGAACCAGCACGGGTCAAAAAATACCATTCCAGTTTGGAACAGTGTGTGTTAAACTTCATTTCAAAAAATTATAATGTATCCCCGTGACAGCATAACTTGTCCATATGAACATTATTATTCTCATCAAGCTGGCTCTGGTATTGGAGTGATTTATAAAGGGGCGCCTTATCAACGTGGTCATGGGATCGGTAGCTTTTTAGGAGGGTTGTTTAGATCGGTTTTACCCTTACTTTCTAGTGGTGCTCGAGTAATAGGCAAGGAGGCACTAAATACTGGTGTCGGTCTTCTATCAGATATGGTTAGTGCCCGCCCCATGGAAGAATCAATTAAAAATCGACTAAAAGTAGCTACTTCAAACTTGAAAAGAAAAGCTCATGATAAAATTGATAAATTAAATATGTCTGGTTCTGGATATATAACCAAAAGGAAGCGTCTTAGTTCAGTCATTCCACCGTCGACAACCAAAGTGAAAGCTCTAAAAAAATTACGAGTTAATAATCAAAAAGATATATTCTCATAAATAATTTTTAAAATGTCATTCTTACATAGCCATTCCTGTGAATGTATAAAATCAGAGTTAGATTTATTTGCTCTACCATCCACGCAAACTAGCATAGAAAACGGATTATGGATACACTACAAACCCATTTCATCCCTAGCTGATGATGGCCCCATAGAATTTCAAGTACCTGGAACAGGTGATGACTACATGGATTTATCCCATACATTGCTGCACATAAAAGCCAAGATACAAAACCAGGATGGTACGAAATTAACTGAGTCAACTGTTGTAGCTCCAGTAAACAATTGGCTCCATTCTCTTTTCACCCAACTAGATATTTATTTGAATCAAAAGCTAGTATCGCCGCCAAACAATACATATGCCTATAGAGCTTACATGGAAACATTATTAAATTATGCTCCTGCTGCTAAGGAATCTCATCTGACTTGCGGTCTTTGGTATCAAGATACGGCTGGGAAAATGGATTCAACTGATGAAAAAAATGAGGGATTTGTTAAAAGACGAGAATTAGCATGTGAAAGTAAGGAGATAGAAATGATTGGTCATCTTCATGGTGATATATTTAATCAAGAAAAGTTTTTAATAAATGGTGTTGAAATGAGTGTTAAGTTAGTTCGTTCGAGAGAAACATTTAACCTAATGGCTTCTACAGCCGACTTGAAATTTAAAGTATGCATTACAGATGCAACACTCATTATACGTAGAGCACGAATCAATCCTACTGTATTACTTGCACATCAAAAGGTTTTATCCTCTACTACAGCTAAATATCCTATCACTCGAGCTGAAGTCAAAGTTTTAACTATACCTTCAGGAATTCAGGGTAAAACTCTAGATAATATTTTTTTGGGGCAAGTTCCCAAAAGGTGTATAATCGGATTTGTGAACAATGCAGCGTTTAATGGGGGTCTAACAAAAAATCCATTCAATTTTGAAAACTACAATATAAATACATTTTGTTTATACATTGACGGTCAACAAATACCTTCGAAAGCTTTGCAACCATCATTCGATAATAATATTTACACAGCAGCCTATCACACACTATTTTCAGGGACAGGTATACATTTTCTGAATGAAGGCAATGGTATATCTAGGGAGCAATATGCAAAAGGATATTGTATGTTGGCGTTTGATCTAACAGCTGACCTCAGTTCAAATTCAAATACTCATTGGAATCTTATAAAACATGGTAGCGTTAGACTGGAGGTTCGTTTTGAATCTACTCTTACTCAGACAATAAATTGTATTATTTATGCAGAGTTCGATAATGTTATTGAAATTGATAAGAATCGTAATGTAACTGTAGACTATAGTAGTTAGGATGTAATAAAATTGTATCCCCATTCACAGACTATCTATCAATTGTCAAGATTGAATAAAATTGTATTTAGTTATATAATAAATAAAACATTGACGTGTGCATACGTACATATCGTTTTATTTCCTGAAACCTCTTTTTTACTTTTTCACTATAAAAAGTAATTTACATACTTCCTTTTAACATTCTTGATTTGGAGATTGAACTTGACACAGCTTTCCTTATTAGGAATAATGGATACAATTGATATTCGAAAATATTTACACTACATTCACCCAGCTTTACACAAAAATGTGTATGCTGCAAACAGGTTACCACTGCATGTAAAAAAACCGATGTATCTAATAAGCAATTTAGACCCGGACAACAAACCAGGATCACATTGGATAGCCATGCACATAGATAAAAATGGAGTTGGCCAGTATTTTGATTCATATGGACGCGCACCTAAAGACTACCACAAAAACTTCCTGCGCAGAAACTCGAGACAGTGGGGTTTTAATAGATATAGATTGCAACACGACTTAACTACAGTATGTGGAGAATATTGTTTAACATATCTGTATTTCAAGTTTTATGGTAATACTATGACAGACTTTATTGAATTATTTAGTAACAATACTATCAATAATGATCTATTTTTACACAAGTTGTTTAATAAATGCTTTAAAAATTAAAAGGACTAGCACCTAGATACAAATAGTTAATGTTAGCTAAATTAACTAAGTTTACTAATTGATAAATGTGGTTAAAAGTGAATCATTAGACTAATAAAACAAAGTTTCATGAAATTAAAAAGTTTTTTATTCAAGTATAAAAATAAAATATCTGATGACCAAGAAAAATCATGACAATGTTATTATCTATTCTAAAAATCATTATTTACATTTAGTTATTACACCTAGTTAGTTATTGTTTTTTTAAAAGAATACATTTTGCTGTCTTCTGATTCCGATATCTCCTTGGTGATTTGATAGACAATTTTTTTCAATTTTTCATAATTTTTGTTATTCAACTCCTTGCAGTAGTATTTGACACGAATGTCAGCGTGTTTCCAATGTTGGGCAGAAGGAATCTTGCTCAGCTTTTTCACATCAAACACATCAATTTTTATAAGATGTGTAGCATTAACACTGTCATCTGTGTTTGTTGATATGTATGATGTACCACCCTCTTTGTTCATTCGTCCAACGTTTGATGAGTTTTTTGCTTTCTTCTTTTTTGGTGACTCTTCCGGAAAGAACTCATCTATGTTGCTGAGACTACTGCGGGGGCGCTTACATGTAGATTTCTTTGCAAGGTAGTATGGCACGCAATTGGTGGTGTCCTCTTCATCAGATATAGTACTATAATAGAATTGCTTGAAAGTGTTATGTTCTTCAACCTCCTCCACGGGAGAGTAACTTGGTGTGTCCTGTAACGACATGTTACTTTTATAAAATACATAGATACAAGTAGGTGCACAACATAAATGCAAAATCATAGATCACAAAGAGTCGATTTCACCGTTTGCAGGCAAAACTTAGATCAACAAAACTAAGTTCAGCTTAATCGAACTCAAATAAAGTCAAAGTTGTGTCAAATGTGACTTGTGCTACAACAGTTTATCATCAAGGGTATCTTGAACTCGGTTTAGCTTATATTGATAGTTTAATCGCAAAGGTGAAATCGGTTCTAAGTAAATAAGTAATATAGAACTTACCTCCATTTTATACTGTAGAACACGAAAACACTATTTATTGTGGCACAAGACTGTGTGCTGAGTAACGAATAATTTTAGAATACACGTAGATATAATAGCAGACGTTATAACAATATTTATCTGTAGTTCACTGCACGAATGGTGTAAGACTGTGTCAGTAACTCGAGAGTTTTAGAAATTTATAGAAGAAAGGCATCACAAAAACTCACGACATGTTTCGACAAGTAAACTTGCCTTGTGGGTGGGCGTTTGCAGTGTCACAAAAACTCATGATGAATTATCGATCGCAGATGTTATCTTACAGTTTGCAGTGTCACAAAAACTCATGATGAATTATCGATAGAAGATGTTATCTTACATCGTTTTAGCAAGACGTCATGCCCCGATAAGTTTTTGTTTAGATGGCGCCTCCCTGCCGGCTTTTTTTTATATTTGCATTGAATGTAATCGCGGTTAGTTTATTATAAAGGTGGTTTATTTGAATAATAAATATAATTAATAACAATTAAATAATTAATACTTATTAAATTATTAAATAATAATTTCATATTTATATGTATCGTGGGGGGGCCGTACAATAATAAATATTATACACATAGAATAAAATATATATTGGCGTATTGCTAATAAATATATTAAAATTAAAATAAAAAATAAATATATTGGTTATCATATTATCATAATATGATATTATAATTATTTAAATTTAATTCACACGAATTCTTTCTCTCAAGGATTTGGGTCTGAGCTACCTGCGGCGCAAGCCGGACGATGCAAAAAAAGGTTGGGTTAGGTTAGCTGCGGCGCAAGCCGAACGATGCAAAAAAAGGTTGGGTTTTTTGAAGGTTGAGGTTGGGTTAGTCAACAGTGGCTTTCTAACTTTTGAACGGAACGAGATACGTTAAAATGGATGAGCGCAATCGATCAGGCGTGTGCGAAAACATACAAAAAGAGTCTAAACTTTTTTTTTTTTTTTTTTTTTTTTTTAGCCGGCGGTTTGGCCAAGACCACCCCGTCACGGCTTTTTTGTGTGTGTGAAAACTAATGAATCCGAATCCATTTTTTTGGTGAGCCAGAATGAACGAATCCCTACTACTGACATATGACGTTAAAGTTTGCTCTGACCTTATCAGTCTGATGTTATTGAATAAAGATGACAGCAGATTTCAACAACTCATTAGCTAAAACGTGTTTATAAGATAGGCCCTTAGTGTTAACTAACTTCCCCATAATGTTCTTTGTAAAGTGTCCTATCAAAGTCAAAGGTCGATAAAATATTTGATTGATGTTCTGAAGAGCTTAATTGTAAAGTGTTTCGACGAGATTCAAAGGGCTGAATGGGTTGCGGACATAACTTTGAGAGCCATTTTTATTGCGAAAGTTACGAGTTAATAAATTAAGTTTTTCAGGGTACCGTGGGTCAGTTTTGTAAGTTTTTTCAACATAGCCTTAGATATAAACATACCAAACGTATCAAAGTCAAAACATACTTTATTCAATACAATCACAAGGATCACTTTGAAACGTCTTACATAATAGGTGAATTTAGGTGCCAATTCCTCCTAGCCCAAGCTCGAGAAAAACTGGCAAGAATCTCGTCCTGGTCCTAGCGCATTTTTGCATGATCCATCTTATAACTACGAAAAACTAATACAAGAGAGTTTATACATTTCAAATGATAAGTCTGAGGGCAGAGCGACACGAGGCCATGCATTGCTATCAATAATATAGTGATTTATATTACAATATTATTTTAAAATATTATCATATTATCTATATTATTATTATAATATTCTTCAATTCCTTTTTGTATTAGAACTTACAAAAAGGACTTATATTTTTTTTGTTTGTTACTTCATAACTCCGTCATTTATGAAGCTTTTTTTTATGTGAAAAGATTAACTTTCCTATAGGTCGAATCAAATTTTTATCAAAATAAGTTCAGTAAATTGATTTTTAAATCAAAATATCTGGAAAAATATGTCATTCAACGAAATTTTGTATTTCATATAAATTAAGCCGGTTTTCTTTTCGCATGGACACTCAACATTAAACACATTGTGAATAGATGAAATAGAACCAAATATTTCAAAGTCAAAGTCAAAAGACGCTTTATGAAAATACAATCACAAGGATCACTTTGAAACGTCTTACATACTAGGTGAATTTAGGTGCCAATTCATCCTAACCCAAGCTCGAGAAGAACTGGCAAGAAACTCGTCCTGGTTCTAGCTTTTTGACATGATCCATCTTATAACTACCTTAACTACGAAATACTAATACAAGAGAGTTTATACATTTCAAGTGTGTCGGTTAACTGAATTTGTCCATCCGTTTAATGTTTTGTTATGGATTTTTGCAAGGTTCCGTCTGAATCAATTATTTATCTTAGGCCAGTTAAATTAGTTAATAAATTAATCGAAACCTTACAATGTACGTAGTTAACGTACTTGGCCATTTTATTTTACTATTCCTTTTTATAACTTTATTTTAAACTTTATCAACCTTAAATTAAAAGAAACAAAGCACAAAATTCAAATTCCTAGTAAATTTCATAAAGCCTAGGAACTCATAGACTGACTCGTACCAATTAGGTCGACCTTACCCTGAGTCGATACGGTTCAAAATGGCTTACTTAGCTTGTCTCACCTGTCTTTGAGAGACCTTTGTGCTACCAATACCTTGAGTTATGGAGAACAAAGCAATTACATCGGTGAAGCCAATCATTGGCACGTTGCCAGCGCCGGGCGTTCATTGCCAGTGCCAGATGCTGGCATGCTTCTGGTTTTGGTGCAAGGGATAAGCATCTAGGCATTGATATACTACTTACATACATTTTTTTTTAATACATAGAAACACCCAGACCCGAGACAAATACTTGCATATCATACAAACATTTGTTCCGCGGCGGGTATCGAACCCTTCTGCGTCACATAGGTCGTTATAGATAAGCGCTTTATTGTACACAGAGAGAACACAAACAAATGTTAACGATACAGTCGTACAATAGGCGGCCTTGTCGCTAAAAGCGATCTCTTCCAAGTAACCTTTAGATTGATTGGATTGTAAAAAAATAAAGCGGTGTATAAAAAGTTACATAACATACTTAATAATCATAGAACCATTAAATTTCTATGTTACTAATTGGAAAGAATGTTTCATATCGGTTCATAAATAACGGAGTTATGAGGTAACAAAAATAAAAATAACTCCTTATTGTAATCGGTTAAAAAATTAACACTAAAGGATGCTCACAGCAGCTTTAATCACAATGCTTGAGGCACTAGGACCCTCCACGTATCTACAAATATCTCAGGATTGTGTGTTTTGCTATGCAATATATTTGTAGTACTTGTATATCAGACATGTGGTTCCCATAACATAGGCTCTGCTTACCTTGGGTCTATATAATGCTGTGTGAAATTTTCCATCATTTATTTATTTACGAATAATATCATGAAGACCATAGAAAAAAATTTTAATCTTTGCCATAGTAACACCAGAATAAAAGTGTGACTCGATGGGACGAAAATCATAAAAGTTTAGGTGAGACTTTTTGGGAACCCATAGATTGTATGGAATTATGTCGTTTAGCTTATATTTTCCACCAGGTCCGAATCCCTCCATATTTTATACTCAAGGACTCTGTCAAGTTCCAAGACCCCAAGTACGCAACTTGTACATTAGCTTTGGGCTTTAAAAAGCAGCGAACGAGTAAAGACGACCGTTATCCCAGAGTTATTTTTTCTGCTGCTATGCTTTTATCGGGTTTCAAAAAAATAAGTAAAAATACATCGGTGGGTGAAGGCACGCCTGACATACAGAGGGTGCGGGTTCGATTCCCGCCGCGAGACCAATATTTGTATGATCTGCAAGTATTTGTCTCGGGTCTGGTTGTTTTTATATTATATGTTTGTATTTACAAAAAAAAGGATAAAGGATATACTTAAGTAGGTAGTATATCAGTCATGTGGTACCCATAACACAAGCTCTGCTTACTTTGGGGCTAGATGATGTTGTGTTAAATGCCCGGCATTATTATATTATTACTAGCAGTCCCGCTCGCTACTTCGTCCTCGCGTTTTAAAAAGAAAAAAAATCTAAACTATTCTCGAATCCACTTGAACACACACGAAAAATTTCATCAAAATCGGTCTACCGGTTTAAGAGGAGTTTAATTACAAACACTCGCAAAAGATTTAAATAATACTAGCAGTCCCGTTTGCGACTTCGTCCGGCGTTTTAAAAAGAAAAAATATATCTAATTGTACCGACTGCAGCGCCATCTGTAATAATTTTTTTACCGCCAAATTGACATCAAGTTGCCTGTGTTGTTTATGATTTATCCCTTAGCTTATTACGATAGCATTCCTTAATCCTGAGTCCCGTAGGATAACGGCAGACGTCATACAACAGCGAAATGCCAAATAATATTGCCAAACTCATTTGTTCAGCTGTGATTATTTTTTATTTATTTAAGCCTTTTATTACAGACACATTTTTGAAATTAAATTATATATCACACTATTACATCGACTCTATCTGTTTGCCCTTTTTTGGCAAAGGCCTCTTCCAAGCTCTTCCACTCTTCCCTATCTCTCGCTGTCCGCGTCCATGTTTTCCCTGCAGTATGCTTTATCTCATCCTCCCATCTTTTAAACTGTCTCCCCCTTTTTCTTTTGTTGTATTTCGGAAACCAATTCATCAACGTTTTGCTCCTTTTCTCCTTTCCTCTCACTGTATGTCCTGTCCATCTCCATTTTAGTGTATTTACTTTGAGTGTAACATTTTCTATTTTTGTTCGTCTTCTTAGTGTTTCGTTTGTAATTTTGTCTAATTTCCTTTTTCCGAACATACTTCTTTCCATGACAGATTGACAGACTTCTAACTTTTTGGCATGAGCTTTTGTTAGGGCCCAGGTCTGGCACCCGTATGTAAGAACTGGGAGAATACAGGTATTGTAGAGTTTTCTCTTGTAGTACATGTTCAGCTGTGATTATACTAACTTCTCATTACTAGCTGCTGTCCGCGGCTTCGCACGCTGCGACGCTTCATAAGAGTATACACAAATTGATATAAAAAACTAATTACAGAGGGCCTCAAGTCTCAATTCCAAAAGGCTCAAATATGTATGCCTTATCAAGACCGGCATATTATAAGTACTTCATAAGTAGTCTATCTCCGTGTCCAAGATACAATCTATCTCTAATTTTATACTCTTTACCCTATCGCTATTTGAAGGTACAATTTGACCATTAGTACGACCGCCGTAGACTGGCAACTGGCCCAAAAGTGCCAGCGCACGAAATGTTACACATAAAGTAGTTTGTTCAAAATAGTTGATTTTCCAAAAATACATGTTATGCCGCCATTTTGCCGCAACCGCCGCTTAATGTTATCAGGATCTTTTCGTCCATTTAGCCGTGAAACGGTAACAAACAAACAGATAGACTGACAGACACATGTATATCTTATTTAACTAAAATACTGTTTTAGTTAAATAAGACTTAAATGATTTTTATGACGGGTCTGTCAGCTGTCAGCTGTCAGCTCAGCTGTTTGTAGCTCTACCTTTTGGACTGTAGGTTGGGGATTTTATTCTCTGCCAGGACAAACATTTGTGTGATGAACATAGGTAATTGTTCTTTTTGGTATAATAAAGTATCATACCTACATTAGTAGCTGGCTAATGCAGGTATAAATAAATAAATAATAAATAATGCCGGAGATTTCACACAGCATCATCTGGCCCCAAAGTAAGCAGAGCTTGTGTTATGGGTACCATATGACTGATATACTACTTATTACCATTTTTTTTTGTATATAAATAAATAATGCCAGACATTTCACACAGCATCATCTGGCCCCAAAGTAAGCAGAGCTTGTGTTGGGTACCACAAGACTGATATACATAGACTTTTTTGAAGTGAAAACTTCTTTTAGCGCGGTACGCATATTTTTAGATGAGGTAAAACCTCTGGATTCGCGACGCCGTTACCGTTTGGGGCGAGACGCAGGGCTGCCGCGCTCGCCCTATTTGATTATAAACCTTAATTCACATGTTGCAGTCTACTTTTGTATGGAGAAGTTAACTGAGTTAGGTTATTTGATATATTATCAACATTCTGAAAAAAAAATTTCATCATCTGTGTTCGTTCAGTATTTGATTGGCAGTCGCCATAATTACTGATATTGAAGTGATTTATTACTAAACTCCAACGCGCCAAAATAAGTTTTCACTTCTGTCGGCACTCCCGGAGTGCAACCCAATTTTTTTGTAAATACATACATATTACATACACCTAGACCCGTGACAAATACTTGCAGATCATGCAAACATTTGTCCCGCGGCGGGAATCCAACCCGCAACCATTTGCCTTAGTCACCTTAGTCCACTGCGCCACAGAGATCGTCTATTGTAATAAGTATAAATAAAACATATATCTAGAAGACTAGACTAGTATAATTCGATTTGTACCACGACCTTTTTAGACAATAATGTTATATCTGCGTAGTGGTGTGAAAGAAAAAACGAATCTATTACTACTAAGAGAGAGCGACACAGCCCCTGTATTTCGTAACCCGTTTTCACTTTTGCGCTTGATATGGAACATGTTCCGATATACGCATTTATACATACATTTTTATTTAGTTAGATAATTTACTTGTTCAATTGAATATACTCGTACTAGTGGTCGCCCATTGGTCGAAATTCGACCATATTTATATTTAATTTATTGTATTTTTATGCATAACTAATACAATATATCAGCATTCTGCACTCCTTATCTATATATACTAATAGCTATCCGCGCGCAGCTTCGCCCGCGTTGAAGATTTTTCCCGGGACAAACCAATTTTTGAGATAAAAAGTAGCCTATGTCACCCGGGGATAGTATAGCTTTCCAACGGTAAAAGATTTTTTCAAATCGGTTCAGTAGTTTAAGAGCTTATTCAATTCAAACAAACAAACAATCAAATCTTTCCTCTTTATAATTTACATATATAATAACAATCAATTACTGTTCGTTAGTCTCGCTTAAAACTCGAGAATGGCTGGACTGATTTAGCTGATATTGGTGTTGAAATGTTTGTCGTAGTCCAGGGAAGGTTTAAACGGTGAGAAAATTTGTGGCATTGCAACGCATGCCGGGTACAGCTAGTATTAGTATAGAGAAGTGTGCGAAGTTTCATTCATACTCCTCCGTCCGCGCAATTTTCGTAAAAAGGTGTAAGTGTAAAGTGTAAGTAAGTGTAAGTGTAAGTGTAAAAAATGTTTTTGCTTCACGTATTAATATATAGATAAGGAAAGTAGATTAGATTTGACGTAAGAATAACTTGCTGCTGTCACAAGACAGTTCATGGTACGCATTGAGTGAACGATTCATGGTGACGTCGGTAAATTTTTATTTGGCTGTTTTGCGAAGCAAACATTGTGCTCTTATAATTATGGGTATATTTTACCCGAGTTATTTCGGATTTTATTTGAAGTTTTGGTGATTTTATTCAAATAAAGCTAGAGTTATTTTCTCGGGTGTGAATAAATGAAATAAAGGTTTTGTATTTCTTTGTGATTCGAGCAAAAAGACACCATATCTTATAAAATAACAAATGACGAACTTTTATATAGGACTTTGTTACGTCTTTATAATAAATAATCTAAACACGTGACATTGGTAAAATTGACATTATTATGACACATGACATTAACGATGAAGAAGAAGAAGATGGTGACGTCACCAAAACTACGCTTACCCTACCATATTAAAGTAAGCTTATGAAGGAACAAAGTTAGAGTGTATTTTTATTTTATAACTAGCTGCTGCCCGCTTCGCACGCGTGGTACCTTCATATATTTTTTTTCTTAATAAGTATCCTATGTTACTTCTAGTACCGCCAAGAATATGTGTACAAAGTTTCATGATGAACGGTTAAGTAGTTTTCGCGTGAAAGCGTAACAAACAAACTTACATTCACATTTATAATATTATTATATTATATAGTAGGATTACTTTTACAGGTCATATTAAGCCCCCCGATTTCCAGTGTATTCTCCAGTTGGGCCGCAAAAGACGGCAACTGCTCACTGAGAAATCCCAGTTTAATTGCCCTAGGCACTCGTAAATAAATTTCTTTATGTCCCCAATAAGCAGGCCTTACTTCGACATCTACAACCAATTTGGAGGAAATAGTACACTTATCGGACGCCTATAAATAAGGAGTATGACTGGGGTTGGGAAAATATATCGAAAAGCGTTCATTGATATGAATTCATTCGTTTGTATCGTTAAAATGACTGGAGCATCCCCCATTCTCCCCATTCTCGATACCCCTATTTCATAATTTGAAACTGATTGATTGGTTTTACAAAAATAATGTGACTACAAACTAGCTACGAACTAAAGACGACCTCTGTGGCGCAGTGGGACTAGGTTCGGCTGAGATGCAGAAGGTTGCGGGTTCGATTCCCGCCGGGACAATTTTTTTTATGATCTGCAAGTATTTGTCTCGGGTTTGGGTGTTTCTATGTAAAATATGTATGTTTTTACAAAAAAACCATTTAAGTAGTATATCAGTCAAGTGGTACCCATAACACAACCTCTGCTTACTTCGGGGTCAGATGATGCTGTGTGAAATGTCCGGCATCATTTATTTATTTATTTAAACAACTTTTGTGAAAATAACAGTCAAAAATTACGTTGGTGATCGTCATCTTTGCTGACACAAAATGTAAAAATTAACAGGTTTAGACAAAATAAAGGTTTTCAAACAAAACATGATTTTTCTTGCGAAAAAGAAAGTTCAAATTACGTTCATTACAATTTCTTGGTAAAAAAAATAACTAAAGTATAGACAAACTAAAAAATAATTTGATTATATGTTTTTTTTAATAACTTTTCATTCTATTTCCTTCGAAAACCTCTTATAAAAAATAGGTACAGTGTACAATTTTCACCCATCTTGTGAAGCCAACATTTCGCTCATAATACATATTATTTTTTTAGTTTTTATAGTATTTTTGATGACTTTTTCAAATAAAGCTAGAGTTATTAACTCAGGTGTAAATCATTGGAATAAAAGAACAAATATATAAAGTATTCGTGTACTTATTTTCTATGAAAGGTCGCCATTTAATATAAAAATGTAAATTTTGCAACATGCCCTACACATGCCATTAACAAAAAAAAAGCGTCACTGACATATCAATAGCATGTAAATTTGAGTTTATTATTGTATTCTTCGTTCATTTCATGAAGTAATTAATATACAAAATTTTTTTTTTTATTGTTTTATTGCATGTTTTATTCAGTAATCTTAACAGAATTTTAATGAATAAATTGTGACTACATAGGACAAGTATTGATATTTAACCATACTTGTCCTTGTACCATAAAAATGGTGCAATGTGATTTGAACGAGGAAGAATCCCGAGAAAGTTCTAGACGGCCATTCCGCAATGACGTTTAGAATTGACACTGAGCATCGACTACGACTTTATTATCAAATAATCACTTGACACTAGCAAAATTCTCGACAGGTGCCATTATAGGAAGAAAAGAAGAAGTGTCACTGACATATCAATAGCGCGTAAATTTGAGTCTATTATTGGACATTCAGTTCGCATGTGATCGGTTTTACGAATTTTGCCGAATGTGGCATAGCATACTTACATACCGTATTAGTAGATACTGTTAGGTGTTCTGTGACCGTATGGATACCGTATGAGTTGCATTAAGTCAATAGTGTCTGGTTTTGTGTATTTGGACTTCAGATTCCGATTGATGAGAAAAGTTTCAATGTGTTTCGATCTTTTTCTCGAACTAGTAATAAAATATTATGAGTTTTTTTTATCAGCGAAGAACATAAATCAGCCTACGTCCTATATCTCGGACAGGGATTACCAAAGTTCTTTTCAAAGTCAAATAATCTGAGCCTAATCTGAGTCAAATACAAGCTATCTGTCAAACTTTATAAATAAATATACATTGGTGGCAATTCGGTTGGCACCAACCTAACTAATTTTAGCTAAAATTTGGTTTTGAACTGTCAAATGAACCTTTGGTATTCTGCTGCTACCAACTTATCCTTATTTAATTTATCTAATTTAATTAAGCGTTCCTAATTTAGTTAGATGGTACCAACCGAATAGGTTTTACAAATGCTATGACTAAGTAAATATATTTTAGACAATTCCTAATTTTAGAAATGAACCAACCGAATTGCCACCATTGTTACGAGTAAGTCAAAGTCCTAAATGACATATCGTTGTTACCGTGTCACTAGTTATTTCTAAACAGTGTGGTGAAAGGATTAAAGTGCGCCGCCTTCGTGTACTTGGCACATATATTCAAACTTTTTAGGTTCTAAGACACACCGATTTCCTCAAGTTATAACCGTTTGAGAGTACTGGTATACTGCACATAATTCGAACAGATAGTCATTGGTGCACGACCGGATTCGCTCTTACGACGAACCTTAGGGCCACTACCACTAACCTGAATGACTGATTGACTGACAATGAATAGGGACAACGCTCAGCCTAAACCTGGGCGAATCGATTTCGATACATCGAAACGATAAAGCCGTTAAAATGAACTTCCAAATCAGTAAAATTGACAGTTATTTCGTTGTCAAAATCAAATTATCGTATCATCTGTAGCTCGGTTGGTAGTGGCTGTGCCTTCTGTTGGTTGAGGGTTCGATTCCCTCCCAAGATAAACATTTATGTGACGAACTGGGGAGTTTATTCTGTGTCTGGGTGTTATAAGGCATCATAAGTATGTATTTAAAAATATCTAAATGTTCCAACAGCCACCAGGTCACCATAATACAAGCTATGCTTAGTTTTCGACTAGATGGTGTTGTGTGCATTGTCCACCAATATTTGGAGGATTATGGAGGATTCCGACATCGATTGTCAAAAGTAATGTCGTTCGTTCCATCGCTCAAAACGAGTTGAAACGATATAGGTGAGCGTAGGGTTTGTACAATTATTGACACGATATATCATTTGTCGATTTCAAGAGTAGAGACCCTGGTATACTGCACATAACTTGAACAGATAGTCATTGGTGCACGATTGGATTCTAACCTACGACGAACTTTAGAGCCGCTACCATGACTGACGAGAATGACTGATTGACTGACAATAGGCACAACGCACAGCTTAAACCTGGTCGTAAGAACTTAAAATTTGTGTTCTTTAGAGTGTATAGACGCATTTTAAGAAAGGAATTCCCTATATTGAATCCATAAAGGGTTCAACGACTTCTCCTTTAAAGTATGTATAAATATAACAATATGCGCGAACGAAGTCATGAAGCGTCCCACTTGTTGTAAGGACCTACATATCCCTACTAATATTATAAATGCGAAAGTAACTATGTCTGTCTGTTTGTTACGTTTTCACATCAAAACCGATTTTGATGAATTTTGGTACCTATAGATATAGATGGGACTTTGGAGAACGACATAGGCTACTCTTTATGTAGGTACGCCCACAATAGCTGCTGCCCACGCGTGCAAAGCCGCGGGCAGCAGCTAGCACTTACATAAATTATAAACATGATTGTTTATTAGTTTATATGTATAAGCCATGTTAATAGTAGTTTTATATCCAGCAACCTTCATGACACTAATAACTGACAAAAAGATTTCCTACTTCTAGTTATTTCAATAAAAAGCAAAATATACTGTCGTCTTTGTTATATATCGCAACCTACTCTATACACGTGTAAATGATGCAATTGCGCCTTCCTCATTGTAACATTAAGTAGAGCAGGCTGATGTCCGGCTACATCCAATGTCTGTCTACATCCATCCAACCATACAAACCATTAACCATGCTAAAACCAGCAAGACAAAGTCCTTTCAATTCGGCATACACCTGGAATACTTCACTAGGGGCAGCTGTCAGTTTAAAAATAGTTCTAAATTAAAATCTGTGCTCTTGTAGATAGATAGATACGGTAGGTATGTAGCTTTTTACAGCTATACCAAACAAACAAAAAACATGAGCTTCTCGGGACGCAAGACAGAAGTGATAACTTAAACTAATTAGCGCTATGGGTTAGAGTGAGAGAGGAGAAACCTGTCTACCGCTGCCGTATGGGTTTTGAGGTTATTTTTATATTTATAATACCTAAAGCCGTATTCTAGATATTCATATCGACTAAGAATAAGTTATATGACAGTTTTAAATAAAAAAAAAGTCTGTTGAGAATATATACTTTTATCTCAATTTGAGTTGACGAGTTTCTCGCCTGATTCTTTTCGTACTTGGCACTTACATTCTCCAAGTTTTGTTTAATTTTTTTGCATGGTTCTGAGATAAGGGCAGAAAAGGGATGTTCTACAATACAGCCCTTTGTAAACAATACTAATAGATAAGGCTGCATGTCAATTAAAATTTTTCAAGTATTTTGTCCGGCTTTTTTTTTCTTAGAAACCCTAGTTGTGCGCAGTTTTTGCGCTTCCATGCAAACGACTATGGAAATGCTACGCCGACTACATGTCGAAGCATGAATATTGATGTGATCAATCACTTGTTTTGTTTACGGACGTTTCCGAAGGGCTTTAACTATAGCAGTGTCAGATTTTAAGACGTCCAAGGAATCACATTAAGAACTATGTAATATATCTATAGATTTTTGACAGTTCTGAATAACATGCTGTCAAAAAGTATTTACTTAGTTCATTAACCTCTTAAGATCTGTTTGCGTTTTGTTCTGAATTACCAAAGTACGTTAGCACAGGTCAGTGTTACCAGCTTTGCATGCTTTAAAATATTTTTAAAAAGTTACAGAAGTATTTTTAAACTTATCATTTTAAAATTGGTTTTCTTTTGCAGGTCTTGCTGAATCTTCGGCTGTGGATACACTTAGTTAATTACTGTAAGTACCACATATCACAATATAAACTCATTCTCATTATTAACGATCAAAAAGTGTTCGGTGTCGGTAACTGGAAACTAAAAGTCGTCAGTGGAAGACACAAGCAACATAAAAAAAAATCCTTACAATTGTACTGAGCTGCGCAAACGAATTGTATTGTAATTGTAAAAGCAATGAATTGTACCAGTGGCCAGTAGTAGCAACGGGTGACTGTGTCCGATCACCGCTACAGGACACAGCAACTACGGTTCCCTGTGATGGTGTGCCGTGTCGGTAACAAAATGTGTCTTCGTTTGCACATCGCCTAAATAAGATGCAGAAATCAAGCAATTCAATCTATAATATTAATATTATAAATGCGAAAGTAACTCTGTCTGTCTGTCCGTCTTGCTTTCACACTAAAACTACTGAACCGATTTAAATTAAATTTGGTACCCAGATAGGCTACAGCCTGAGAGAGGACAAAGGCTACTTTTTAATTGGAAAAAAAAAATTGAAGGTTAGAAAAGGGGGATGAAAAGTTGTATGAAAGTATTGTAATTTTCAAAACTAGAAGCATACAATTTTAGGCTGTTGATCCTTACTATATATTTATATATTTTATGTATCTATGCTAACATTATAACAGTGAAAGTAAGTTTGTCTGTCTGTCTGTTTATTAAGTTTTCACGCCTTAACCGCATTTTGATAATTTTGGTATAGAGATAGATGGGAGCTTGGAGAAGGACATAGGCTACTTTTTATGTAGGTCCCATCTGTGCGAAGCCGCGGGCAGCAGCTAGTTCAGAATAGATGACAAAACAAAGCACGCCACAAGTGGACGAGCAATTAGACAGGCAGGCGGGACGGCCTTGCGTTGACATTGGCAATCTGTCACACTCTACATGACATATTTTAGGGTAATGCTCGTTACTAGTGAACCTTAAACATATAAATGGTTTTATATCAATGTAAATCAAATCAAAGTTGTTTATTTATTTTTTAAAGGTTATATATTTAACTAGCTGTAACGTACGCTACTTCGCCCGAGCGTTTTAAAATTGTCATATTGGTCCATTATTTAATTTTCCTATTTTTTCCCAAGGACTTTAAAAT